>JAAFCE010004287.1:3218434-3240705 GCA_013389805.1 Trigoniulus corallinus
GGGCAAGTACGAAGAGGAAAGCTCAGGGCAAGTACGAAGAGGAAAGCTCAGGGCAAGCACGAAGAGGAAGGCCTGGGGCAAGTACGAAGAGGAGAGAGCCCGGGGCAAGTACGACGAAGAAAGCCCCGGGCAAGTACGAAGAGGGAGACTCAGTTGTTCACCGTCACCGGTAAGGCATAGCCTATCAAAAAGCAACTCCTAACCCTTTTCCCGCCTATGGCAGGGTCGGGTACCCATCTTGTCCCTCTGAATGGACACAAGGGCGATATATTGGTCATAGTTTTTTCTCCAGCCGGTTGCCGGCCAAAGCTGCACCCCTACGCTTATTTATCGTCGGTCTAGTGTTCGCTGGGGAATGCTACCGAAGCCAGGGGGCGAGCTCCTACACCTGGAAATTTTGCCTCATCTACCCGTTTCCTAGTAGAGAGGGTTCTTTTACGTCCAGGTGACATCGTCCACCAACACGGGACATCGATTTTACTTCTCATCTAAAAGAAGGCACACTCGCGGCCTCTCTCTCGCCCGAGAGAAGCCAATCCACCACGGTCCAGTATCGAACCTAGAACTACTGACGCAGTTGCCGAGTGTGCTAACCACTACGCTACCGCGGCGGGCTATAGCGTATCAAGAGTTGAAATTCTGTTAATTACTTATTACAAATTATATTCTACACAAATTAAAGCTGCCCGTACTGTCTGACCTCAAGACCGGGCCTGCGTAACCCATTCCCCCTTTGGTTTCGTTTGTGTTTTAGGACCCTTCAACTACAATGGTCATTGGAGACCCGTCCACTGCGTAGATCTAATGCAGAGTTTGCACAGACACTACGCTGCTACGGCAACTTTTTGGGTATTAGCAGCACCAGTGGTGTCACTAGGGGAGTGCGGGGGGTGCGGGCCGCACCGGGTGCCACCACTCGCACCATGAGAAATGGGGTGACACCAAAGCAGAAGAAGCGGCTTTTTTCGGGAGAGGGGGTGACACCAACCCTAGCGACGCCACTGACTGCAGCACCCAGGGTTCCCATGCGGCTACCCATGCCAGTACTAGTTGGGGTTGCGTTGCTTAATTTCAGAAACCAGACGAGAACTGGCATGTTCAAAGCAATACAACCGCTCTCCCATTTCCGGCCTATGCAGGGTAGGGCACTCATTTTGCTTTCCTCTGAGACACATGAGCGATGTTTTACTCCACTTTTACGCAGCCGGCTGCCGACCTAAGCTGCAATCCCTGTGCTTACGTATCGCCAATACAACATCTGGGAATTTTGCCGATCGACTCGTTGTAAGGAGAAAAGGCCCCTTTTACGTGCAGTGTTGACATTGTACACAGCACACGGTAGGGCACCAGCTTTACCTCCCAACCGATAACGGAAAGCGCTTTGGGGATCATCTCCTCTGTCTTTCTTGTCCGAAAGAGTACGACCTAGCTCGATCGAGTCCCGGACCTGGAACCGCTGATGCATGCCACGATTCTTTCACAAAATGAATGGATAACCTCTTTTCGCTTCCTACAGGGTCCCCCAAGTAAGTATGGAGGAGTTTGCCAAGCAGGGTTGGACTGGTTCTCCTCTGAACGTGGAGCGGCGAGTTGCGTTGGACACACCAGTTCTCGTCTGATCACTGAAGTTAAGCAACACAAGCCCAGTTAGTACTGACATGGGTGGTCGCTCGGGAAAGCTGGGTACTGCTAATACCCAATAATCGTCGCATTGGTGTAGTGTCTGTGCAGTCTATGCATTAGAACTATACAGTGGACGGGTCTCTAATGACCTCGTAGTTGACGGGACCTTAAACACCAACAAACAAATCCTCTGAACGTATCGAGCTTTGCAGGGCGAGCAAAGAACCAACGACGGCTGCCATTTTACTGTCCAGAGGTGGGTCCACAGTCCGACCCTGTTGCCTCCAACTACTTCTTAAAAACCTAAATAACTATACCTTCTTTGAGAATTAGGATAGTTTCATTTTCGTTGAAAGACAACTCATCAGCATCCTGCGCCTCGTAAGGATAAACCGTCCGACATTTTGGCAAACTGGGTTTAGGAGCTGATGGCTTTGGACGACCACCTCCAGGCGCTGGTCTGCTTTGCTGAAGGCTCTGCCGTTTAACTCTAAAATAAAACGGAAGCGAAAGGAAATTAAAAGGGTTGGGGAGTACCCCTCAAATCAATCAGTTTAAAAATGAATTTTCAAGTGTCTCTACCCTGCCATTCCAGCGTCAGGTGTCCTCATGAAATCGTCTTTACGCGACGAGTCCATTTGAGAACTCTTGAAGGATTTCTTTCGGATTTGTTGAAAAGCTTCATTAGGCAACTGAGGAAACTTCTGTACCACTGCCGAAATTTTGTTCTTTGCCGCAGTCATGTGCGAACTAGTCGATGTAGACTTGGCCTTATTAGGGTAAGAAGTATCTGCACGCACCAAACAAATTTCAAAATTAAGAGTTACGCAGGAACCACCACGCGATCCATTATGAACAACAAGCGGTCCATGAAGAGTGCAACAACACCATGGCCCATTGCACACATACTTTGATTCACTGAAGGTGGACGATTTGATGTGGTCCTTAAGACGGGTTGAGATTTCGGAGGCTCTGAGGCTGGAGGCGGCGGTCGATGCCTTGGTGCTCCGGAGTTCGACATCGGTTTGGAGGGTGCAGGACGGTTGGTACGCTTCTGCCAATTTCCATTTCGGCTTACACTGCCAGCGGTTGATCGAGTTCCTGGTCCTGTGTCCACATCAAGGTTAAAAAAACAAACGAAAATCGAGCAGGAAGGAGAAAAGACAATTTCAACTTAGATTATGGACTGTGTTAAACGGAAATGTCAAAAGAAAAGAAAAAACAAGTGCAATTACTGGAATCTTTTGGCAATCCCTGTCCGATATTGACGTTTAACACTTTCGTCGTCGCTTTCAGGACCGCTAAATCCCCTTGACCCCAAGTAAACTTTATTTGTTTGGTACCACCTCCACCAAATCCTTCTTTTTTCACTTTGAAGTCCACGCTGAAATCAAACGACATCTCATTTATGAATTGAAAAAGAAAAATTGTGACTCAACAACCGAGGTTCACTGCTTACGTGTCAGAAAAATTCAAGATGAAGTCCCTGCCAAATTTTTCTTTGTACTTTTTGCTCAGTAAACTCAAGAATTCTGTCTTTAGTGGAACTTCCAGGACAGAATCATAACTATTCTTCACATGTACAATAATGAAATCGTCTTGCATTGTGCTAAATAAAATATATAATCCATTTAAAAGATGGATTCACAGTAGTGTGATACCTTTACAGATTCTGTAAGCGACTGCCATTCAGGCAACCCTCAAGGACAACACGGTTCTTCTCACCTCAAACTGACGTGGGACAAATTTTCCATTTCGATGCCACGTTTGATGACTTCTTGAATTCGGCCTTTTTCTGGGCCCTTTTTTATTTTTTCTCGTCCAATTAAAAACAAACACTTTGGTGTTAATATCAGATTCCGCTTAGCTGCCTAAAATGACAACAAAAAAACAATATGATTCCTTATTCCACAACGACAACCTCTAAATCTTCAAGTGGGGACAGAATGGCGACCAGGGGGATGGGACAAAAAGTGCTCTAAAAACAGTTGGAACTGGGTATTAGCGGTACCCAGCTTTCCCAAGCGGTCACCCATGTCAGTATTAGTTGGGGTTCCTTGGCTTGACTTCAGTGATCGGATGACAACGGGTGTGTCCAACGCAAAATCCCTGACGCAAGAAGCTGCTCCCGGTACAGATCGAGACGTCCCGTGTCACACAAATCTATGTGAGAAGACAAGCCTCCCTGTCGATTTTCAAGTGGGAAAGAATGGCGATCAGGGGAAGGACAATAGTGCTCCAAAATATTTGGAAAAAAAACTTCCTTATCCTTCTCAAGAAGAACAAAAAGTGTCTCTCTCTCTGTCGACCTCAACAATTTGGGAGAAATTACGCAAATTTACCCTGAATCTCCTGTCAAACTTATTCACTTCGATAGCAAATTCAATTTTTTCCCTTTTTCCAACAAGCGCACGAATGCCGGGCTGATCATCGAGTCCGATGTAATCGCCATGGAAATTCCGATTCAGGCTGTAACGGCGACGCTCTTTTTTGCCAAAAAATAGATCGGCCGCTAACGCATAATAAATAAACATCCAAATCAATTTTTCATTTATACATAATACAAGAAGTAATCTTGTGAATGTGACAACTAAATAATACCTTGTTCTTTCTGTTTTTGGTACTGTTTCTTACAAAAATATCTCCTAAACGCTTTCTGGATAACTCTTGCATAGCCGTCGAATTTTCTTTCACGTACCTCTTCCAATAAAAACACCTGTTCAGTGGACATAATGCATCTTAGACATCGCTTATAAATAAAAATTTCTCGTGTAATTCCAACAACTGTTTATATACTTTACCGATTCAGGTGCTTTAATGAACACTTTCGTTTTGCCCATTTGAAACTGATCTGGATCCATGTTCACACTCCTCAATATGTGGTTAATTCCTTGTCTTTCGTCACCAGTCCATTTCGGCCAAGTCTCTCGAGTAAGAATTGCATATCTGCAAAAAAAAAAAAAAAATACAAATTTTATTTTACATGGTTCTCCATTTACAAAAACATCATCATACCCTTATCCCGGCTGTGGCAGGGACGGGTCTGCGGGTTCTAGCCCTCCACTCCCGTCTATCTCCCACCAGGTCCCCGTCCACCTCACACACTACCATATCCTTACGGACAATCTGCTTGGATTACTGGATTAGTTTCATGGGTTGGGGAGTAAGCCAGGCAGCCATAACAGGATGAACCCTTAGGAGGCTGCCTGCAGGAGATGAGGAAGTAGGTGAAAGGACGAAGGAGAGGGTTAATTTGCAGCACCCAACGTTCTTTACCAACCACCCATGTTGGTATTGACGTGGGCTTGCGCTGCTTAACTTCAGTGATCTCACGGGAACTGCTGTGTCCAATGCAACTTTGCTCCAACGTCTGCTTCGGTCTCCCCTACCTCAGGTGCTCCCAACCACCAGCATTCCTGAAATGGACCTAACGAGTTCCCCCTCCTCTCTTCTCATTACGTGTCCATCCTGTTTTTCCTGTAAGGGTCCTCACATTCCACGTCCCTAATCTAATAATAGCCCCTTCTCTACATCGGATTGCTCTGACTGGGGGCGCCCCAGCCAGGCGTCTGGAATCCGCAGAAATATTGGCCGGGTAGTCTGTCGGGGGATGCCGGCCTACCTCATAGAAGACCAGGGCAGTAACGAGGGCGTGGCGAAGAAGGCGGCCGCCACGAGCGCAACTGGGTTTGGGGCGCAAAATGTTTAAGCGAAAGTTAGATACTTGCCACAGGCGTTTCATACCCCCGTTACGGCACTGTAGAAGACACTCACGTACAGCATTATCTGACGTGGGAGTCGACGTCCCCACCTCCCATGACATTGCGGACACATGACAACGACGGCCCGGGGCCCGCTCGCTCACCCCTGACGGCCGCCGGTACTGGGGTTCTAATCCTCAGCACCGTAAGTTTAAAAATGTGGAACGCGTCATAAATTCGTATGGTGTTTAATAGATAAGTCAGTTCTGTAGAAGATGGCTTCAGCAATACCTGGACAGAAATTTGTTAAAAACACGTCTGTAAGCAAATCCAGCTCTTCGCACTCTGACATTTTCTTTCAGGCCCAAATATTCCACCTGATGACGAACTCTATTATCCTCCCAATCGTGCGACCTCTTAGTTTCGTTAGGTTTTATGCAACGAACATAATGTGGCGTACATTTCATCAATGTCTCCACTAACTTGTTGGCTTGCGTCTACAATAAAACTACATTAAAAACATTTCACACCAAAAAAAAAAAAAAAAAAAAAAAAAAAAAAAACCCCACATCCTTCCTTTAACCACCACGGCAGGAGCTTGGTGTTCATACCTTGATTTTACTTCCTACAGTTGTCGGTCTGCTTCTAGTTGTACCACTGATGACGTCAGGAAATAAACTCCTGATAAACGGACTGTAAATAGTCGGCGTTTTTAGATAAGAGTACAAACTTTAAAACTCACGAATGTTATCTAAATAAATAACACGATGGATATTTACTTTTCACTGGTTTGCATTAACTGAATTATGTCTGTGAATAGAACATCCCGATTGCGCTCGCAAAATCCGTCAATATCATAAGACACCTTTGAGACAAATTACCAAAACCAATTACGAAGATGCGGTGGGGAGAACAAAAGAAATCCAATACAAGGTTGATGCTTTACCTTTCCAGCATAGTGATGTATTATAAAACCACAATTAGATCCTTGATAATGTTGATGGCTTCCAACCGAGCCTGAGAGTTTCTAAGAAAATCATCAAAACTAAGTTACTAAATGTGTCACTTAGTCGATAAGGGCTGCACGTTGCTATTTGCTCACCTGTATCAATGTTTGATCAGCACCTTCAGTAACAGCGTGCATCGTAGCACATATATCATCCAGGACGCACATTATTCCAGGGGGAGACTTATTTTCAATCAGATCACAAACAATTTTATTATTAAAGTAATCTATAGGCGTCCATTTAATACCCTCTTGTACATATTCTTCCTAGACACATACAATATGGAATGAGTCTTCAGTTAAATTCTGACACTGTAGTTGGATTATAGTCGACTAATAGTTCAAACCTGTTCAGCCTTTAGAGTGAGTTCAATAAAGATTTGCTGAAGCTTCTCATTAACATAATTGATGCAAAACTGCTCGAAACCATTCTTCTGGAATATTTCAAATCCATAAATATCCAAAATTCCTACGTTGACATCTTGAGAATTGGTCTGCATAGCAGCATTTATAGTCTGCAAAACAGACAAAACAAAACCTTAGTAATAAGAGATCTTACCTATAAGCGTGACTCAAATAACAATAACTTATAATGAGCCTCACCTTAACCAAGTAATCAAAAAGACGGGCATAAAGTCCTTTAGCCCATGCATTGCGGGTGTAAATGGCTTGCTCTACATTAAGGGTCACGTCTATTATTTCAGATTTACCACCCCACTTACTATCCATTATGCGACTTGTTAACTTCTTTTTCATCATTTCCTGATCAATTTGCCACAAATATGCTGCGAATGCTAAAACTGAAAATGAAACTTTCTCACTTATATTTCTCCGAAAGTACTTTCTTCTACAAATAGACCTGTTCACATAGGGCGCCCACAGAGGACGAGGAGGGTGGGGGCAAACGGATTATTTGTTCACCCCTGGAATCGACAATGAATGTACAATCGTAAAAATTATTAAGATACACGTAACCTTTCACCCTCGACCATGGGATGCTTTGGCTGTCTTAAAATTTTAATATGGATTGGCCGGTTCGTCTGTCCAATGTATCTAGCGAATGTCAAATAGGTATCTGTCTTTGACCTTGCCCCTCACAAATTTCCTGCGGACGCCCTTGACTGTCAACATTCATTGCCCGACACGGAATTTTAGGGCAATGAAATCTTTCCAACTTACAATCTTCACATTCGATAGATGCATAATTTCCTTCCTCAACAAAGTCAACGTTTCCTAAATGCAATATGCCAGCAGTCACTTTAAATACATCGAACTGCTCATCCGCCGACATTCCCATTACGTCCATGGCTCTCTATAAAATGATAAGTGACAATTTAATTAACATTACGACTTTATACTGCAATTAAACAAAGATTTTTAGGTTTATACCAAAGTGTCTTTAAAGTCGTTAGAATCATTCACGCCATCCACTTCATAAGCACCACTCTGATTAAGATAACTGTAATACTCCGGACTCGTTATACCAAGCGCGTCTGAAAACACAAACGTGAAACTATACTCATTACATACAAAATATTATCAAAAGTTGTGGAAAAAAAATTGAAACGGCAATAAAATATTACCTTTAAGCTCTTTATTGACTCCTGCGCACATTTGGTAAAAAATGTGAAAATTTCTCTCGTCGGGATTTTGACTCACCACTCGTGACTATAGATATAGAAATTAAGTATATATTCGACAGCGACATTTCCTTTTCCAATCCTTTGCTAACTTACTTTTTCCAGTAGAAAATTCGATATGCGGCCACCAAGAGGTTCACCTCCACGACTAAATTGAATTTCAACATACTTCCCCTTTTTAATAATAATAAAAAAATCAATGCGAAAGTCCGCAAAAATGACTGGCGACCGAAGGCAAGTAGTGCAGAGAAATATACTTACAAATCGACTAGAATTATTATTGCGAACCGTTTTCGCATTCCCAAATGCCTCGAGCAAAGGGTTAGATTCTAGGATAATGTCTTTAATGTGCTATAAAGGATAGACCAATTGACAGATGTGAATAATCTCATTTTGAAGTGGAGATCGTCGTCGCGATTCAATTTTCAATCTCTTCAATGGTAGGCGAGGTTTACCTGAACTTTTGCACCGCCACCAGAAACTTTTGATATATAGGACATAATGTATTTTGCTGCAACCGTTTTTCCAGCACCACTTTCTCCGCTAAAACAAGAACCAAAGTTAAGTCCAAACTCATCTCGCTAACAACATCACCATTATCTCAGTAGCAGAGAGCACATTCATTACCTAATAATAACACATTGACTTTCATTATCGATCAACATGTTTCGATACATACTGTCAGCTAACGCGTATATATGCGGTGGGTTCTCATACGTTCCCTAAAAAAAAACAAACGTTGAAATTTTCAAAATAACCTAGATTAAGAGCAATAACAACCAAAGTAATCATCTTACAGCGCCTTGATACATTTCGATTTCTTTATCCGTGAAGTAAGGCATTTGTTTAAACGGATTGACGCTGATGAGCACGGGTCCAATATATGTCTATTCAAAAGTAACAGTCGTTAAGGAGCATCAATTTCACTCCAAAAGAAAAAACATAACCCGAAAATAAAGCCACTGATAAAAAGGATACAAATATGACATCATCCATGTAGCGTTTACGAAGATTTTCACCGATGGCATCTTCAGAAATCTTTGGTAACAACACCATATCATCCACACCACTATGTTTAACATTGTGACTCTGCCAATGGTACACCTGTCGAAACAAATTAAATACATTTGAAATATGTATGCTTATGCACGACTCGCAAATAACTAAGCAATTAATCAAAATGTCGATTGACAACATCCTTGTTGATGTGTTTTACGGAAGGTTACGGACAGCATGGAGAGACCTCAGGAATGCCAACCAATTCATCATCATCATCTCACCCCTCTCCCGCCTGAGGCAGGGTCGGGTCTGCGGGTTCTAATTCTCCACTCCCGCCTATCCCCCACCAAGTCCCCCTCCACCCCACACGCCTCCATGTCCCTTTGCACCACGTCCGTTTTGGTCCACTAATTCCCCAGTTTTCCTTGTGAGGGTCCCCACATTTCAAGTCCCTAATCTGAGCCTGACTCTGTTTGACAGCTCTGACTGGGGGCACCCCAGTCAGATGTCCAGAACCCGCAGCAATAGTAGCAGGGCTACCTGTGTGTGTGTGGGGGGGGGTGCCGTCCTACCCCACAGGAAAATGCCAACCAATTGAATGACTAAATATGAATTAAATTACAATTCTTAGCTAATATTATGTCGAACGAAGTGAAGATATTGAATCAATTACCTGTGTGACTCTCTGATCGAAATTCTTTCTAGATAGGACTAATTAGAATTTCATTAGAACGCGACGCTTCTACTTCCAAAATCAACAGGCGCATGCGCAACAACGCTTCTAATTCTAAAGTTCGATGGAATGTTTAATAACAGACATGATTTTTATACGAGTCTGCACCGTTATTACGAGTTTCTTTCTGCACTAGACTGTAATAATGAAACGTGCTCGCAACGGGTTTCTTACTCATAATTGACGTAAGTAGCTTAGTTAATTATCTTCTCGAAACAGAAAGAACAAATGAATCCTTACAAGTATATCGCAGACATGATGCACAAACTTTTACAGCTTAAGTATCCTATAAAGGCCTATATACAGAGTAACACAATCAAGAACAAAACAAAAAAAAAACGTATAAAACATCTCGAAAATTATTCAATGAACAAATATATTTAATTTTGTGAATGTTTGGAAGGTGTATCAGCGCGGTGTTAGTTTTTAACACCTCATTATTAAAGATTGAAAGAGCGTCAAGCATTCACATTCTGCCATGTTCACGCCCAAAACTAATGACACATCTCGCAGAGATTCCAGTTAACATATTTTTATAACTTGCGATTTCACAAAAGAAGAGAAATTAATCAAGGAGCGCATTTACTAAATTGCTACTCCATAAATGGGAGTCAAAAATTAATACCACTACTAGGGTGTAACCGACCTCAATTTTGCTTGACAGCTAATAATAATAATAATGAGATATTTCGGCGAGAGACCTCTCTTTCATTCATTCCTATCTCAATTTATCTTTAATTGGACCCATTTCATTAACAAAAATTTCAAGGAAACA
The DNA here is from genome assembly GCA_013389805.1 of Trigoniulus corallinus. Taxonomy (NCBI): domain Eukaryota; kingdom Metazoa; phylum Arthropoda; class Diplopoda; order Spirobolida; family Trigoniulidae; genus Trigoniulus; species Trigoniulus corallinus. The sequence goes on from JAAFCE010004287.1 coordinate 3,228,912, forward strand.
AAAAAAATTATAACTCTACGTATACTCATAATATTTTGCAGAGTTCCATAATGTCTACCACAACTTTATTTTCTTATACAAAAGCTGATATTAAATAAGGTAAGAGATTCAAATGTCATTAACCGGTCAGAGAGGTTAACATCACACTGCTTTTCTTTTCGTTGAATTAACTGGTAAGTCGTTTAAGATACGCATGACAAATCATGGCCATCAATTACAAAACAAAAAATAAAATAATAATGACACGCATTTCAATTTCCTATATACCAGACAGTGGATAGTAACATTTGACCATTTTACTCTTTCATTCATAATAAGGCCTGCTTTAATTAATTTCAGGCCAACTGTGTATGTGCTCCCAAGTCTGTCAATCGACACATCAGTTCTCGTCTGATTACTGAAGTTAAGTAACGCAACCCCAGCTAGTACCCCCGCCAATACCCCAAAATCGTCGCATTAGTGTAGTGTCTGTGCAGTCTCTGCATTAGTGGACAGGGCTCTAATGACCTTGCAGTTGAACGGCCCTAAAACACCATCGAACTAACCCAAGTCTGTCAACAACAAGAAGTAAAACAGTTTTGTCTTCAGACAATCATTATAGAAGTATTCAGAAAGAAAAGATGTTAAAGTCAACTAGGACCAAATGGAACTATACAAAGCGACCATTAGCCTACAATGGACCTTTTATGGCCATACCGCGCCTCAAACGCATTGTCATTTCGTAAGCATTTATGTAAAACAACAGGCATGCACCTTTTGGTTCGTTTGTGTTTTAGGACCCTTCAACTACAAGGTCATTAGAGCCCCGTCCACTGCGTAGTTCTAATTGCAGTGACTGCACAGACACTACATTAATGCGACGATTTTTGGGGGGGTATTACCGGTACCCAGTTTTCCCAAGCTGCCACCCATGTCGGTACTAGCTGCGGTTGAGTTGCTTAACTTCAGTGATCAGACCCGAACTGGTGTACCCAACGCAATACAGCCGCTCCCACAACAGACACCCATGGCGTTTGACGGTGTAATAACAAAGTCTTTACACTACTGTACTTCCCAGACTAACGTTGCTCAACATTAACATGTCTCAACAACCCATTTTGTTTCGTTGGTGTTTTAGGGGCCCCCCCAGCACTACGATGGTCATTAGAGTTCCGTCCACTGTACACTTCAAATGCAGAGTCTGCACAGACACTACGCTGTTACGACGACTTTTGGGTATTAGCAGTACCAGCGTCGGCCTTACGAAGTGAGGGAACCCAGTGGCCCACCGTCCCGAGTAGGGCATGGCAAATCAAAAATTGAAGTTCTGCCAGTATCTTACTACAATTTATATTCTACAGAGGTTAAAATTGATTCAGTGGAGGCCCCCGGGCGTCGGCCCATACTGCCCACCCCCAACACCGGCGCTGAGCAATACCAAGTGTTCCTAAGCGTTCACCCATTCTAGTACTAGCTGGGATTGCGTTGCTTAACTTCAGTGATCAGACGAGAACTGGTGTGTCCAACGCAAAATCCAGGACGGAAGAAGCTGCTCCCGGTACAGATCGAGTCCTGACCCAAGTAGTACTGTTATAAGACGTCTGCATCTTACCTTGACAACCTGACCACGGTCCATCAACATGGGGGGCACTCTCGAAACTTGACGATGATGCTTCCCCATTCTTCCAGCATCAAACGCAAACACCAGGCACACAAAGAGTTACAAAAATGTTACATGGACAAGCAAAATTAAAAAAATTAAAAGCTGTTAAGGACGTATGCTTAAGTCACACACACACACCACTTGTACTCATGAAGCGTTTTTAGACTTTAAACCGAATTGATTTCGTCACTAATAGCCATTTCTGGCATATGTTGATTTCAGATTTTGGCCCTCATCTAAAAATACACCAACCTTTCTTCATCACTGTCATCACCCCCGACACAACTATTGCTCTCTTCTCTCTCTCTCTCTCACGCGGACTCTCTGGGAGGTTTCAAAAGCATAATTCGCATTGCCTTAAAAAAAAAAAAAACACGAGTAGGAGGAAGGGCGAGAGGTGGAGTACTGGCGTATCTGTGGACAACAAACTTTCAGAAAGAGAGAGACACAGGCATGACAAAGGCACGCCTTAATCCTTTCTGAAGACCTTAAAACCACACCTTCGTCGACTTCAATCCTATTTTGGCATCCAACAAAATCCTCTTATTTGTGACTATATTTCCTGATGCCTTCAAATCTGAACACGCATCTCAATAAAGCGGTGGCCGGCCATCGGCTCCAAAAAAAAAATAAAAAGACATCTCATGTGTCAACCATAGATGACCGACCAAGCAATGGAGCAACTTGACCAAGTGACATAATAACACGTGAAATCATCACTGTCAATATATACGTGGGCGTGATAATTAATCAACAATCGTCGACAGCACGTGACGTAAATGAAGATGCAGTGGACAACTAACTACTTAACCTCTTTTCTTCATGCTCAACAACATTTGAAGTTCCGATGACCCCCAGGTTATCAACTGTCCGCCAAACCATTTCACATAATTAATCAGGACTGCTGTAGAATACCTCCAATTCACCAGAAAGTCCTGAGAAGAGCGTCTCTAGGTTCTATCACCGAAGTCAACTGCTAGGGAGTGGCGAATTACATTGGACACACCAGTTCTCGTCTGATCACTGAAGTTAAGCAGCGCAACCCAAGCTAGTACTGACATGGGTGGCCGCTTGGGAAAACTGGGTACTACTAGTACCCAAAAATCGTCGCATTAGTGTAGTGTCTGTACAGTCTCTGCATCAGAACTATGTTGAGGACGGGGCTCTAATGACCTTGTAGTTGAAGGGCCCTAACACACCTACAAAAAAAAGTGAACTGGTGGTGTCAGAAAGGACACTAGTGCATACATTATACGAGGGACCCACACTTTGGGACACGCAAATGGCAGGCTAGAGAGCTCTGGAATTAACAGAATTTTTCTTTTTTGTATCTATGATTGATTGATTAGTTTGTGGGTTGGGGTGTAAGCCAGGCAGCCATAACAGGTCAACCCCTTAGGAGGCTGCCCGCGGGAGACGAGGAAGAGGGTTAATTTGCAGCACCCAACGATCATTACCAACCACCCAAGTTGGTATTGACGTGGGTGTGCGCTGCTTAACTTCAGTGATCTAACGGGAACTGGTGTGTCCAACGCAATACAGCCGCTCACCTTATGAGGGGATTGTTAGTTTTCTTGGTGTTTTAGGGCCCTTCAACTACAAGGTTATTACAGCCCCGTCCACAGCGTAGTTCTTATGCAGAGACTGCACAGACACTTCACTGCTGTAACGATTTTTGGGTATTAGCGGTACTCAGTTATCCCAAGCGGCCACCCATGCCAGTACTAGCTGGGGTTGCGCTGCTTAACTTCAGTCTTTTTTGAGGGGAAGGGGGGGGAGAAGAGGGTCAAGTCAGCAACTAGAGATGTCTGGCTTCCTTCAGCATGGAATTGCTATTGCAAAGCAACTCCTAACCCCTTTCCCGCCTATGGCAGGGTCGGGTATTCATTTGTCCCTCTGAATGGACACAGGGCGATATATTGGTCATAGTTTTTTCTGAAGCCGGTTGCCGGCCGGAATTGCTATTGAATTAACCTAAATGGATAATTTATAGTTTAAATATAACGGGAATAATTCATAACCCGGTAATCAATGGAGTAATAATGCGGAACCATGCCCAGTATATATTTCAATTGTAAAACTGACGATAATAAACAAAAAATAAATAAATAAAAATAGAATTCGACTAGAACGTTGAAAATGACGTCATCGACCAACTTGCCACGCCCTTCACACGTGATTGGCCAAGAAAAAGCTAGGTGGTTAGAGAGGACGGGGTGAGTCGAAATTCAAATCACGTGGAAAGGCATCAGAGCGGAAACCACACAGCGATACAGATGCAAATCACATCATTAATTCACGAAATCACAACTCGTTTTATAGTCATAACTTGATGACTGATTGTTAATTATGATGACTGTAAAATCGTTCATAATTGGCAATAAAATAATAAAAAAAAAGCAGTAGGAAGCTCCCTCTGCAAGGAGTGCACAGAGATTAAGTTGCTAAGAAGTCGAGATAATGTCACATTATTTGCACTACGTTATCAAATTTCAAATCAAAGTAAATTAGTCGCTCGTATTTCAATAAGATTTTTTTTTCTCAAACAACTTGTCACTGGTGTTTGTGTCAAAAACATTAAACGATACGCCTCGTGATGTTTTAACAACATTTCGCTGGTGGGCCCCACCGGCAGCGCCTCAGCAGGACCACCACTTCACTTCCTTCCTGTAGACAACAAATCGATGACAATTTCCTAATTAAACTGATTAATAATGCATGCCTACTCAAAACTGTCCCGTCCCCCCTTTGGTGGCGGAACACCCCTGTCTGGTGCACACACAATCCCGCCTCGGTGGCGCAGTGGGTAGCATGCTGGGTAATTGCGTTAGTGATTCTGATACTGGCCCGATTGTTGTCGTTGGTATTTTAGGGCCCTTCAACTACAAGGTCATTAGAGCCCCGTCCCCAGCATAGTTCTTATGCAGAGACTACACCGACACTACAATAATGCGCCGATTTTTGGGTATTAGCAGTACCCAGTTTTCCCAAGCGGCCACCCATGTCAGTACTAGCTGGGGTTGCGCTGCTTAACTTCAGTGACCAGACGAGAACTGGTGTGTCCAACGTAAGACAGCCGCTCCCGATACTGGTCCGAGTGGGTTAGTTTGTTACCCCAATGGGTGGAGGAGTGCTCGCGGGGCAGGAGGATGATAGGAGCAGGGGAGGTAGGAGTGGGGAAATTAACAGTACCCAGTGTTCCCCACCAAACACCCATGTCGGTACTAACTTGGGTTGTTCTGCTTAACTTCGGTGATATGACTAGAAGTGGTTTGTCCAACGCAATTCAACCGCTTCGGGTTGGCCTCTTTCGGGCGAGAGAGGCCCTGAGTGCGCCTTCTTTCGGATGCGAATTAAACCGAGGCCCCGTGTGGGGCATTTCAACCTAAAAGAACCCCCCCCCCTTCTGCTATACAACGTGTGATCCTTTGTGAGGGATACCGTGCCAGTGAAAATTTTCATGCTAGACCCATATGCCTAGATTTCCATCAGCACCGTTGCCTTTGGCATCCATTCTAGCTGATCCACCACCACCAGGACCTCTTCCAATGTGAAGGTTCCCCAACCTCTCCTGCAGTGATCCAGCGTTGAACATGTCAGTATCACATGCGCGACATCCTCCACTTGATCCCCACACAATCCACAGCCCTCCTCTTCATTTTTTTGTTTGTGATTAAGGGCCCTTCAATTACAAGGGCGTTACAGTCCCGTCCACTGCGTAGTTCTAATGCAGGAACTACAATTGTCCAATGCAATACAGCCGCTCCCCCTCCTCTCCGCCTGTGATCTTTGCCACCCTCTGTTTCGTCTCCAGTGACCCTAGCTTTTGCTCGAAAAAGAAGTGGCAAACGAGTAAATTTCCAAGTGTAGGGCGCCCCCCATCTCCACTTTGCAACGAGTAGACGAGGCAAAAATTCCAAATGTAGGAGCTCGCCCCCGGCGTCGTTGGAGTGTCCCAACCAGTGTCGGATTTACCACTAGGCTAAGTAGGCTGAAGCATAGGGCCTCAACATTTAGCGAGCTTCAAAACTTAACAAAACGGCCTCAAAACTGAAATAGCCTAGGGCCTTCTCAATATCTAAAACCGGCACTGGCCCCAACGAACAGTAAACCGACGATAGGGGCTGTAGCTTAGGTCGGAAACCGGCTTCAGAAAACCACTTGTTTGTTAGTGATTTAGGGCCTTTCAACTACAAGGTCATTAGAGCCCCGTCCACAGCATAGTTGTTATGCAGATACTGCACAGACACTACACTTATGCGTTGATTTTTGGGTTTTAGCAGAACCCAGTTTTCCTAAGCGGCCACCCATGTCAGTACTAGATGGGGTTGCGCTGCTTAACTTCAGTGATCAGACGAGAACTGGTGTGTCCAACGCAATTCGCCGCTCCCCGGAAAACCACTGTCCAACAGTTCACCCTTGGGTCCATTCAGAGGAACATAGTGGGTACCGTACCCTGCCACAGGTGGGTAAAGAGTTAGGATTTGTTAGCTTACACACACGGAGTGTGGTGGGTACACTTCATAAAGGGTAGGGTTCCATCCTCTTAATATCTTCAAAGACCGACTCGTCATCTCTGTCTAAAAAATTAATAAAATTGACACATGACCAATATCGGCTTCCTTGTTTCGTTTTCCATTTTTAGAAGTTTCGTATTTGCTCTTGACTTAGAACCACAACAAACATTGATTAAAAAATGAGAGATGACTCATTGTCAACTGTCACATGATGTCTAGAGGGGTCATTTTGGCAATATGATCATCTAGATGTAACAACAGGCTGGACCAGTTCTTTCAGGTGGCCCTCAAAATGTGCTGAACTTTGCTCTCGGCAATGCTTATGTTACAGTCCTATCAATACTTCATCAAATTAATGTCATTTTAAACAATTTGAGATCCAAAACAAGTCAGAGCTGGAAACTCCAGTGCAGCTGTTAAGGTTGAAGTTCAGGCCTAGAAGTAATCATGTTGGGGGGGGCAACAACAGGTAGATCATAAAAATCATGTGAGGGCAACAAATCCCTCAGTTAGACAATGGGAAACCCATGGTTGCTACGGACAATTAGAAGGGTAGTCATTTTATGGAAGCAAACTGTTAAGACAACTGTTCGCAAACAATGTCAAGGCAGAGGTTTACAACAAATTTGTAAACTGTTTGTCCTTGTTTCTTATAGAGCCAAACCTCCAAAAGTTAGTTTTCGTTTTGTTGGTATTTTAGGGCCTATCAACGACAACGGTTATTAGTGCCCCGTCCACTGCATAGTTTGCACAGGCACTACGCTGTTATGACGGTTTTCGGCTATTAGCAGTACCCAGCGTTCCCAAGCGGTCACCAATTCCAGTAACTAGCTGGGTTTCCGTCGCTTAACTTCAGTAATCAGACGAGAACTGGTGGGTCCAACGCATTACAGCTGCTCCCCAATAGTTCGCGTTTTTTTTTTTGGAAAGGTCACTTTCACGGTGTAATGTTGATATGTCAAAAAAAGAAAAACTTCATTACGTTTGAAATGCAAAATAGACCGCTATCGTAGTTTGAACTGTACATGCTATTTTGAAAATATGACGAAAGAGAAACTCTAGTCTTGAAATTCAATCCTGTTATGAACTCGCTTGCATACCAATACTGAAAAAGAAATCAATAAACTTTTGAAGGAGGAGGGGAAGAGGCACGCACGGTTTCATTACCAAAAAATAAGGAATCTGTAAATGTTAAAAACACAGTTGTAGTCAGTATTCATTAACATATACAAATTAGATTTTTCCCCTCACTTGCTAAATTATAAAAACATTAAATATGAAAATTACTAAGTCATTCTCGTATTTGCAACCCTGTAAAACTTTGCAACATTATAAACAACCAAAAGCGTTTTAGAAATGAGAGGAAATATTAAAAACTAAATTATACTTCCTACGAATCCTTTTCGGTGTGAATAACAAAATATTTCCTTCCCATTTCGAGGACGATGATGACAAACTCGACTACTAATCTGTACGTTGGTGACCTTACTATTTGATCTCTGTTATGAAAGAGGGCTTTTAACTATCTACCATCTACAATAGTTGGCTTGATTAACTGTCAGCTGAAGCACCTTACAGTCACGAAGTGAGTGATTTGATTTGTAAGGCCTCTCTAATCGTGTCAAGTTCGTGCCCCAAATCTACTTTTATACCCAAGACAAATTGCAAGACTTGACGTTGACCAGAAATTTACTTTTGAAAGTGAAATATATTCCTTTTCAATTTATCCATTCCACTTACCACTTGTAAATAAAAAAATTTAAATGATGTGCCATCAAATGAGATGCAGGTGCATGTGTGACATTTGCATTGTTGTTGCCCTGTTCGCAACTACAACTTTGTGAACCTAGACAACCTACAGGTATGAACGCACTACTTATAAAGTCGTACGAACCTACAGTACATATGTTGAGGATAATTCGATCAGCGGGCTGTTTTTTTATCGTGTTGATGTCAAAAAGACTATTTGATACATCGAACTTTGATGAATTTCATGCCGTGGAACATAAAAGAACACAGGAACGAAAGAACGAATTTTAGAAACGGCGTTACGTTCTATTCGTAAAGGCGCTTCCATAGAACACTGTTCAACATTCTAATTCGAGATAGAACCCAACAACAACCGAAAGTAAACACGACACGTAGACACAGCATTGTGCTTTTTTTAAATGTTAATTAAAAACGATAATAAAGTTGGTTTCGACTCACCATTTTTGCGATTTAATCCTAAATAACTTCTTCAGACAGAAATAGTACGAGTTCTTCTTTTAAACCTTTTGTTTCTTTCTAACAGTTCTTCTATATAAAAGTGTGGTCCATGCCCTATCCGTCAAAGAAGTTTAAGTAACATGGTGAGAAATGAAACACATTTCCAGCGGACGGACCACTGACAAAATAAACCGTCTGTAAGTGGCACTACCCGGAGTTATGAGTCATGAGGATGTTGTTGGTTATGACTATGTACATTTGTCACGAGTGAGCCATTGCGATTACAAGTTGAAGTTTGTCGGGGAGAGTATTTTACCAAACCGCTCTACCAACAACAAAACCACGTCGTTAACCGAGCGGTGCCGAAGACGTTGTCCGGTGATGACGTGATGGTCAACGTGAATGACTTAAGATGACGAAAATAAGACGATGACGTATTAGTCACTCCAACAAAAGATGACGACGATCGCCACACCACAAATGGCCTAGCAAATATGAGCTTACTGTTCGAGGTAAAAACAGCTTACCTGACTAATTTCACTCAACAAGTTTACACTGTCAGAATAACCTCGTTGTCGTCGCCACTTTCTACCTTCCCTCTACTTTTTAATTGGAACCTTCTTTGCCCTTTCAATGTACGAGGTCACAGACCAACCATCGCACCTGTAAACTAGAAAGTTGGCACACCTGTTATCGAAAGGAATATCAAATAAAACTGAGCTGTTTAAACACAATTAAAGGATGACAAGTATGGTGGTGGTGGTGGTGTCTTAAGTTTTTAACTTCCTCTGTGGGCTTCCTTCCTTCTTACCTTTTTGTTTCTTTCCCGTCTGTTTCTTACAAAATTCCTAGGTAATGTCACAAGATCCGGCCTGAAATTACTGGATTAAACTGTAAGATACATCGTCGGTGCTGCATTTTAATTCACAATAAGATGATTTGGTTAAATAAACCCTCCTTCTATGAATCAGAGAAATAAGAAAATAGAACATTATGCGTCATCACCATGGCTGCTCCCATCATTCTAAAGTAAACGTAACAGAACCTTTGTTGACGGCGCTCGTGTCAATGTCACAAAATAGAATTACCCTCAACATGTCTGCCTATTTCCATGACCGGGATATCAAAATTCAGCGATAAAAACATTAGAAACGAACCAGTTTTTTTTGTGTAAATTATATATTCTATGCACAAAAAAATGAAGCATATTAACCAAGAAAGAAGCTCGTTACCTCTAGAAAAGTGTATTCGCGACCAAAAGGGTAAATTCAAACTTTCAAATATCAATTTCCAACAATCAAGAATGTTTTCATTGCATCAATGTATGTACAAAAATAGAAAGGAAAATCTCGCAAATGAACATTTCTCTTCAATCAGAAACTTAAAAATTTATAACTTTAAAAAAAAAACAAATGTTGTCATAATTCAAGACACACCAAATTATGCTCTTCGTTTCTTTCAATAATAATAAAAAAAATATCATCAACATTTCATGATTAAAGTGCGACGCATATTTCGATTCATAATCTCTTATCACTTGGGACAAGGAAAAAAAAACATTTTGACAATACACTCACCCATATCACTTCGGATAACGAATCCAATTATTAAAAAACCCACAAGTGTCTTTGCGCAATAAAATTGAAGAGACCAACTATCAATCAACAATTTCTGCCGGTGTTGTTACTGCAGCCACCACCACAACAACAACAGCAGCAACAAAGTCTGTAAACAAAATCTGACCAAAATTTCCGGTAAGAAGAACAAGAAACAGAGGTCAAATGTCAACAACAAATATAAGCTTTCACAGTCCACCTTTCAAACACGTAACTAATATGGCATCAACAATCAATAACGGGCGCGCATCATCACAGGAAACAAACAAACGAAAAAAAAACTATTTCGTGCTAGCCGAAATTCATTTCAAGCATGAAAATACAACACAGAGGTTGGCCTCTGACCCCGAACGTGTGCCGAAATAATAAACTCTACCGTTCACCACGATACGCTTCATTTCAGCCCAATGCTCACCCCCCTATATCAAATTGATATCAATGTAAAACTGGATTACATTCATAAAAATTTGTTTCTACTCCTACCTTTCAATTTATATCCGGTATTATTTTTAAATTAAATCAAACTACGCTCGAGAAGCATTTACAAGCGAATGTTATCCCGGTACAGGCGGCTCATGGGGCAGACAACCCTAGCCAGCTGCCTAGGGCGGCAGATTTCACGGGTAGTCCTGGGATTCCCAAACTTCTCTGATTGGTGGGAGGGGACCTTTTGTAAACGTTGGCTTTCTCCAAGCGCCTTGTATGTAGGGCCATAGTCACGGGACAAATGCAAAGGGCGTGAGGAGCGCTCGGACAATTTAGCAAAGCAACTCCTACCCCCCTTTCCCCGCCTATGGCTGGGTAGGGTACCTATCTTCTCCCTCTCAATACACACACACAAGGGTGGATCTATTGGACAATTTTTTTTCAGCAGCCGGTTGCCGACCAAAGCTGCAACCCTTATGCTTATTGATCGTCGGTCTACTGTTGGTTGGGGAACTCCACCGAGCTCCTACACCTGGGAATTTGGCCTCTGATTTACCCGTTGCATAGTAGAGAGAGAGAGACAGGAGGGAGGGGGGGGTTCCGGTCCGTGTAAACGCCATCATCTTACACCCCACACGGGACCTAGATTTTCCTTTTCTTTTGAAGGAAGGCGCACTCAGGGTATCCTTCTCGTTCGCCCGGTAAACAAAGCCAACCTAGAACCACTGACGAGCAGTTACCAGGCACACTAGAGAGGTTAAATCGCTACCGAGGCCATTTAACGTCGGACAATTTACAACTGCAGTGATTTTAATGGGAGGTGGGCGGCGGTGATGGACTCACTTGCCTAGGGCACCTGAAACTCACGAGCCGGGCCTGGTTATCCGACATTTTCCGAATTGACTTGGGCGTAATGGCGGCAAGAAAGAATTTGCGGTAGAATGTGCGCATGCGGCGTCCGTCACACGCTCATGACGTCAGAGGCCACACAGTTAGCTGCTTTGACCAGCATCACCAGTATCGTCAACCACGTTACAAAATTATCTAAAAAAACAACTCAAAACTCGACAAATCAATTATTCATATTTAGCAACTACGGCATATAACGAGGACAAAAATGTCGTAATAGGCATTTTAGATCTCACTATATATATATAATATATACATTTTTGTGATGGAGGAAAAGGATTTGAAGTAGAGGCCATTTTATACACTTCTCCACTAAGGTCTTTTACTACGTCACTGGGACATTTCACGAAAGAGGAGGCGGAGGAGGGATAGGTTCACGAATGAAAGGCAGGCCGAGGGGGGTGACGAGAGAGAGAGCGAGGGGGGGCAGAGAGAGGGGCATAGAGAGAGAGGGGGGCATGAGAGAGAGAGGGGCA
>JAAFCE010004287.1:3241105-3251107 GCA_013389805.1 Trigoniulus corallinus
AGGGGGCAGAGAGAGGGGGCAGAGAGAGGGGGCATAGAGAGGGGGCATAGAGAGGGGGGCAGAGAGAGAGGGGGCATAGAGAGGGGGGCAGAGAGAGAGGGGGCAGAGAGAGAGGGGGCAGAGAGAGAGGGGGCATAGAGAGGAAGGCAGAGAGAGAGGGGCAGAGACACGGGTAGAGGGAGGGGTAGAGAGAGGGGCAGGGGGAGGGGTAGAGAGATGGGGGAAGGTAGAGGGTGAGAAGGATACATATACATACTAATCAACTACCATTTGATTCATATTTATTGCATACGTTTTTATTAGTCATTGGTATCGAACCAACGTCTTCACGATTTAGAAGCAGTTCTAAAGAAAATGTATTGAAAGTGCGCTCCGTGTGTGTGTGTTTGCAGGGGGCAAGGAGGGGGCGGTGGCGGAGCAAACGCAGTTAAGGGCCACAAAAGGTCGAAAAAAAGAATGAGCCTGGGTGTGTCTAACATATACGTACAGCTCAGTCACATGAGGGTACACCCTAGTGCATATAGAATTCTGATTTACGATTTTTACAGAGCCCAAGGGCTCTCACTGAGACAAACTCCAACAAATTTAACAACAGACGACCTCACACACAATCCAGAGGAACGGTGGTACTGAGACCAGCCTGGAAAACAACAGCTACGTACCACCGTGGTGGGGTCTACAGGCCCTTCTGCCACATTTACGAACGCCAGCATAACATCTCTTATGGAAGACTCTCTCAAGGTCGTCGATCTCTCCTCCGTTTTCGACCAGCAGTTCCTTCCTTTCTTTGGTAAAGAGGAGGTAGTGGAGAACCACCAAACAACCTCATGCAGCACTTCTTTTCTAAATTCCCCAATGTTACCCTTTTTTTTCTTATTTTACCTTGGGACAGAGTGGGGAGAGGGAACCTCTCTCGAACCCTTGCGTCCGGTCAAAACATTTAGCACCCTGAAGAATAAAAACTAAATAACTGAAATTAAAACAAAATCACAACAGGCAGTGAAAAGAGGACTAGTGAAAGGGGTGCAGGACGCACTAACATCATAGGTAACAGTTGGGTCATCATTATCCACACTACTAGAAACACCCAAAAAAAAAAAAAAAAAACAGAGGAGGCAATTTCAATTGATTGATGTTTTAGGGCCCTTCAACTACAAAGGTCATTAGAGCCCCGTCCACTGCATAGTTCTAATGCAGAGACTACGCAGACACTACACTAATGCGACGAGTATTAAGCAGTACCCAGTTTTCCCAAGCGGCCACCCATGTTAGAACTAGCAGGAGTTGCGTTGCTTAACTTCAGTGATCAGACGAGAACTGGCGTGTCCAACGTAATAGGCCGCTCCCGCCTCCGTCTAAAGGTGAGGGGAAAGGAGGAGTAAGAGACCGATGGAGGAAAAGTGAGAGAGGGGGGGCAGGGAGTAGAGTGGGAAGGGTGAAAAAAAAGAGGCTGTCACGACGACGTACAATAGGCCAACAGCTCAGGCACTGCAGTTATACTTTACGAAGCGTTATTAGTATTATTTTTGTGGTTGTCCAATTCCTCTCACATTTGTTACCTTGTACATTTAAATATAATATTTATATATATATGTATATATATTTACACAATATACACACGCACCCACAAGAATGGAGAACTGCGCCTGTGTCTCGGTGCTTTCTTCTTTTGGTACGGGCACAACAACCAGTGCCGGATTTACCATTAGGCTAAGTAGGATGAAGCCTAGGTGCCTCAACATTTAGCGAGTTTCAAAACTTTACAAATGGGTTTGTTTGTTGGTGTTTTAGGGCCCTTCAACTACAAGGTCATTAGAGCCCCGTCCACATTGCAGTTCTGATGCAGACACTGCACTAATGCGACGATTTTTGGATACTAGCGGTACCCAGTTTTCCCAAGCGGCCACTCATGTCAGTACTAACTGGGGTTGCGCTGCTTAACTTCAGTGATCAGACGAGAACTGGTGCGTCCAACGCAACTCGCCGCTCCCTTAAGAAATGAGCCTCAGAAGGAAATCTTGAAAAACGGCCTTAAAATTGAAATAGCCTAGGGTCTTTCAATATCTAAATCCGGCACTGGGCACAACTCTTCTACTTGAATAGACTAGAACACGACGACAACAGGACAGTAACTCTGCAAAATACTATTACAGGTAGTATTATTATTAAACAGGGTCAGTGAGGGCGAGAAAGAGAGTGAGTGAGTGAGTGAGGCACCTGCCTAATTGAAATACAACAGGCCAGCATGAGTAAAAAATATCATCAACAATTATTTGAAAGAGATGGAACCAGAGCGCAACAGAGAGGGTAGGAAGGAAACAGGACAGTTTTAGTTATGCAAGTTGGACAATAACACATACAGTAGTTGGGGGGAGGGAAGAAGAAGAAGAACTGGTTAAAGTACACTAAGATACTTTTAGTTTCTTAATTTTTGTTATTACTGTACTAACCTCAACTACGAATTAAGAGGCGTCGTCTACCTGGGCCTTGTAATTTTTTTTTCTTGGTTTTTTCCCCTCCTTTTTTTTTTTGGAGTACGGAATTTTCTGAGTGGATTGGAACTTGAAACGCTGAGAACCACTACCTGGCAAACGCCTAATTTTTCACTACGTCACTGGCTGCAAACAAACGAAATTAAAAATTAGATTTTCTTGGTTTGGTGCTTTAGGGCCCTTCAACTACAAAGGTCATTAGAGCCTAAAAATTAGATCACAGGAGCAAGGATTGAAACAGACAGAGAGAGAGACAGAAGAATCACAGAGTTCATATAATAACCCTTCTTCTGTCTAGTTGGACGTTAGTAGTTAGGACAGTAAATGATTGCATACCTGCAAGAACTGGTTAAAAAAATATTTCCCTGACAACCCCCAAAAGTGTGTCGGATGGTAGTGGTGGTAGTAAAAGTAGTATTACCGTAGCAGCAATTTTAGTACAGCGACTCTCGGAGAGGCAGTTTTCAGGTAAAGGAATCAGTTGACTACTATCCTCTCGGCCCTCGAATGGGTTTAGAGGCAAACCGGGGGGCATGACATCCAGAAAAAATGAACGCCATCCCATATGGTACATCCGAATAATGATAAAATAGAGGGCGATTAACTCCTGTTGTCCCAGGGCAAGTTACCAAAAGGCAATAAATTCTTCTTCACACAAAACTGCAACAACTTACGAACTCCAATTTACCATGGTCACAGCAGAGTCCAGAAGACAGCGGATGGACAAGTCTGGAGGGACACCCCTATATATATAGTTACCGACTATCCAGCATGCAGTAATTAACTACCAGGACGATTCAAGTGTAGTGGTGGTGGTGGTGTTGGTGACGGCGGCAGCGCGGTGAAGAAACTATACACATTTTCGTATTTGTCCTAAATGGGTGAAAAAAAAAATTGGCCGATTAGTACTCTCCCGAAATTACATTGAGACAGAAGAAAAGTATTACCCTACAGGAAGATCCTCTCCTTGGAATTCAGGAGAATAACAAAACTTGTCGAAATATTGGTCAACTGGAGAGGGAGACAGAGAGAAAGAGCAGAGGACGAAAGAGTCGAGGTAGCAGGAGGGGAGAGGAGAGGGTAGGGGTAAAAAGAGTATCCGGTGTAGCAACCGAATGGATGTGTGGGTGGTGCTTGAGCAAGACATAACATAAATGTATTATTGGTGTGTGTGTGTGGGCCACTAGGAATTATAATTTAACCCTTTGTGGGGTAACCTCTCTCTTCTCATCAAGCACATCCCGGTTACACTTGCTCCTCAAATATACAACCTTAACTACTATTTACAATCATATACAATTTAAATTGTTAACATACAAGGTCTTATATACATAATGGAGGGAGGGAAGAGAGCAGTGGCGTAACTTGTAGGGGGGGGCGGCAATCGGGTCAAATTGCCCCGGGCGCCGGACAAAGCACCACCTTGGGAGGCAGGGCGGGCGCCTTGTCCGCCTTGCTGGAAATCAGCGGCTGCCACACAATGTCTGTACAACGACTTTACGGCAAATAAAAAGTACCTACATACAGGGCCGGCGTGATGGGTGTGCGAAGTGCCCCGCGCATTCGGATTAATGAACCTATTGATAGAAGTGCCCCGCTTCATGTTTTCACGGGGCCCTGTATATTTAGCTTGCACAGGGCCTCGCAAAATACAGCGCCGGCCCTGCTACATACGTGTACCATGTCTGTTCAGGACAAGCGACAGCAGAGGCGTTTCGAATGCCTCTTGCCCCGGACGCCACAACTGAAGTTACGCCACTGAAAGAGAGGAAGAAAGGAAGGAAAAGGGGAGAGAGAGAGAGAGAGAGAGAGAGAGAGAGAAAGAGTGGGAGAGGGAAGGAGTATGTAGGCCAGTATTCGAGTCTTGGACACTGTTTTTTGGCATCTACGGCTACGCTGACGACGGCTACAGGCAATGCCGTGGAAATGACTATATAAAAATCAGAAGGGAGTGAAAAAAACACCCTCCCCAAATAATAAGTCGTTGTACTTACAAATAAGAAAAGTAATGTCCTGCAATGGGATGATGAGCACTAAAAAAAAATCTTCCTGCACTTGGTAACCACTTGTACCCTACCCTCCCTTTCCCATTTCAAAAGCGGGGGACGGGATGGAGAGAGGAGGGCATGACACTACAGCAATCTCCAAAAAAACAAAACCAAAATAAAAGCACGTTGGATTCCTGGTAAAACGAACACATTTAAATTAGTCTCTCGTCCCGTGGGAAGAGGATTTTTCTTATTATTATTATTATTATAATGTCACTCAGTTTGTTGCCTTATATCCTGACTACTCCGGCGAGATCACTTGTGTCCCTCTTTTGTTTCTTTTTGGTGTTACCATCTTCGGTATAGGAAAAAAAATTAAAATTCACAGCAATCGTTAATGCGGATTAATGTAGAGCGTGCCACTGTTGGTCAAAATGACGGGGTCGTGTTGACTGCTGGCTAATGGCTCGCCTAAACTTATAATAGAAAAGACATTTATACACTCCGATCCTATGATCAAAGCCGGAGGCTCTAGTCAGGCTTGAAAACTAGTCTCTGCCGAACGGTGGAATGTGTCAGATTTGTGAAAAGCAGGCAACTCGGGTTTGGTCAAGTTGCTATCTGTTCTGCTGGCGAAATTGTTTTCTGATTTCGGACGGGGAAGATTCGCCTTGCGACAGGCATGTGGGTCTCGCAGATGATCGTGACCCATGGATTCGTCACTGCTCGTCGTCTGACCCGACTGCACCGACAAAGCGTTCACAATGGCGTTCACCGTCTTGCAATCCGTGTGAAAGTCCTCACGGTTGCTCACCATCGACGGATTCTTCCCAATCTTATTAAGTCGTTCCGCAGCTACACTTTCCATGGTCCGACGCATAAGTGGATACTGGTCAAGGACGGTGTTGAAATGATCCACCGATAACGAGAACAGATTGCAGTACGTCTCCGCACGAACACTAGCAACTCTTCTGGCGTTTGTTAACAAGCAGATTTCTGAAGTGCAACCAAAAAAATAACAAAGTAAGTAAATAATTAAGCTTTTTAAAAATACTAGGTCAAATTAAATTAAAGAGTGCAGAACACAGCAACACACGATGAAGTTGTAACAGGGGCGGATCCAGTGGAGAGGGCAATGTAGCAATTGCTCCCTCCCTCTCAGTGCCTCAATGGGGCGCATATCTCACCCCATTTCTATTGTTGTTTGTTTGTTGGTGTTTTAGGGCCCTTCAACTACAAGGTCATTAGAGCCCCGTCCACATTGCAGTTCCAATGCAGAGATTGCACAGACACTACACAAATGCGACGATTTTTGGGTATTAGCAGTACCCAGTTTTCCCAAGCGGCCACCCATGTCAGTACTAGCTGGGGTTGCGCTGCTTAACTTCAGTAATCAGACGAGAACTGGTGTGTCCAACGCAATTCGTCGCTCCCCCAGTTCTATACTGCCAGTCCAACAGTTACAGTCCAATCTGCAGTTGGCTGAACCACTGAAGATGGGACATTGTCTAAGTGGCAGTAGAGGACCTATCGCAATTGCTAGCTAGAATTATTATACTAAGGAATTCTGGATGTTTAAAAATATTTGGGGAGCACCTTTATTGAAGTGCTCCCCACTAGATCCGCTCCTGAGCTGCAAAAGGCTCTGCGAAAAATGAGCAATATTTTCTAACCTCCAAAGTACGATCCGTCCGAAAGACTGGTGGCCACTTCACCATTGGTCATAACAATGTCCACAATCCCCTCTTGAATAAAATACATTTTGTTACCAATGGTTCCCTCTTTGATGATGATGTCGCCGGGCTGGAAGACTTCGTACTCTAGCTTTGTCACCACTTCAGAAACAAACTGCTGGTCTGCATTGGCAAAGAATGGTACTGACGCCACTAACGATCGACAATTAAAGTTGATAACATCCTACAGGAAGATAACAGTCATCAGTTTGGACCAACAACAAAAAAACAAGACGGAACATTAACGAAACTAAGAAGACCTAGGGCGTCGACTTTTACGAGTATTCACAAAACGAATCATCCTGACAGAATGAAGTACTGTAGGTCAAGTTGTTAATGTTTGTGTTTTAGGGCCCATCAACAACAATGGTCCTTAGAGCCCCGTCCACTGCATATTTCTAACGCAGAGTCTGCACAGACACTATGCTGTTAAGACGTATTTTTTTTTTGGGGGGGGGGGGGGGGGTACTAGCAGTACCCAGTGTTCCCAAGCGGTCACCAGTAGCGGTTCTAGCATACGCGAGGCCCTGTGCAAACCTGTGTAAATTGATAGTGCGAGGCCCTTTCAACTTGCAAAAGCGAGGCCCCGTGCATTTGCACAGTTTGCACGTGCCTAAAACCGCCACTAGCGGTCACCCCATGTTAGTACTAGCTGTGGTTGCTTTGCTGAACTTCAGTGATCAGACGAGAACGGGTGTGTCCAAGACTGAACTAAAACTTTCTTCAAATGCTGATGACAACCAACGTTTTCTCAACAATCAAACATTCAGACAGGCAGTCTAAGTTGTCTGCATTGTGCGTATGTGCACACTGATCGCCGCCTATCAGAACAACGAAGGTGAGGAGTCCACGTTGCACATGACGAGAGTAGTAATCGATTTCTTATTCTTCAAATAACACAACTAATATACACAGTGTCTAACAGAGGATATCAGAGTGCTACGGCTGTCTGTCAACTAGAAAGCAAGAGTAATGGCAGCCGTATAACGTTACAGTTTCACTGATACCCTTTGCTTACTTACCTCCTCTCTCTCTCTCTCTCTGTCCTTCAACAGATCATTTATGGTCTCTTCGCATGCGATATTCTTCCCCTCTCCACTTACCCCCAATCTCTGCCCCCTGATTAACATAATTGCTAATTATTTGGTCTAGAAACATCTTATAAATGATGACAAGGCCAATCTCTACATGAGAAAACCTGATGTGGCGTGCTAATGAAGAGTACTCTGGTAAATGTGATTAGACCATATAAAATCACTGCTGCTCCCTATAATCATAAGAAGAGAGGGAAAGGATCCCGACCAACAACACAACATATGGTTAATGCAAAAAAAAAAAACACCAGGACTAAAAAGTCAATCTATTCGCTCTCCCTCTCTTCCCTTCAATCCCAAGGTGATATTCCAACCATATCCCTGATGTCATAAAAACTACATCCCCTCATTATCGGCATCACCTGCTCTTTACAGGCGGCTAATGAATATTATTATTATTATGATTGAAATTAAAAAGATATCAAAAATACACTAATTAGTTGAGAGATATTACGGACATTAGAAACGGTAACGGGATTGACTGATTTATTGGTGTTCTAGGGCCCATCAAACTACAAGGTCACTAGAGCCCCGTCGTTCGTTCGTTGGTGTTTTACGGCCCTTCAACTACAAGGTCATTAGAGCTCTGCGCACTGCGTAGTTCTAATGCAGAGACTTCACAGACACTACACTTAAGCAACGCGCAAAATGAGAAGCAGGGTGACGTAGGTGGCGAAGGTGACGCTGGGTGTAGCAGCCCTGAGAAATTCTGCTAGCAGGCAATAACCGCACATTGAATCGCAGTTTTTCACCATACTTGCATCAAATAACAATAGAACTTCTCTGCTTCGCACCGCTTTTTGTTATTGTCACGCCAACTTCACGCAGGAAACTGCGGCATTGGCACTGCGCTCCGCAAGGTCACGTGGCGCAGGCACTGAGTCACGTCACCCTGCGACTTAACATGCGCAACTACATACTATCATGTGAGCCACAGAAATTTATAGTGAGTCACCCTGCGTCACCTGCGTCTCATTTTGCGCTGGGCCTAATGCGACCATTTTTGGGTATTAGCAGTACCTAGTTTTCCCAAGCGACCACCCATGTCAGTATTAGATGAGGTTTGCGTTGCTTAACTTCAGTGATCGGACGAGAACTGGTGTGTCCAACGCAATTCGCCGCTCCCCTATAGCCCCGTCCACTGAGTACTTCTAATACAGAGTCTGCACAGACACTACGCTATGACGACGACGTTTTGGCTATTAGCGATACCCAGGTATCCCAAGCGGTCAGCCATGTTAGTCCTAGCTGGGATTGCGTCGCTTAACATCAGTGATCAGACGAGAACTGGTGTGTCCAACGTCTCAAGGGAATCGCTCGCCAGGTTTGCGATACACACCAGTTTTACGTTGTTTTTGTTGTTGTTTGGTGTTTTTTTTTTCGTTTGTGTAGTCAAATCGAGTGAAAAGAAAAACTTACCTCTCTTAGCTTCTCAGAGAGTTCTCCCAAAATGGCATCTTCATCGAAGAATTTCCCTTGATAACGATGCTCAAAATACTCTGAAATACGTTGTCGCATATTTCGTGGTAGTTTACGATATGCCATGTATTCTTCCACTTGTTTTAACTGCAAAACGGAAATTATAAAATGCAATATAAGTGCTTTATCGAGGGAAGACACGAGGTCGCAGCCCTGTTGCCTCTTTCTCTATCTATCCCCCCACCTCTCTCTTCCTCTGTCTTCAATCGTGCGAGAGACAAGCCCACAGTCACACAACTAATTACCAACATCAACAACAACCATAACCACCATCACCCAAGGTTCAGCTACGATACACTCCAAGATGGTGTACACAGTCAGCCCTTTAGATCGAATTAAGGGTGATATACGTCACCTGAAATGCCTCATAATTATCTCTATATTTACATACTAAGGACAATCTAAACTGCCCGTCCTATTGTTTTGCAAGCGTGAAATGAGAGGTCCTGGGTCAGGCTAATAATTTGAATACCGAGCAAATTACAACGCTAATAGCAAAATTAAATGCAGCAAGCTACACACGGAGATGCTGTCGGGGAGAGATCAACGCCCTTTCTGTCAACTAGCTGAGGATGACTTGCGCTAACGATCGCGCCAGACTCTTAGATGGTTTAATGACTGTCGTGCTTGAATCGGATGCTGTTCAGAAAACAAACAAAACCAACTCCTAATCCTTTTCCCGCCTATGACAGGGTACCCGACCTTGCCATAGGCGGGAAAACCCTATCAGGGCCGTAACGAAGGCGTGGCGAAGAAGGCGGCCGTAACTGGGTTTGAGGCGCAAAATGTTTAAGTTTTTTGTTATTATTGGGTTACGGGCAAGCGAAAGTTACACTTGCCACAGGCACTTCATACCCCCGTTACGGCACTGAACCCTACTGTCCCTCTGACTGGACACAAGGGCGATATATTGGGCAGTGTTTTCTCACAGCCGGTTGCCGCCCAAAGCAGCAACCCCCATGCTTATTTATCGTCGGTCTACTGTTCGTTAGAGTACTCCTTGTTGTTTGTTGGAGTTTAAGGTCCCGTCAACTACAAGGTCATTAGAGACCCGTCCACTGTATAGTTCTAATGCATAACTGCACAGACACTACACTAATGCGACGATTATTGGGTATTAGCAGTACCCAGCTTTCCCGAGTGACCACCCATGTCAGTACTAACTGGGCTTGCGTTGCTTAACTTCAGTGATCAGACGAGAACTGGTGTGTCCAAC
>JAAFCE010004287.1:3251117-3263076 GCA_013389805.1 Trigoniulus corallinus
TTGCGTTGCTTAACTTCAGTGATCAGACGAGAACTGGTGTGTCCAACGCAATTCGCCACCCCCTCCCCCAGACCCGTTGCATAGTAGAGAGGGTTCTTTGACGTACTTGATCGTACTGTACACTACACGAGACCTCGATTTAACTTCTCATCCGAAACAAGGAGCACTCAGGGGCTCTCTCTTTCTCGCCTGAAAGAAACCAACCTACCTCGGTCCAGTATCGAACCTAGAACCACTGACGCAGATACCCAGCACGCTAACCACTGCGCCAATAAGTATCTACCTTGATGTTATTTATAAATAACCAAAAAAAAAAAACTACCTTTTCTCGATATTGCCTTCTAGAAGAATCCAGAGACTGGATAAGATTTGTCGTGTGACCCAAGAAAAGGGCGTAGCACGTCGCTCCAGAAATCATACTCAGCATCGTCAGCCACATATCTGTTAACGAATGCGGTGGAAACCTTCCGTAACCGATGCATAACATGTGGGACATGGCTTTAAAAAGAGCCCATGAGTATTGCTCCATCCAAAAGGCTCCCTAGTAAACAAAAAACAAGAAACATGAAAGAAAGAAATGACAATGAAGGCATTGATTAGACTGACACGGAACAGCTTTTTTTTTCTCCTCTCTCCGCTCTTGAAAACAATCACTCACGCACTTTACATCCAACCAAGAAGATTCAAGGATCACAAACGTCACTTCCGACATATGAAAACATATGGAGAGGGGGGGGGGGGGGAACACACTTTGTCTTCAACTCGACAACAACACCAGTTAAAATAAATCAATAAAATACAGACATTTCTTTTACCGGCTAATTCATGCAATTCCACGTGCAGAGAGGTTGGTTCGCATAATTCGGAGTTAGAAGCTCCAGTACAACTCCCACACAAGGCCAATCTCTTGGAAGGAGGAAGGGTTTTGTTGGTGTTTTAGGGCCATCCAACTACAACGTCATTAGAGCCCCGTCCATTGCATAGTTCTAGCGCAGAGACTGCACAGATACTACACTAATGCGACGATTTTTGGTTATTACCAGTACCCACTTTTCCCAAGTGGCCACCCATGTTAGTACTAGCTGGGATTGCGTTGCTTAACTTCAGTGATCAGTTGTTTGTTGGTGTTTTAGGGCCCTTCAACTACAAGGTCATTATAGCCCCCCCCCGTCCATTGCATAGTTCTAGCGCAGAGACTGCCCAGATACTACACTAATGCGACGATTTTTGGGTATTACCAGTACCCAGTTTTCCCAAGCGGCCACCCATGTCAGTACTAACTGGGATCGCGTTGCTTAACTTCAGTGATCAGACGACGAGAACTGGTGTGCCTAACGCAATAAGCCGCTCAGGAAGGGCGAGAAAGATTAATTGCCCACTGGCCATTAATCTCTGGCTTCAATTATATAAGGAGGACAACAGTGGAAAAAAAGAATGGACTACTAAAGAGATAGTGATGAAGACCCTTCGAGGGGGGGGGTGTCAAGCATAACAACGCCAAAGATCGTAACTTTGACGACACCGACAGAATGTACCGTTATTAAGTAACAAATGTCAACGGTGCAAAATTCCATTTTGTGGCCAAAATAGTCGATGTCGACAGAGGCGTGAAAGAAAATTGATGTGCTTACGTCTGCGAATAGACTACATAGACACACATATGCATTGTGCTCGGCGTGTATTTAGAAACTAGATTACAGAAATAGTATCAAGGGAAAGGGTGTCGTAATCAGTCCCCAACTTTACAGAAGGACACGAGTCTCTCTCCCCCGCCAGCTCTCAAGCATTTCCCTCCATCTAAATTCAGCATGAGAATTGATTCTTTCCATGTCGTGTAAAAGATAGTTGATTCAATCCAATACATAATTTATCAACATGGGTACTACTTTAGATATATTTTTCTTTAATCCCCATCCCATCGATCACCAGCCGTTAAAAAAAAAAAAAAATAAAAACGAAACAGGAATTGGGAGGGGGGTCCTTTTCTCATCACCATTGGAACTCTCAGTACTTTTTCTTCTTTCTCTTCGTCACATTCTAAAGCCCCTAAACAAAAATCTCTGACGGACGTCACCTGAAGAAAATTTCGTGGTGAGAATAACGTTGCCCAGTCTGTCAACGAAAGGAAGTTGGGGGATGCCATGTGATCGAGACAAATTTTTCATATACGTCATCAAAGGCCATCATTAGCCTATCAGTCGTGATCAATGACCACGAGGCACAACCTCGTGTTTAGCATGCAAATAGCCGTCAAGGAAAGGTCCTTGATATGCATCTTGCAGTTTCATGATAATCGATATATAGAAGTAAATCAATAAAGCTAGCTATGTTGTCAAGGCAACAGCTGCTGTAGACAAAATACCACACACACACACACACACACCGAATCTGAAATGACCATAGGCACATATATTTAGTACGTTTTGTTTCATTCTATCAATAAAACAGTGGGGGGAGGGAGAGTGAGAAAAAAACAGTGAGTAAGGGAGAGAGAGAGAAGAGAGCCAGAGAACGAGGAGAGATAAAGAGAGCGAGAGAGAATGAAAGAGACAGGGATACAGAGGGAGAGAGAGAGACAGGGATATAGAGGGAGAGAGAGGGGGATACCGAGGGGGGAGAGAGGGAAATCGAGGGGGAGAGAGGGATACCGAGGGGGGGAGAGAGAGGGATACAGAGGAGGAGAGACAGGGATATAGAGTTAGATGGATACCTAGGGGAGAGAGAGGGATACAGAGGGGGAGAGAATGAGACATGGAGAGAGAGACAGGGATACAGAGAGAATAGAGACAGGCATACGCAGAGGGATACAGGGGAGAGATAGGGATACAGACGGGAAGAGAGAGGGATACAGAGGGGGAGAGAATGAGACATGGAGAGAGAGTCAGGGATACAGAGAATAGAGACAGGCATACACAGAGGGATACAGAGGGGGAGAGAGAGGGATACAGAGGGGGAGAGAGAGAGGGATACAGAGGAGAGAGAGATACAGAGGAGAGAGAGGGATGCAGAGGAGGAGAGAGAGGGATACAGAGGAGGAGAGAGAGGAATACAGAGAAGGAGAGAGAGGAATACAGAGAAGGAGAGAGAGGAATACAGAGGGGGAGAGAGAATGAAAGGGAGAGACAGACAGGGATAGAGGGGGAGAGAGAATGAGAGAGGGAGAGAGACAGGGATACAAAGAAAGAGATAAACAGGGATACAGAGGGGGAGAGAGAATGAGTGAGAGAGAGAGACAGGGATACAAAGAGAAAGAGATGGACAGGGATATAGAGGGGGCGAGAGAGGGATACAGAGGGGAGCGAGAGGGATAGAGGGGAGCGAGAGGGATAGAGGGGAGAGAGAAAGAAAGATAAAAGAGAGAGAGAGAGACAGGGATACCAAAGGGGGTGGTGGAACCTCAATAACAATGTAACGTCCAAGTACGAGGGCCTCCCGTAACAATATTTCTCTATTAGTTACTATCAGGCAGATGAGTTGAATCAACCTTCCTCTGCAATAAACATAATAAAATATACAAAGACAAAGTAAAATCGAGTATTTCACTTGTGGGTCGTTCAGCCACGTGAAAGAAAAAAATAACAACAACACATACATGCATGCATGCATTTCAGTGTGAAAGAAACTTCTCCGTTGGATGTAATCAGGAGTGTCAAAATGGTGGGTCCGCGGGTCAACTGCGGCCCTTGAAGCCTAGAGTCGCAGCTAGCACAGTCGATGATACCACGTAGTAAGTAGTATGCATATGCGACCTGCCACTCAAGAGGCGTAACGAGAAGGGGACAGTTGCAAGGGATGGAAGCACCATGGTCGTTGCACGCTCCTCATGACAACGCATATGTTATCAAGGTGGCCCTCGGGGTACTCCCAGTTTTTACATGCCTGATGTAGATAGTGTTAAACTCTTTGGGCAGCACCATGATAAACAACCAGGCCCACATGTACTGAATGAAGGTACATGTTGTAGGTAGGAGTCCAGGTTTACTTACTTGAAGTTCGTTGATTGCGACCCAAGAGTTGGATGGAAAGTTTTGCAGCATGGGCACTAAGAATTGGAGGCACCCACTCCAGTGGCCGATGAGCAGCATCATGCACACTAAATTCATAATTCGCATAAAGACACTCGCCATATTGAGAAACTGAAAAGAAAAACAAGAGATCATTTAATTCAAATTTAAAACTCCAAAGTGGTAATAATAATATTAATAATAATAAATACATAACGCGCACGCTCTCTCTTTTGACATGGGTCGAGATTCGCTCAAAACTGTAAATTTAGGCAAATTTGAACACCAAGATCCACATATATACATGAATCACGTGGTGCAAACAAAGGTGAAAAAAATCGGAACTTCTCCCAAACCCAAAATTTCTAGAAACAAAAGGAGATATAACTGAAGAAACTCAACTTATATACATGAGACCAAGTGAAACTGAAAAGAAGAGAACTAAGAAACAATTAAATCGTCCATTAAAACGCCAGTAAACACTGTAAGAAATTTCACATCAGGAAATTAGGAAGAATTAAAAAAAAAAAAATCAGGCGGAACCGGAAAAGAAAAGACGAGACAGGAATTCAGATCTCCGAAAAAGTAATAGTGCGACAAATCCCAACCAACATTTTCCCCAAGCTCCAGTCACATTCATACCCTCATCTCATTCGCCACACTTCTTCCGGTTGTGTAACCTAGAGTTCATTATGTTATCAAATGCAACGGTGCGCATTAACTGTTGCCCCCTTTGGTGTGCTCGGTCTCTCGTCTCACTCAACCATCCCGTTAATGTCACAAATTTAAGTCCTTTTGGGGAAAAAAAACGAAAAATGAGGCAACTTCACGACTGGTTGTTTCGTTGGTGTTTCTTTAGAGCCTTTCAACTACAACGGTCATTAGAGTCCCGTCCACTGCGTAGTTTTAATGTACAGACACTACACTAATGCGACGATTTTGGGCAATAGCAGTACCCACTTTTTCCAAGCGGCCACCCATGTTAGTACTAGCTGGGGGTTGCGTTACTTAACTTCAGTGGTCAGACGAGAACTGGTGTGTACAATGCAATACAGCCGCTCTTCACCATTGGTACCTGCCTGTCTCCCACTATGTATCGAAGATGAAGAATTCGTCTTTCTATATTATTCACGGGGAGAGGGTGGGGGTCATTCCCTAGCTCGTAAAGTGCAAACTGGACAACGACTGCGACGCATTTTTAAATAAGCTACGAAATAATAACAATCAATGCAAGAGACAACAGTAGTCCTTTTGTTAAAGTAGACGTGATTAGCATTCCAATTTCTCTTAAATATAACATTATGATTTTATGCAGCATTACAACGTGTTCAGTTCCTTCAACACTTTATGTACCACAGGGGCGGATCCAGAGGGCGAGCAATTGCTGCATTGCTCAGTGCCTCAACGGGGTGCCTCAGTACAGTGCCTAAACGGATGAGGTACTTTTGCATTGCTATCCCCATTTCTATACTGCCAATTCAATCTGAAGTTGGCTAACCCACTCAAGACAGGAAATTGTCTAAGGGGCATGAGAGGACCTATTATAAGTGCCAGCTAGATTTATAGTAAGAGATTCTGAATATTTTTAAAACTATTTGGTGCGCACTTTGTTGAAGTGCTCCCCTGATCCGCCACTGATGCACCACCGCTACTATAATTTATCCTCTTATAAAACTCTAATGTCGATAAAGGAGAAAGTGGAAAGAGACGTACTTATGCATAGAGAGAGAGGAGAGAAGAGAAAGAAAATAAAAAGAGAGGCGAGAGGAAGAAGAGAGGAGAGGAAGAGAGGCGAGAGGAAGAAGAGAGGCGAGAGGAAGAAGAGAGGCGAGAGGAAGAAGAGAGGCGAGAGGAAGAAGAGAGGCGAGAGGAAGAAGAGAGGAGAGAGGAAGAAGAGAGGAGAGGAAGAAGAGGGAAAGGAGGGAGAAAAGAGAGGGGAGAGAGGGGAAAAAAGGGGGAAAGGGGGAAAGAGGGGAGAGAGGAGAGAGAGAGAGGAGAGAAGAGAGAAGAGAAAGAAAATAAAAAGAGAGGCGAGAGGAAGAAGAGAGGCGAGAGGAAGAAGAGGCAAGAGGAAGAAGAGGCAAGAGGAAGAAGAGGCAAGAGGAAGAAGAGGCGAGAGGAAGAAGAGGCGA
This sequence comes from Trigoniulus corallinus, assembly GCA_013389805.1. NCBI lineage: Eukaryota > Metazoa > Arthropoda > Diplopoda > Spirobolida > Trigoniulidae > Trigoniulus > Trigoniulus corallinus. Next base: position 3,257,254 of record JAAFCE010004287.1, read on the forward strand.
GAGGAAGAAGAGGCAAGAGGAAGAAGAGGCGAGAGGAAGAAGAGGCAAGAGGAAGAAGAGGCAAGAGGAAGAAGAGGAGAGAGGAAGAAGAGGGAAAGGAGGGAGAAAAGAGAGGGGAGAGAAGGGAAAAAAGGGGGAAAGAGGGGAGAGAGAGGAGAGAGAGAGGGGAGAGGAGAGAGGGGAGAGGAGAGAGAGAAGAGAGGAAAAGGAGAGAGGAAGAAGAGAAGAGGATGAAGAGAGAGAGAGAGAGAGAGAGGGAAGGGAGAGGAGAGAGATAAGATAGAGAGGAGAGAGAATAGATGAGGGAGAGGAAAGAAAAGAGGGAGAGAGAAGACAGACATCAAGAGAGAAGGGAGAGACAGAAAGAGATGTGAGGCAAGAATGGTGATAAAGAGTAGGTAGTGTAGGTGAGACACAAACATAGATGCGCTGATGCACTCGATTGTGAAACCACAGATATTAAACGTTACGTGACATTACATATTACACCAAGGAGATCCAAAGACTACTTCTTAACTTTCAATCTGGGTCTGTGAAATTGAAAATTAACTGGCATAGAAGTAGTACGTGTGCTCTTGAGACAGTGGCAATGTTGGGTATGGGGAGAAGGAAGGGGGGTTTACAGAGAGCGAGAGAGTGAGACGAAAAGGGGTCAACATTTCGTGCAATTGACATGCCTCATTTTTTTTGCAACCGGATATTCAGAAACAGTGAAAAAAATAGCAAAGCAAACCAAGCAAAGCCAGGTGAGGGATTACCTTAAAAAGAAAGAAAGGTGTGTGCTTATATCGACCTCCAGAACCAGCTTTTCTGCCGCGTTTTTTCTGTAAAATCTAAAATCGAGAAAACAACAGCATTATATTGTTTTAAATCTTTTGTTTTTCTTTCTCTCTTGAGGAAATCTGCTTCTGATGAATCAATCCCGAGGTCATCATCGTAAAATACAGCAGATAGACCAATAATATGACAAATGGTTAATGATTATATACAAGTTAGTTGGAAGAAATACGAGGTGGCCGTAATCAGAGGTCACCACGTAAAGCCTGGTTCTGTGGCACGGGACACTGACGAGAATACATCTCGAGCAGACAGCAAAATTATGACATAAACCACAGGCACTGACAAATTGCGCCTGTTGTGGTTCTGTGGAAGGAGAGAAATGCCCCTGAGGTGGTGCACAGTGTACTAAAACCTAATAGCCAATAGAATTCAAAGGCCAGACGCCATTAAAGAAGTTAAAAGGCCACTTCACAACAGCAACGGGAACGTAACGTAAATGAGAACAGGAAGAAAAGTTAAAAATGCCAAATGCCAATGGTGACCTCCACAATAAACGGGAATGGGAATGCCAAACAGCAATGGACAGGAAAGTTGATGAACTTTCATCTTTCCCATTAAACGTAAGCCATTTGACCAATGGGAGCACACCTCCACCACGTGACGTAACTGTCGCCCCTCCCTGCTGTACAAAACATAGCTGCATTTGGCAATGTAGACTTGCATGTTGTGTTTATCAACCTGCTTTTTTGGCTTATCTGTTTAATGCTTTGTGGATTCGGTTAGGGCCTTCCTATAATTCTTATAAATATTTTGTGTCTTACGACCTATAAGACTTGCTGCACCCATATACTGGCAGTGCATATCTACAGCACTTTAACTACATTCCATCCATTCCATTCGTCTTTGGGGGTTATTGTTGAGCTTGCTTTCCCGTTCAGGGTTATGACGTTTCTGTTGCCATTCCCATTGCTATTGTGAAGTGGCCTATAGCAAGCTAGATGTGTGCAAACCGAGTGAGAAATGCAGACGACCACCTCTAAACTCCACTTTTTGGTTGATTTTGCACTTACCAACCAACAAAGTGGGTAGGGAAGTGTGCTCACATGCTCCTTTAAGCCTGCTTCTGTGCTACACTAAATTTCACATAAACTGGTGATGTAGGAGCTGCACTTTGCCAGTAGGGAAGTGCAAATTCAACCAAAAAGTGGAGTTGAGAGATAGCTAACTGCATTTGTCACTCACAAGTGTCACACGCATCTGATTGGCTATCACGTTCTTAACAACATCTGCTCTTTGAATTATATTGGCTGTTACGTTTTTGTGTGGTGTACGTCACCTCTCAGGCATTTTTAAAAACATTGAAACCTAGTGTGATTTCTCTCCTTCCACGGAACCACAACAGGCACAATTTCTCTTAACGCCTGTGGTTGACATCATAATTTGGCCACCTGCTCGAGTGCTATTCATGCCAGTGTTGCATGCCACAGAATCTGGCTTTAGGTGGCACTTCATGCTTCCCTACCAACAACGTAAGAGCTGCTACGTCACCAGTTTATGTGGCATTTCGTCTGCACAACCACTGTTCGCACCACTGTCGTGTGCCACAGAACCTGGCTTTAGATGGCACTTCGTGCTTCCTTACCAACAATATAGAGCTGCTACGTCACCAGTTTATGTGGCATTTCGTCTGCACGACCACTGTTTGCACCAGTGTCGTGTGCCACAGAACCTGGCTTTAGGTGGCACTTCGTGCTTCCCTACCAACAACGTAGAGCTGCTACATCATCAGTTTATGCGGCATTTCGTCTGTGGCGCGACCACTATTCTCGCCAGTGTCGCGTGCCACGGAACCAGGCTGAAGGACACCTCTTGGATTTAGGTTTCAAAGTGGCAATAGTATACTTTTCATGCAGTACAGATGCAAAGATGACGGCAGAAACTGATGCAGAATATATAAAAGATATGGGCAAAGAAATATGTTATCATCATCATTAGGCCACGATCGTGTTAAAAAAAAAAATAAGATGTGCCTCATTAGGGATCTGCATTCCCACGTTGATATGCAATTTACATCTAAAAATCATGCAACATTACTACACTGCTGTTGCATATTATGACATTCATACCAGTTTATTTTATGATCCCCTTATTGCCTTCGAAACAACTCAAACAACGTTTATGGTGCTCACCTATAAAAATAGGGTGCAACAATTCAAAACGCTGTTCGGCATTAGTGCATATACAGTATATATATATATATACACACATATATAAAATTACTTTAGAACTTAAAAAATAAGACCAAACGGAAAATCATTATTATTTAATAAACTCTGAATTTAAGTAAAATTACTTAACAGAAACATAATGATATTGCATCTCCAGCTGTCATTGATTGATATCGACAACTCTACTGCCGCCATGTAATACACGCATTTACAACACCTGTACGGATCGGTTTTCATAAGGCCAATATTATTGGCAATATTCATGCTAATATGCTGATCACCCTTTTCCCGCCTATGGCAGGGTTGGGTAAACATCTCGTCTCTCTGAATGGACAACAGGGAGATATATTACTGGATTAGTTTCATTGGTTGGGGAGTAAGCCAAGCAGCCATAACAGGACCAACCCCTTAGGAGGCTGCTCGCGGTAGATGAGGAGGTAGGTGAAGAGGATGAAGGAGAGGGGAAATTTGCAGCACCCAACGTTCATTACCAACCAACCATGTTGGTATTGACGTGGGCTTCCGCTGCTTAACTTCAGTGATCTCACGGGAACTGGTGTGTCCAACGCAACTTGGCTGCACTTGGATAGTGCTTTTCCACAGCCGGTTGCTGACAAAAGCTGCAACCACCTATGTTCATTGGGGCACTCCACCGACGCCGGGGGGGGGGGGGACCAGGTCCTACACCCGGGAATGTTGCCACATCCACTCTTTGCATAGTAGAGAGGGTTCTTTTAGGTGCAAATGCCATCGTACACCACGCGGGACCTGCGTTTTACTTCTCATGCAAAAGAAGACGACGCACTCTAGGCCTCTCACTCTCTCTCGCCAATAAGAAGCCAACTCACCTCAGTCTAGTAGGCCTATCGAACCTATAACTATTGACGCAGTTCTCGAGCGCGTTGCCCACTGCGCCACCTAGCCTGGGGTGGGGGCATCGCGGGGGAAATGAGGGAGTACATTGAGGTGGTATGGACAACTAATGAGAAGAAGGAAGGAGGAACGTGTTAGGTATATTACAGGAATTCAGGTGGTTGGAGGCACCCGGGGCAGGGGGAGACCAAAGCAGACGTGGGAGCAGGTTGTCCTTAAGGATATGGTAGTGTGTGGGGTGAATGGGGACCTGGTGCGGAAATAGCCGAGAGTGGAGGGCTAGAACCCGCAGACCCGACCGTGTCACAGGAGGGATAAGGGTATGCTGATGATTGGGGTTAGGACAGGTTAGCATAGGGTAGGGTAAGCTAGGTCCTAGGCTCTTGTCCCTCTGAATAGACACAACAGTTATCTATTGGGCAGTGATTTTCTGCAGTCGGTTGCCGACCAAAGCTGCAACCCCTTTGCTTACTGATCGTCCGTTTACTGTTGGTTGGAGTACTCCATCGAGTTCTTACACCTGGGGAATTTGGCCTCTGATTTACGCGTTGCATAGTAAAGAGAGGGTTCTGTTACGTTGAAATGCCATCGTCCACCATACGGGACCTCACTCTCGCGCGCGGTAGAAAAGCCAACCCAATTCGGTCTGGTATCGAAGCTAGAACCACTGACGCAGTAACCGACCACGCTACCCACTGGGTAAATCCAGAAGATTCAAGACTTTGTTGAAAAACTTTAAAAGTGATGGATAGGTTATTATTGCAGAGCAATCATCATCGCCTGAGTAAACTTGAAATCTGCACAAATTACACTCAATCATCTTAATTGAAAACCGCCACCGAGGTAAACCTCCATTACACATTTACTTTGTAGGATTTGAAAACATTTCCATTAAATATTTATAAAAACAAAACGATGCATCCAAGAGTTTATTGTTGAGTTTAGGGCCTCTTTTAATTCGTGGGGAAATTGAGATGAGGGAATTGAAAATGTGATTACGGAGAGGGGAAAGAGAGAGAAAGACAGTGAGTGAGAGGGCGAGAGATAGAGAAAGTGAGTGAGTGAGACAGTGAGAGGGTGAGAGAGTAAGGAGTGAGAAGAGGTGATTGATAGAGACAGTGTGAGAGAAAGGAGAGTGAGAGAGCGAGAGCGAATGAGGCTGTGATAGGGTGAGTGAGAGTACGACAGAGAGGGTAAGTCAGAATATGAGAGCGAGTGAGAGTGAGTCAGAGGGTGAGAGAGAGAATGAGTGAGAGTGAGAGGGTGAGAGAGAGCGCGAGAGTGAGTGAGACTGTAAGAGGGTGATAGTGTGAGTCAGAGAGTGAGCGAGAGAGGGGGTGAGAAAGTGAGCAAGAGAGTGAGCGAGGGAGTCGGTGAGAGTGAGCGAGAGGGGGTGAGTGAGCGAGAGAGGGGGGTGAGCGAGAGAGAGGGGGTGAGTGAGCGAGAGAGAGGGGTGAGAGTGAGCGAGAGGGGGTGAGAGTGAGCGAGAGAGAGGGGGTGAGAGTGAGCGAGAGAGAGAAGTTGAGAATGAGCGAGAGAGGGGGTGAGAGAGTGAGTGGGTGAGAGTGAGCGAGAGAGAGGGGGTGAGTGAGCGAGAGAGAGGGGGTGAGAGTGAGCGAGAGAGAGGGGTGAGAGTGAGCGAGAGAGAGGGGTGAGAGTGAGCGAGAGAGAGGGGGTGAGAGTGAGCGAGAGAGAGGAGTTGAGAGAGGGGGTGAGAGTGAGCGAGAGAGAGGAGTTGAGAGTGAGCGAGAGAGGAGTTGAGAATGAGCGAGAGAGGGGGTGAGAGAGTGAGTGGGTGAGAGTGAGCGCGAGAGAGGAAGTGAGAGTGAGCGAGAGAGGGGGTGAGAGTGAGCGAGGGAGTAGGTGAGAGAGTGAGTGAGAGGAAATGAGTGAGTGAGAGAGGGAGTGAGAGTGAGCGAGAGAGGGAGTGAGAGTGAGCGAG
>JAAFCE010004287.1:3263086-3275838 GCA_013389805.1 Trigoniulus corallinus
GAGAGAGGGAGTGAGAGTGAGCGAGAGAGGGAGTGAGAGTGAGCGAGGGAGTGGGTGAGAGAGTGAGCGAAAGAGGGGGTGAGAGTGAGTGATGGAGAGAAAGGGGGTTAAGTGAACGAGAGAGTGAGCGAGAGAGATATACAGTATGCTGAGTGCAATGTTTTCTCGCATCAATAAATGTTAACTTTCCACTTCCGTTTTCATGTCCTCTCTCGCAATTTACTCTATATCAAATGCAATAGTCCTTTTTAAACTGTAACAAACTCATAAATCTCATTCAATTTCCCTTTCGTAAAATTAAATCTAGAGTTCTCCAAAACAAAAAAAAATCCCAGAAAACTATTCATCAGCTTAATACGCTCCCTCAATTACACAGATTTCTATTCCACCGTGCTGTTGTAATTGAAAGACTACAGGATCGATTCTCATTTAGGCTAGTAAGTCTCTAAACCCGTAAAAGGACCCTTGCTGGTTTACCAAGTAAATTCGGAGGTATATACATTGCTCACCAGTATCAATCAGAAGAGTGGCCCTGGCAGGTGCGACGACGATGAAACGCTACAATAAGCCAATAACATAATAATAACCATGTCCAGTCCTTTATCCTGCCTGTGGCAGAGTCGGGTGTCTATTTGTCCCAGCGGAACTGGGGAAACACACAAAAAGGCGAAATGATGGAGAGTTCTTTTTTTTTTTATTAACGCACCTGACTGTCAACCGAAAGCTACAACACCCCGCTAGGTTATCGTTGGCCTAGTTCATAATTCGTGGGACACTTTCCTTCACCGACGCCTGGGTTTGTCTCATTGGTGTCTTAGGGCTCTTCAACTACAGCGGTCATTAGAGCCCCCCCCCCCGTCCACTGCGTTGTTGTAAATGCAGAATCTGCACAGACACATTTTGCACGACGATTTTTGGGTATTAGCAGTACCCAGTGTTCCCAAGCGGTCACCCAAGCTAGTATTAGCTGCAATTGCTGTTGTTTGTTGCTGTTTTAGGGCCCTTCAACTACAAAGGTCATTAGAGCCCCGACCACAGTATAGTTCTTATGCAGAGACTGCACAGACACTACACTAATGCGACGATTGTTGGGTATTAGCAGTGCCCAGTGTTCCCAAGCGGTCATCCAAGCTAGTACTAGCTGGAGTTGCGTTGCGCCTTAACTTCCGTGATCAGATGAGGACTGGTGTGTCTAATTCAACGATGGACTGATGACGTCAAGCTCGCTAACCACCCATTCATTAATCCGTCATCGAGACAGACAAAATCTTGTCATCTCAAGAGGATAAAGATGCCGTGTGTCAACAATATGTCCATCTCTTCCGGTAGACATGTTCCACGTTGTGGTCCAGGATCACATAACACGTGCCAAGGAGAGCATGACAAACCACTCAAAAGGAGTCCGGTTTCCACTCAGTGACAACTAACAGAAAGGAGATCTCTGACGAAGGGTGAAAAAGGAGCCGAAGGACAAACAGAAAAAAAAACAACCCTTCACACCGGACCATCAGGATAAATAAACCGCGGACTGGTTGTGTGGGTGGTGGTGGTGGTGATGGTGCTGACCCACAAATAGTAAGCAGAAACTACACATTTACTGCAAAAGGGATGACAAGGACGACGGTCATCAAACCAATTATCCATTGCTGGCATCGCGTTATGCTTACGACGCAAATCCAATGAAAAGGATGTCCATCAACTCAAATGGGGTTCCACATTCACTGGACATGCAATCACGACTAAAACATGGAGTGATTGCATGCGGAGGAGGGACAGAAGGTGGTGGAAACGTAAAGCACAGCACACCATAGAAAGGGTCAACAGCAGCAGTAGCAGACCCTGATGACTGACTGACGACTATAAGAAGAAAATGACCAGTTTGAAACTGACACTGCCTTCAGAATCAAGTAATTGGAATTTCCTGCTTCCACTTCATTCGATTAAATGGCTTCTCTCAATGTCCAGTCAGTCATAAGTCAGGCATAAAAGACATGCACACCATTTTGAAACTGTTCCTCCGCCCGCAAAGAAACAAAAAAAAAGTGAGGAGGTAAGGGAGGAAAGAGTCCCAGCAGCCTGAACGGTGGTCATTAGCGACGACCACGGATTCACCATCATTTTGAGAAAAAATTACTCAGGAGGTGATCTTTGACAAAACGAAATTAAATATTAGCTCGAACAACTGCGTCGTCTTTTAAAAAAGCGAGATACGAGTTCGATCCCAGTTGAATTTAGGACTTCATTTGCATTTATTTTACACTCGACAACCAGAAACTAATGGACTTCGCTGTAAAGCAACTCCTAACTCCTTTTCCCGAATATGGCAGGGTCAGGTACCCATCTCGTCTCTCTGAATGGACACAAAGCAACTCCTAACCCCCTTCCCTCCTATGGCAGGGTCGGGTACCCATCTTATCCCTCTCAATGGACACGACGGGTCTCTAATGACCTTGTACTTGACGGGACCTTAAACACCAACAAACAACAACAACAATGGACACGAGGGTAATCTATTGGACAGTATTTTTCCGCAGCCGGTTGCCGACCAAAGATGCAACCCCTATGCTTAATGACCATTGGTCTACTGTTAGTTGGGGCACTCCTGCCACGCCGGTGGAGGGACGAGCTTCTACACCTGGAAATTCCGCCGCAGCCTGTATCCGTTGCTATGCTATGCTACACTAACGGGTTGGGGAATAGGCCAAGAAGCCGTAACAGGCCGAACCCTTAGGAGGCTGCTCGCGGAGGGAGGGGGGAGGAAGTAGGTGTAGGGGACGTAAGAGGTGGAAATTTGCAGCACCCAACGTTCTCTACCAATCACCCATGTTGGTACTAACGTGGGTTTCCGTTGCTTAACGTCAGTGACCTCACGAGAACTGGTGTGTCCAACGCAACTTGGAATAGAGAGAGGGTTCTGTGACGTGCAAATGCAATCATACACCATACTGGACATCGGTTTTACTTCTCATGCCAAGGAAGGCGCAATCGGGGCCTCTCTCCTTCTCTCTCGCCCGGTAAAGGAGCCAACCCACCTCCATCCAGTATCGAACCTAGAACCATCGACGCTGTGTTTTGTTGTTTATTGGTGTTTTAGGGCCCTTCAACTACTAAGGTCATTAGAGCCCCGTCCACTGTGTAGTTCTGATGCACAAGCTGCACAGACACTACACTAATGCGACGATTTTTGGATACTAGCGGTACCCAGTTTTCCCAAGCGGCCACCCATGTCACTACTAGCTGGGGTTGCGCTGCTTAACTTCAGTGATCAGACGAGAACTGGTGTGTCCAAGGCAATTCGCCGCTCCCATCGACGCTGTGATCAAGCACACTATCTCCTCCATCACCGAGTCGAGTTACCTTACAACCACCGGAGGCAGCACCATCATTCTCTCGCTCTCTCCTGCTGGGAATTGAACCTAGTCCCCCAATATGACACAGTCTACACATCATCATCGTACCCTTATCCCGCCTGTGGCAGGGTCGGACTCCACTCCCGTCTGACACTAGGCTACACAACGATAATAAAACGTTACAGTAACCCAGTGAGTTCACCATCACCCTAGTATCCTTCTTTGCACCCCTCCCTCAACACGCCTAGCCACGGATCATCAAATACCAAAAAAAAAGTGAATGGAGGAAGGAGGGATACAAGGCCAACTAGGGCGAGGAAGCTACCGCCCTCTAACGTCAGTGCAGAATTGTAGCAATAACCATAATTTCCAGTCTGAATTACTAGTAGTTGGCACGGAATCTGTTTGATGGAGTTGGACTTCACAATCATTCATTATGAAAGATGACTCCTTGACCTGCTCACATCCCTGTCCACTTCCTCCTCCACCTCCTAGTGCTCCCTCTTTTTTTTTTTTTTTGTAACTGGGATGAGGAATCAAATTAGAGAAGGGAGATTTCAATCTCCATTGGTCAAGATTTCTTTTCTTTCCCCTTCCCCCTTTCATACAATGGATACATGTCAGGGTCTCAAGCCAAAAAAAAAAAAAACACTACACGCCTCAATGGTCAGCCAACGCAACAACCAGTCACTGCAGTCCAGATAAGTTCCGATATTTCCGGTTCTTGGCTAATGAGTGACGATGAAAGCACCATTATACGCAGAGTTCACAAAGGGGTAACCAATTAACGCTTATTAATTATTCATTAAACATGAAATTTACATAAAACGGTGCCTCTATTCACACACAACCTCACCTCCCGTCATCTTTCTCTCGCTCCTTATCAAGACGTCAGTCCACAACCTCTCCCCTCTCTCCCTTCCTCCTGGATAGCCCTCCTAAGTCATTAAAGCTGCATCCCTTCATTCCTCCACCTTCCAGACCAGGTGTGCACTGATGATCCATTCCACCTAACCCCTTCGCTCACCTTCCCTCCCCAGAGTCGCGTTTAATTCAATCCAAACTACTCCACCTTCATTAAAGCATTTCATAAATAAATTAATTAAAAACCGGAGCGACAAATTTACTATACTAACACAGAAATGCGCGGTGCGTGGGACAGGAGTCAAGGCCGTGCGCAGAGGTGGACGCCAGGACAATCACAGGGCGAATCGCAACCAAAAAAAATGAATAACAATAAGTAAAAGCAACTACTGACTCATTTCTCGTCTATGGCACGCTGCAAAACCAACTCCTACCCCATTTCCCTCCTATGGCAGGGTCGGATACCCATCCTGTCCCTCTGAATGGACACAAGGGTGATCTATTGGACAGTGTTTTTCGGCAGCCGGTTGCCGGCCAAAGCTGCAACCCCTATGCTTATTTAGAGTCGATATACCGTTCGGTGTGGAATTCCGCCGACGGCAGGGAGGGGGCGTGCTCCTACGCCACAGGGAGCGGCGAGTTGCGTTGGACACACCAGTTCTCGTCTGATCACTGAAGTTAAGCAACGCCAGCCCAGTTAGTACTGACATGGGTGGTCGCTCGGGAAAGCTGGGTACTGCTAGTATCCAATAATCGTCGCATTAGTGTAGTGTCTGTGCAGTCTACGCATCAGAACTATGCAGTGGACGGGTCTCTAATGACCTTGTAGTTGACGGGACCTTAAACACAAACAAAGAAACAAAACCTATGCCAGTGGTGGCGAACCTGTGACCCACCGAACAATTTTAAATGACCCGAGCAGGATCATATCTAGTTTATGGTCATGGGGGATATCGCGGAAAAAATGAGGGACAATAGGTTGAGGTGGTATGGACACGTAATGAGAAGAGAGGAAGAGGAGTTCGTTAGGTGTACCCAAGGTAGGGGGAGACCAAAGCAGACGTGGGAGCAGCTTGTCCGGAAGGATATGGTAATGTGTGGGGTGGACGAGAACCTGGTGTGAGGGAGTACAGAAAAATAAATAGCGTTTGCACCAGACCCGTGGACAACTTTTTGTTTTTTTTTTTTCGTGTTATCGTGACCCGTCTTCAAAAAAGGTTCGCCACCACTGTCCTACACCTTGGAAATTTTGCCCCTGATCTCCCCGTTGTATAGTAGAGAGGGAAGGGGGGGGGGGGGGGTTTTCCCGTGCAAATCCCCTCGTACCCCACACGGAACCTCGGTTTTACTTGGGAGCGGCAAATTGCGCTGGACACACCAGTTCTCGTCTGATCACTGAAGTTAAGCAACGCAACCCCAGTTAGTACTGACATGGGTGGCCGCTTGGAAAAACTGGGTACTGCTAATACCCCAAAATCGTCGCATTTGTGTAGTTTCTGTGCAGTCTCTGCATCAGAACTAGGCTGTGGACGGGACTATAATGACCTTTGTAGTTAAAGGGCCCTAAAACACCAACAAACAAAGGGAGCGGCAAATTCCGTTGGACACACCAGTTCTCGTCTGATCACTGAAGTTAAGCAACGCAACCCCAGCTAGTACTGACATGGGTGGCCGCTTGTGAAAACTGGGTACCGCTAGTAACCAAAATTCGTCTGTGCAGTCTCTGCTTAAGAACTACGCAGTGGACGGGGCTCTAACGACCTTGCAGTTGAAGGGCCCTAAAATACCAACAATCGGTTTTACTTCTCATTCAAAGGACGGTACACTCGGGGCATCTCTCGCTCTCTCTCTCTCCCGCCCAAAAGAAGCCACCGCTAATACCAAAAAATCGTCGCATTAGCGCACAGTGGATGGGGCTCTATTGACCTTGTAGTTGAAGGGCCCTTAAACGCCAACAAAGCGAACAAAACCGAAAGAAGCCAACCCAGTTTCGAACCTATCACAACTGACGCAGTTATCGAGCACGCTACCCCTGCGCCATGTTCGTTGAAAGCCGATAATTAATCAAATGGGAATTCAAAAGACCGGTAAAAATAAGGGCGGAGGGAGAGGAAGGAAGTGAAATGACAACTGACAAAATCGCGCTTGTCCTGTATCTTAACATCAACAAAAACACGAGGAGACAAAATGCATGAAATTTAAACACAAAGACACCCACACCCCGACAATTAACTAAAAGAATGCTACATTTTATAAAATAACAAAAATGAGAAAACCGGTCAACATCTGAATGATTAACTTCCACATTTTTTGGTAGGAAAGGAGGAGGACACCATCACACGTTGGGAGGTCGGGTATTTCCTGTTCTTTCTGACTTGCCCTTTACAGAAACAACAAAGGTATAAAAATCCCAAATCACTCTAGAGCAGGGGTGTCAAACTATTGGTCTGTGAGCCCTTGAAGACTAGAGTCGCGGCCCTCACAATCGATACCATGCAATATATATGCAGTCTGGTACTCAAGAAGCAAAACGACAGGTTTACAGTTGACCCCGGGTGAAGTTGGAATGGGGCGCCATGTACCACATTTTGATTAAAACTATTATTAAATACCATTTCGGCAATTGTCACACCAAATAAACTCGACACCGCCAGGCCGGGCCTCTTGGTACTTTTAAAAACGGAAACAATAACAACTCCTAACCCTTTTCTCGCCTATGGCGGGTTCGGGTCCCTCTGAATGGACACCAGGGTGATCTATCGGCAGTGTTTTTTCAGCAACCGGTAGCCGACCAAAGCTGCAACCCTTCTGCACATTGATCGTCAGGCTACTGCTTTTTGGGGCCTTTTACGAGCAAATGCCATCATCCTACAACTACACGGGACCTCGGTTTTACTTGTCATTCAAAGGAAGGCGCACTGGGGCCTCTTTTTCTCTTTCGCCCGGTAAAGACACCAACCTATCATGTTCCAGTATCAAACCTAGAACTGCTGACACTTATTCAGCACGCTACCCACTGCGTTATCGGGGCGGGATCACCCATGCCAAACAAATTAGTAAACAAAAAAAAGGCAACACTGCATGGCCCTCGTGGCAACGCACATGTTACCATTTGGTTCGTTGGTGTTTTAGGGCCCTTCAACCACAAGGTCATTAGAGCCCCGTCCACTGCGTAGTTCTAATGCAGATACTGCATAGACACTACATTAATGTGACGATTTTTGGGCATTAGCAATACAGAATTTTCCAAAGCGGCCACCCATGCCAGTACTAAGTGGGGTTACGTTGTTTAATTTCAGTGATCAGACGAGATCTGGTGTAAAGCAACTCCTAACCCTTTTCCCTCCTGTCCCTCTGAATGGACACAAGGGCTATCTATTGAACAGTGTTTTTCTGCAGCCAGTTGCCGGCCAAAGTTGCCCTAGTGTTCGTTTTGCCTCACCTACCCGTTGCGTAGTAGAGAGGGTTCTTTTACGTGCAAGTGACATCGTACACCAACACGTGTCCTCGGTTTTACTTCTCATCCGAAATAAGGCGCACTCGCGGCCTCACTCTCACCCGAAAGAAGCCAACCCACCTCGGTGCAGTATCGAACATAGAACTACTGACGCAGTTGCCGAGCGTGCTAACCATCTGGTGTGTCCAACGCAATAAGCCGCTCACCGCACATGGCACCAATGTGGCTCTCGGGGTACTCCCAGTTTGACATGCCTGCTATGTGCCATAAAACTCGACATCAATTGGTCGTAACCCCTTGGACAACTTGAAAGCCTGTAGGATACTGCTTCATTACCACTAAGGTCAAACATCACTTTCGATTAGGACACGGTGACATTTTCAGATGTTAACCGCTAGTAAGAAAATAGTAAAAAAACAAAAAGAAAAAAGCAACTACGAAAGATTAGAGAAAGAAATGTAAGAATTGGTGTGTGTTGAGAAAAAAATGAACTTACATAAACTTCTTCCCACTGGCTGACATAACGAACCAGTCGAGAGAGTCGCAGGAGTCTGACGAGGCTGAGAAGTTTGACAAGGCGCAGGATCCTCAAAGCTCGGCCCGCGTGAAGAATTTGAAAACTTTCGTTGAAATCCTAATAATGAAAGAGGAAGAAGAACCAACGATTTATTTCTCTTCTTTCCATTGGATTTTTTGAAGTTATAAAGTTTAAATAAGATTAAAATCCAACTAGAGAGCTTGGTCAAAATGTGCGACCATATACAATATGCGTTCAGTCACGTTAGTTGCATTCAGAGAGAGAGAGAAAAAAAAGTAAAGGCAGGGGCGGTAAGAAAAAAGATGAGTAGAGAAACAATGAAATTCATGCTAAACAGATAATGGATTCATTCAATGAATTACATTATGGAAAGAGAGAGAAAAAAATGTTAACAAGTTTATGCAGCATTTCATTATCATCTTCAAAGTTATGAAAACAAAGAGAAGAATAAGAGAAGATGGATAAAAATATTAAGCAACTCCACCAACCAGATTATCAGTGTGTGTATATATTATATATAAGTTGGATGCTTTCAGAGACCAAGAATGACAGCAAGAAATTAAATCTGTGCTGGTTGATTGTTTACACAGCAAACTATGGATTAAACAAGTAACCAATGAACAAACCTGTGCCCCGGTAAATACGCTGTTGTTTTAGTTTTTGCAAAACAACCAACGATCGCAGTCAATATGGCTGCCTCGAATACAACAAACCTTCTCATAAAAAAACAATCAACTATTCGCCTAGTAGAAAAATTAACAACAAAGTCAACACTATCACATTTTTTTCTTATTTTTTTGGGTAACAAAACAACATTCTTTTGTTATGTTAAACCATTCACTAAAATGTAACCTTCATTAAAATTATTACTTTCAATAATAGTAGCCATCATTTCATTCGAATATTCTAGACGCTTCTCCTTCTCTTCATTCGACGCGTTCTATTTTTCAAATTTGTAGAATGCCAGCGTCATTGCCGCTTACGGATGCCCAGAAAGGCCAATTTGGAATTCGATTGCTCCAAGCCAACGGTGCGGTTTCCCCCGCCAATTTTCCTCTACGTTCAGCATCATCATATCTTAAATCTCGCCTGTGGCAGGGCCAGGTCTGCTACGTGTTCTACCCCTCCACTCCAGCCTATCTCCCACCAGGTCGGGAGCCGCTTATTAGGCCCAGCGCAGTCTCCGCAGGTGACGCAGGGTGACTCACCATAAATTTCTGCTGCTCACATGATAGTATGTAGTTGCGCATGTCAAGTCGCAGGGTGACGTGACTCAGTACCTGCGCCACGTGACCCTACGGAGCGCAGTGCCAATGCCACAGTTTCTTGCGTGAAGTTGGCGTCACAATAACAAAAAGCGGTGCGAAGCAGAAAGTTCTCTTGTTAGGCAAGGCGCAAAATGAGGCCGCAGGGTGACGCAGCGTAACGCAGCCCTGCAAAATTCTGCTAGCAGGCAATCACCACACATTGAATCGCAGTTTTTCAACATACTGGTTTGCAATTTTGGTCAACTAAAATGGCTTTTAACGTAACAGTGATTGCCTGCTAGCAGAATTTCGCAGGGCTGCGTCCCACTGCGTCACCCTGCGGCCTCATTTTGCGCCTTACCTTATTTGATGCAAGTATGGTGAAAAACTGCGATTCAACGTGTGGCGATTGCATGCCAGCAGAATTTCGCAGGGTTGCTACAACCTGCGTCTCATTTTGCGCCTTGCCTAACCGTTGGACACACCAGTTCTCGTCTGATCTGTGAAGTTACGCAACGCAACCCTCAGCTAGTACTGACATGGGTGGCCACTACTAATGCTCAAAAATCGTCACATTAAGCCCAGCGCAAAATGAGACGCAGGGTGACTAACCATAAATTTCTGCGGCTGACACGATAGTGTGTAGTTGCGCATGTTAAGTCGCAGGATGACGTGACTCGGTGCCTGCGCCACTTGGCTCTGCCTACCGCAGCCCCAATGCCGCAGTTTCCTGCGTGGAGTTGGCGTGACAATAACAAAAAGCGGTGCGAAGTAGAGAGGTTCTCTCGTTATTTGATGCAGATTTCACACCAATATGGTTTAAAACTGCGATTCAATGTGCGGTGATTGCCTGCTAGCAGAATTTCGCAGGGCTGCTATACACCCCGCGCCACTTGCGTCACCCTGCGTCTCCTTTTGCGCCTTGCCTTAGTGTAGTGTCTGTGCAGTCTCTGCATTAGAACTATCCAGAGGAGTGGGACTCCAATGTCCTTGCAGTCGAAGGACTCTAAAACACCAACAAATTAAAACGTACAAAAACCGAGCGCGCTACCGGTACATTGCGCCACCGAGGCGAGTGAGTGGGCTAAACCCAAAACTGATGATTTTACTCAAAATGTCAATGGGTTAATTGCTGTGCAAACAATACATTCATTCACAATTCCCCCGCTATTCAATTTCAGAGTGCAGTCTATTCTCCATCTTTTAATAGTTAAACAAGTCTAAGAAGAGCTGCTCATCAAACACAGTTCGGTTTCTCCTCCATTCACCTTTCTCTCTCTCTCAGTTTGAATCAATTTCATTCACAAAATGAATTGCTGACAGTAATCATGGTTAATACGAAATATAAAACCGTCTCCCCCCACATCATAATGACAGTGGAGAGAAAGAGAGAGAGGGAGTGAGGAGAGGGGACAGTAAAACCTCGCATCATTCTGGACGGTGCGGCATCCTCATACAACAACACACACACACCACAACTGGTCGGTGGAATTTAAATCATCATTCAATCTCATTAATTTGTTTTGCTTGCAATTTTTGTTTTTGTTTGCAATCACCACATACCTGTCTATTTTTGACAGCCTGTTATTTGGAGCAATCGATAATATATACAAGAGACATGAAACAGCAGGTGATGAAATAGGCAACAGTAACGTAGACAAATGTATACAAATTGAAATAGAAACGTCCAACCATCGCGTATAGCATTTTCGTGCGCCCGTGTATCCAAGCACGTGTATCCGGTGCCAGGTACCGGGTTCAGCGCGTTCGTCTTGAACCCGGTCTCGCGTTTACTAAAGTCCCGCGCGCGAAACTCTTATATTAGACAAGTTTTGTTTTTCTACAAAAGGCCCGTCAAAGACTCGGCCCGGCACAACCTCGCGATGCCATGGAGGAAAACCACGTCATCACAGACTGTGACGTCAACCAAATGACACTAGCCGGTCTGTCCAATTGTAGTCGTCACTACGATCACGTGCTTTCTTTTAAAACAAAAGAGAACATTTTCAAATTTTAGAACGTGGACGACACGTGCACTCATCCAATACACGTGGCCAGACGTTTCTATATGACTGGTGGTGGGGTGTGACAGAAATGATCGTGAAAAGAGCATCTCAAATTATCACCATCGATATTTTCGGACATGTGACATTCTACTAAAACAGAGGTTCACACCCAGCTCAAAACACCAATTGCCCCCACCCCCTCCTCTCTGCAATAGCAAAGCGACTCCTAACCTTTTCCCGTCTATGGCAGGGTTGGGTACCTCATCTCGTCCCTCTGAATAGACCCAAGGGTGAACTATTGGAAAGTGTTTTTATCCGCAGCCGGTTGCCGACCAACGCTGCAACCCCTATGCTTATTGCTCGTCGGTCTACTGTTGGTTGGGGCACTCCACCGAGCTCCTACACTTGAGAATTAGGCCTCATCTACCCGTTGCCTAGTAGAGAGGGTTCCTTTGATGTGCAAAATGCCATCTCATACATCACACGGGACCTCGGTTTTACTTGTCATTCGGTAAAAAAGTCAACCCACGTCGAGCCCGTATCGAACTTGGAACCGCTGACTCAGTAAACTGATTGTGTCACGGAGGCAGGCTTCTCTCTTGCGGTTGGTAGTGAACGTTGGGTGCTGCAAATTTCCCCTCTTCTACATCCCTTGCACCTCCTCGAGCAGCTTCCCAAGGGTTCGGCCTGTTCTGGCTGCTTGGCTTACTCCCAAACCCGTTGGTGTAACATAACAACAATGTCACTAACACCAGACCCCCACACTACGCTGTTCTGGACTAGCCCCAGACCCGCACTGTACTGGACTAACTCCAGATCCCGCAATGGGCTGGACTAACTCCAGATTCAGCACTGTATTGGACTAACGTCAGGTCCCGCACTGCACTAGACTAACTTCAGGTCCCGCACTGCACCAGACTAACTCCAGATCCCGCACTGCACTGGACTAACCCCAGATCCTGTCCTGCACTGTCCCAAATCTTGCATTGGACCTACCCGAGATCCCGCACTACACTGGACTAACCCCAGATCGTGCACTATCCCAGATCTTGCATTGGACCAACCGGAGATCCCGCACTGCTCTGGACTAACCCCACATCCGGCACTGCACTATCCCAAATCTTGCATTGGACCTACCAGAGAACCCTCACTGCACTGGACTAGCCCCGGATCCCGCACTGCACTGGACTAACCTCAGATCCTGCACAGCACCGGATAAACCCAGATCCCGCATTGCGCTGGACTAACCCCAGATCCCGCACTGCACTGGACTAACCCCAGATCCCGCAC
>JAAFCE010004287.1:3280882-3330396 GCA_013389805.1 Trigoniulus corallinus
GTGGAAGAGAAAGGGGGTGGAAGAGAAAGGGGGTGGAAGAGAAAGGGGAGTGGAAGAGAAAGGGGAGTGGAAGAGAAGGGGAGAGGAGGTGAAGAGGGAGAGAAAGAGTAGGGGGAGAGAAAGAGTAGGGGAGAGGAGAAGAGGGCGAGGAAGAGTAGGGGGAGAGGAAGAGAAGGGGGAGAGGAAGAGAAAGAGTAGGGGAGGAGGAAGAGTAGGGGAGGAGGAAGAGTAGGGGAGGAGGAAGAGTAGGGGGTGAGGAAGAGAAGGGGAGGGGGAGAGAAGAGAGAGGGGGAGAGAAGAGGGAGGGGGAGAGAAGAGGGAGGGGGAAGAGAAGAGGGAGGACCTTCTTAAGAAATAAGGGGATGATAATAAACGAGAGATGGAGACAGGTCGCGTGGGCAGTAAAGTGGACAGTAGAGACCTCTATTTCTTCACCCACGTGGTGGGACGGAGAAGGAGGAGGGATGAAGAAAGGGACACACAAAAAAATAAGACAGGAAAAACATTAAAAAAAAAACAAATCTCCCAACGGAAATGAAACGCATCCATAAATTTCGGCTTATCAAAAGATGAATGCGTTTCAATCCTTTTTCTTAAGTCGCTCGTCCTCGTCCTTAAGAAACCAATGTTCCTCAGCTCCAGCCTCATCCCACTGGCCCTTTTTCTCAAACCACAAATCACATGATGTTATTTACAAGACTCGCGAGATTATTTCAGGATCTTCTTGCACGCCTTTGACCCGCCTCGGTGGGGCTGTAGGTAGCGTAATCGGTTGTTGTTGTTTGTTAGTGTTTTAAGGCCCTTCAACTACAAGGTCATTACAGCCCCGTCCACAGCATAGTTCTTATACAGAGACTGCAAAGACACTACACTAATGCGACGATTTTTGGGTATTAGCAGTACCCAGTTTATCCAAACGGTCATCCATGTCAGTACTAGCTGGGGTCGCGCTGCTTAACTTCAGTGTTCAGACGAGAACTGGGGTGTCCAACGCAATTCGCCGCTCCCAGCGTAATCGGTAACGGCATCAGTGGTTCTAAATTCGATACTAGACTAACGTGGGTTTGGTTTCTTTACCGGGCAAGAGAGAGAGAGAGGTGTCCCGAAATGGCATTTGCACGTCAAAGAACCCTCTCAAATATACAACGGGTAGATCAGAGGCGAAATTTCCATGTGTAGGAGCTCGGCTCCCCCTCCCTGGCGTCGGTGGAATTCCTCAACGAACAGTAGACAGACGATCAATAAGCCTGCTTAGGGGTTGCAGCTTTGGTCGGCAGCCGGCTGCGGGAAAACCACTGTCTAATAGATCACACTTGGGTCTATTTTGAGGGACAAGATAGGTACCCGACTCTGCCATAGGCGGGAAGAGGGGTTAGGAGTTGCTTTGGTTGCTTCTTGCACGCCTTAGTGCAAGGTATAATAATTTCTCTTGTGTCGCCCTGGAATCCAATTCCTGAAAAGTTTAGGTTGAAGCATGTATTCTGGACCAGGGGAGAGTGTCAGTGCAGCTCCCCTAAAGCACCGTGTAGGGAGCCCCAGCACTGCCGATATCTACCTCAACATAACCACCAATTCGCTTTCCATCATTGGCTACAAAGAGGTCATCATCATCATATCCTCCTCCCGCCTGTGGCAGAGTCAGGTATGCGGGTTCTAGTAGGTATAAAATACGCCCACGATAACATCAGCCAAATAATGAGAAGGAGATGAAGGGCAGAGGTGATGCAGTGGGGGCGCTAGTGAAGGGCGGGGGAGAATAATTGAGAACAGAAATCAGGGATGAAAATAACAGTGTCAGGGGAACCCCCCTCCCCCTCCTCACTAACAACACAAAAATATACCAAGACCGAATACATTTACATCCTCCACACAACAGGAAACTGTATTAAGCGACAACTTTTAAGATGACGGATGCTGCGTTACTATGGCAACTGAACAAGTTGCCGAAGATCCGACGATGTAGTTGGGTTAAAGCATTCAGTTGACACTCGCGAGGGTGCGATAAGGGGGCGAAAAGGCTGGAACGACAAAGAAAAGGCTGGGAAGGACGACATCAACTACTGCCCACTGAATATCTCAACAGGGTGCTGACAGCATCACTTAAGACCTTCCACGAAGGACATCCCCTAACCCTTTAAACCTCCTCCACTTAATCTAACAGATCGTCAATTTCCATTTAAGGACATGCCTCTCTTGTTGGTACTATAGCATTTAAGTCTATTCCCAAATACGTCCGAAATTAAAGAACCCGTCTCCTGCAAAGCAGAGAACAACCCTCACGGGCACAAACATCGCCAGGGAACAACAAATAGCCAAATATCAACACCAAGTCTACCACACTCCAGATTATCCCGGGGTCATCTAAGCATCTCACGTTAGCCTATCAATTCTGAAGGTCATTCACTAACAGACATCTGAAAGCACCTGGGAATTTGGCCAACCTCCAACTCCTCCTCCCCGGAGTAGCAAGAGCTTCTGTCGCGTGCCGCAGCGAACGTTGTACATTCCACATGAGGCACCCCCATCGGAAACAGAGAGTGAGTGCACTTAAGGTTTCCCCTCTACTACGAAATAACCCCAACTCCCAAAAACCCACAATCGCATCAAATATCGAGAGACAGGTAACTGAGAATCGAACAAACACCCATATGCCTTTCACTGCGACTGCGCTGGCTTCTTGCTTGTCACAGGAAAAAACCTAAGGTACCTCTTCGGGATTTACGTGAATGGAATTAGCAATCACCTGATTCTTGATGTGACCGCCAACATAAAGTCCCCCTCCCATCCCATTTATCATATGCCGTCCCGAGTACGTCAACATTAAAGAATATTTACGAGATGAAATTTCTTGACTGGACTTTTTCTTTGTTATGAAATGAGGATTTGCGTGGGTATGTGCGGATGCAGAAGGAGGTAGCAATCACGGGTGGCAAAGGGGAGAGAGAAAGAGAAAGGGAGAGAAAGGGGGAAGAGTGTAAGGAGGGGGAAGAGTGTAAGGAGGGAGAGTGTAAGGAGGGAGAGAGCAAGGAGGGAGAGAGAGAGCAAGGAGGGAGAGAGAGAGCAAGGAGGGAGAGAGAGAGCAAGGAGGGAGAGAGAGCAAGGAGGGAGGGAGAGAGGAGGGAGAGAGAGAGCAAGGAAGGAGAGAGAGCAACGAGGGAGAGAGCAAGGAGGGAGAGAGAGCAAGGAGGGAGAGAGAGCAAGGAGGGAGAGAGAGCAAGGAGGGAGAGAGAGCAAGGAGGGAGAGAGAGTAAGGAGAGAGAGAGAGCGAACGCTAGGATAAGATTATTAAAGACTATCCAGAAAAAAAATGGGAAAGGTAAGAAAGCGGCAGGCTGCCTGCCTGCCTGTACAACCAACAGGAATAATTAATTTTATCCGATTCCCCCTTCCTCACTTTATAAGATGAACTTCTCAGGAGGGGGGGGGGGCGACACGGGACAGTGAAACAGGGGAGGGGTTGTTGAATTGAAGAAGGACTACAACAAATTACCAGCGTTTCAGGTGTAGAAAACCTTCACGGCCTGGAATCATAGAAAGTTCCAGTTGGCAATTGCCCAACGGATACAAACTCCACGAAATCAAAAACAGAGGAGGAGGAGCCTGCGAAAATGAAGACGGTATCTGTGTGTGGTGGGGGATTGTGTTGGTCGCGATTGCGATCAAGAAAAAAAAAATGAAGGGGGGACCTTAGGGGAAAGTGAAGGGGTTACACAAGGTGGAAATGATGAGGAGAGAGAGAGAGATGTTGACGTGACGACGGGAAAGGAGAACGAAAAAGGTCTGTGTCTACATCTTCAGATAAAAGGGAGGAAAGTGTAGGAGAGAGAGAGAGAGAGGAAGGAGGAAAAAGCATACAACGAATAAGGATTTTGGCTACAGGAATGCGTCGCTCCCCTCCCCCGTTCCTCCTACACAGGATGGCATGCGATTGGTTGATAGGCATCGATTTTATTCGCCTGTGTAAATGCGACATGGAGTACCATACCATACACTCTACGGAGGAAAACTATTCACAAAGGTGAACATGAGACTGAATCTGATGGTGGAAAAAACATTTTTTTTTTCTTCCTCTCCTCTCTCTCTCTCAATTGCATCACAAAATCTAACCTAAAAAAGATACAGAGCGAAAACGAGAGAGGGGAGGACACGAGAAAGAAGGGGGAAGAGATAAAAAGGAAGAAGCAGGTAGGAAAACAGGGAGGGAAAGAAATACCATCTCTCCCAAATAATCAAAGACGAGAACTAAATTGTTTGCAAGTCATTACAACATCTCAAGCGTTACCCATAAATTTCCCTCAACCCAACTGCCTTTTAAATTTTTATCGACCTTAAATCTTACCCCCTAACTCTTGCTCCCCCTCCTCCACAATCTTACAATTTTTGCTGAAAGGCAGGAAAGAAATGGTGTATTGCGCGAAGACGGCGAGGAGAGGTGGTCCAAACAAATGAAAACGTGAACATCAGCATACCTGTCATGAAATCTATTTCCCGGAATCATTCATATATCTATTTTTTTGACGTGGCGCGCTCGATTTACTACGGCAGTGTGGTTCCAGGTTCGATACTGGATTGAGGTGAGTTGGATTCTTTACCGGGAGAGAGAGAGGCCCTGAGTGCATCTTCCTACGGATGAGAAGTAAAACCCCAGGTCCCGTGCGGCATACGACGACACGTGAACGTCAAAGAACCCTCTCTACTACGCAACGGGTGGAAGAGGCCAAATTCCCAGGGAGCGCCCCAAACTATAGTAGACTAACGATAAATAACCATAGGGGTTGCAGCTTTAGTCGGCAGCCGGCAGTGAAAAGAACATCGTCCAACACATCGTCCTTGTGTCCACTCAAAGCGACCACGGGTAGATGTGAACTGCTAAGTGGTTTTTTTGTTTCGTTGGTGTTTTAGGGTCCTTCAACCGCAAGGTTATTAGAGCCCCGTCCACTGCGTAGTTCTAATGCAGAGACTGCACAGACACTACACTAATGCGACGATAATTGAGCGTTAGCAGTACCCAGTTTTCCCAAGCGGCTACCCATGTCAGTACTAGCTGGGGTTGTGTTGCTTAACTTCAGTAATCACACGAGAACTGGTGTGTCCAACGCAATTAGCCGTTCTGTTATGTGGCGCGTCCCCAGGTGGCGGATAGGAAAGTCCTCACTGCACATGGGTGCAGAGGAGGAGCGAAATATAATAGCCTCCGCGGACCAAACTCTAGGGGCGGGTTCTCCGGTGTGCAGACCTCAGCTCCCACGGCAGTCCTATCACGAATAGGGGCAAATATCAGATTAGGGACGTGAAAAGTTGGGACCCTTAGAGGTAAAACAGGGTAATTAGTTATTATTCTAAAGCACAGAAAGATTAGTGTAGCTTTCTTACAGGAAACGATGTGGGAAGCGAATAGGTGAGGGCGTTCTTTGGAAGGGATACAAGCTTCTATATAGGGAGTGGGTAGATCCAGTATTTGGAAGCACCCCTGGCAGACGAAGATCAAAGCAGGTGTGGGAGCAAGCTGTCCATAAAGACATGGTAGTGAGTGGGGTAGATGGGGACCTGGAGGGAGATAGGCGGGAATGGAGGGCTAGAACTCGCAGACGCGACCCTGCTATAGGCGGAAAAAAGGTTAGGAGTAGCTTTTTATGCGTCTGAAAAGAAGTCAAGCATCTGTAAGTCACCTCTGAATTATTAAACTCATTTCGTTTGGCAAACACAAACACGTCTACTTTAATTCACTAGTTCGAATATATATGTACCTTGCTTGTTATGGTGTGGTCAGTGACAGTAGTACCTTGGGGTCATTTTAACGGGTCATTACAGCTGCACTATATCTCTAAATAAGCGAGGCATTAGGTCAATAAACAGAATTTCAAATGTGACCACCTACTTTGAATGATACGATTATTATCACCATAGGCTGTTTGAGTTGCTGCTGTCAAGAAGAAGCACAACATGTTTACAACAACAACGTTAAACACGGGGAAAGGAGGAGGAGGAGGGGACAACGGACTTGGCAACGTCTGTCGGCGTTAGTAGATAGACCTACCTGTCTGTCACCTTTACAAAAGAAATGAGGATAGACTAACCGAGATGACGATGGAATCAACATACTGAATGTAACGTACAAATGCGAGACTTCACAGGGAAGGGTGGAACTGGAATTGTACCCATAACCACGAATTAACGCATCGAGCTTAATCTCACCCAATAATTATAGTAGTAGAAGCTAATTACCTTAATATCAAACTGAAGGGTTCTTTTCCGTTGATGTTTTAGGGCCTTTCAACTACAACGGGTATTAGAGCCCCGTCCACTGCGTAGTTAGAATTCTAATGCAGAATCTGCACAGCCACACTACTGCGACGATTTTTGGGTATTAGCAGTACCCAGTGTTTACAAGCTGTCACCCACGCTAGTACTAGTTGGGGTTGAGTTCAAACTGGAGGGAGAGAGAGAGAGGGGAGGAGAAAGGTAAGAGGGATGAGTGAGGAAGGAGAAAGGGGAGAGAAATAAAGAAGAGGGAGAGAAGGGAGAGTGAGAGGACAAAGGAGTGTGAGAGACAGAAAGGAGAGAGAGATTAGTGATAGGGATGTGTGAGATAAAGGAGAGAAAGGAGGGTAGCGACAGAAAAGGGAGAGAGAGAGAGAGAGAGTGAAAAAGAGAGAGAGGAGAGAGTGTGCAAGCGTGTGGGTGGATGTAAGAGATCAAAGACATCAATGTAGTTTAATGCCTGCTGGCGAGCGGCAAAATGTGTGTGGGCGGGCCGTTTAGCAGTTTCACGTCCTGAGGCATCAAGTTATTACTAGGCTGTTGGTCAAAGAGTCAAACAAACCTATAACATATAGGCGAGGTCATTAGATATGTATTTAAGTGACGTAATGGAGCATATGAGACTCAATTTCTAATGGGGGTTCTGTAACGACCCAAAATTTCTTTTCATGGTCCAATTTAAAAATTATAAAGCAATAAAAATCGTGAAGAGACTGCCTACTCACCCGTTCTGAAATTGACTACAATATCGATAAGGAAGATGGTGTCGGAGAGGCAATTAAACGCAATCCATCTAGTGCTCAGATCATCGTTAAAGAAAGAAATGGCTACTGGTAAAATGATGAGATTGGCCACCAATAAAAGAAGCATACACAAGTCCCAATAAAACCTGCAAAATAAAAGAAAGGCACCGCATCAATCCAATTAATGACAACCATACTGCCATTGCTGCAATGACCACATTTTACGGGAAAATAATAATAACGACAACAATAACAACAACATACAAACCAATATCTCGAATATTTCGTTCCTTTCAATATGGCAGGCTAAACATTCTATTCCATGCTCGTGCAAACCTTCTTAAGAAACACGTCACGCATTCCTTTCACGTTCTGCTAAAATTTCATTCTTGCTGGCGTCTATTACGGCGCTTCAGACTCCACAAAAATAACAACTTCTTTCGCTTAGTAGGTCAAAGGTTAAAATCGACCCAAAAACTCTCCTATATTTCTATATTTGCACATCTATATATATATATAGTCAGGACGGACCTCCCTACTCCTCCTGAGGTGGCGCCCTCTTGAAGGTCAGGTTACAGGTTATGAAGGCCGACCTCTCCCAGTGCTGCATTGCTTTTCTAACAGTCTTAAGGTCCTTTGCTTGTGGTGTCCACAGACGGCTGGCTCATGGGCAGATAAACCTAGGCAGTCGCCTAGGGCGGCAAATTTCAGAGGTACACTAGTTCGTTGCCATATAGTCTATCCGTCATTTAAAAAGTTTATAGTCCTGGGGTTCCCAAACTTCTCTGATTGGTGGGGCCTTTTCTAACTGCTGGCTTTCTCGAGGCGCCTTGGACAACGAGCTCGGACAATTTAGCAAAGAACTTCCTAAACCTTTCCCCACTTATGGCAGGGTCGGATACCCATCTTGTCCTTCTAAATGGACACAAAGTTAATAAATTGGAACGTGCTTTTCCGCAACCCGCTGCTGACCAAAGTTGCAACCCGTATGCTTATTGATCGTCGGTCTACTGTTCGTTGGGGCACTCTACCCACACCACAATGGGGGGCGAGCTCCTACACCAGGTCCAGGTGTAGGAGCTGGCCTCATCTACTCGTCGCACAGTAGAGGGTTCTTTTCCGTGCAGTGGTCACAACGTACACCACACCGCACCTCGGTTTTATTTCTCATTCGAAAGAAGGCGCACTTGGGGTACTACTTTCTCGCCGGAAATAAGCCAACCCACCTCGGTCCAGTATCGAACCTAGAACCACTGACGCAGTTGCCGAGCAGGCTACCCACTGCGCCACCGAGGCGGGATAATGGGGGGGAGCACTTTCGGTGACGTAAAATATGAACTGCCCAAAATACGCTGTGGTCAACGTAGCATTTCCCTCATGACGAATTAAATGCAATTCTCTAATTAAGATATTATCAGGAGAAAAAGGAACAGTATCGATACCAGTAGCCAGACAAAAATGACCACTGGTCGTTCCTTCCTACCAAAAAAAAAAAAAAAAAAAGCGGAAGGAGGAAAATAAATAAATTACATGCTTTTCTGCTCTTGTATGGTCAAGTAGGTTGCTGGCTACTAAGACGCACGTACAATTCCATTCCAGTTCCTAATGAATGACGTTCTTGGTCATCTGAACAATCCCCTCACCTTCCTCCTCCCCCTCTCACTGTCCAGTCTGTCAGTCAGTCACTGGTTAATCATGACAATGTATCCGGGGGACAGCAGTTTCAATGTTTGTTTCTGCAAGGCCATTACTTTATTAGATCAGGGGCGAAAACAGAGATGGACAACGAGTGTCCCTTGGCTATTTTCACTGATAAGTACAATTACGGACATCAGATGGGACAGGAATAGGAGATGGATAAGATGAAGCACAGCTTTGATCCTTGAATACTTTCCACGGTAAAGAAGAAATGTTCAAAACTCCCACAGTGGCCGGATCGAACCCAGAAGGAAGCCACGGACAGTTAATCATCTCACCTGATTTTAGATGACCAATAAACTGAGGCCGTAATAATTCAATTAACAACAAGAAGAAAAACTGGACATCAGAACTGAACAGAGTGCATTTAAGCCATAATTTCTACCGGAATGACAACTGTCGACTGTCAGTGGTGTAGTGGACATCCGTGTTGTACACTCACACGCAACATGTTGTGGTCACTAAGTCAACATATCTCATGACTGTCATTAACACCCTTGAATGTCCATCGTTTTAATGGACACTTCAAGTCACGCAGTCGTAAAGAAAATTAAACCCGTGCAACAAAGAAACCAAGTCGAGGGTAATCCATAAATCTCCTGCATCACCATCATACCCTTATCCCGCCTATGGCGAGGTCGGGTCTGCGGGTTCTAGCCTTCCACTCCCGACTATCTCCCACCAGGTCCTCGTCCACACCACACTACCATATCCTTACGAACAACCTGTTCCCACGTCTGCTTTTCTCTCCCTGCCCCTTCCTCGGATGCTTCCAACCATCTGCATTTCTGAAATGGCCCTAAGGAGCTCTTCTTCCCTTATCTCATGGCGTGTCCATACTACCTCAACCCTTTCCGCGAGGTCCCCCACCCCCAGGCTACCTCTATTACTCAGGCTAGCTCTATTACCCTAGCTAACTCTATTGCCCCGGGTGCTTCCGGCCACCTGCATCCCTCTAATGGACCTAACGACCTCTTCCCCCTCTCTTCTCACTACATGTCCATACCACCTCAATCTACTCCCCTTCATTTTTTTCTCGCGATGCTCCCCCCATAAATTTCATACGACCAATCAATAATTATGACGTCACGAGGTACAAGTAGGGCAACGAGGAGATGAAGAAGGGCCCAGCAAAGGACTCGATCCCACAACATGCCACAATCCATCGTTACAGTTCGCAGACAAACGCCTCTAACCATTACAGACGAAAAATCAATCTATCTTTTAACACCACTGCCTTTCTTCCACTAATTGAGCATTTAAATCGGAACAGGAACCGGAAGTAAATCTCACGTGACGTAAGGCTAAGCCTGGGGGTGTTTCGGTACCATTAATTGTCCCCACAATCAACTACCATAGCTGTCAGATATCAGTGACGGCATTCACCATGCCAGAAAAATGACAATATCACATACCGTATCAGCCACCCGGAACCGGAAACAGCACCAATATTCAGGCGAAAGAAGGAAGGAGAATGAGGACGAGGAAAGGGGCTGGCATTACCCCTGTCATTCAGTCGTCAATTCAAGACAGAAGACAACCTTCCCCCTTGGTGCCGTGTGAAGGAGTTGGAAAGAGGGAGCTGTGCACCCACAGCAGGGGTGTCAAAATGGTGACTCCCGAAGCCTAGAGTTGCGGCCCGCACAATCGATACCACGTCCCCGAGCCCAGTTGTGAGGTGGCGCCACGGGCACACCAGTTCTCGTCTGAACAGTGAAGTTGAGCAATGCAACCCCAAGTAGTACTAACATTGTTGTCAGTTGGGAAGCCTAGAGTTACGGCCCGCACAACTGATACCACGGCCTTCCATTCAGAGGCGTAACGGGAGGGAAACGGTAGTCCCCGAGCCCAGTTGTGAGGGGGCGCCATGGGCACACCAGCTCTCGTCTGATCACTGAAGTTGAGCAATGCAACTCCAGCTAGTACTAACATTGGTGGTCACTTTAAAACACTGGGTACCGCTAATACCCAAAAATCGTCGCATTGGTGTAGTGTCTGTGCAGTCTCTGCATAACAACTACGCAGTGGATGGGGCTCTAATGACCTTGTAGTTGAAGGGCCCTAAAACACCAACGAAACCACACAAAAGACACCGGGGCGGCATCTCATTAGCACTAGTTCATCAGTCGGGAAAATGGGTGCTGGCCAGCCGCCATCTTTTAATCAAAATTCGTCCAAAATCAATTACAGAAATCAAGGTGGCGACGAAGAATGATCATCACATACAGCCTCTCGTTGCCAAAGTCCTGATCCACTTGCTCATTTGGATGACAAAAGTCTTAACCTTTTCTATTAGGAAACTGGGAACGGAGAGGGCGGTGACAGTCGTTTTCTGGAGAACCGAGTGTGAATTGAATGCAATAAAAGCTTTAACGAGTGATAACTACACGCCCCTTCGTTGTTATTTTCGGTAGACAAAATTTCTTCAAGCATTTCGGTCCCCTCCCATCCTCCTCTTCCAAAACTCTCGTCATGCTAAACACAACTTGAAAGAAAATCTTGACATTATTGAAGTTTATGGTGGTGTCAGATGACACATTCAAGAGCAACCAGAAGGATGCCAAGAGAGAGAGAGAGAAAAAAAGGGGTAAAGAGTGGATAGATGATGATGAGGCTCACACACACATATCATGTTCGTATCTCTCTGTTCCACTAGTCCTTTTTCGTCATGTGACATTTTTACATATACGGAGGCATCTCTTTCCCTCACCCCGGTGCATTTCTGGCTAAGAACAAAAGGTCCCCCCCCCCCCCCCTCCGCTTAAGACATCTCCTCCGTCCATGAATATGAATTATTTCAACAGGGACAATGAATAATGATCCTAATTTACGCTCACGAGCACATGACGTCAAATTGAAACTCTTTTAACCATGCAACACGGGCATGCGCTCATAACATGTTGATCATTCGCTGATAACGGAAAAGGAGAGATGTAAGAGAGAGAGAGAGGGGAGCAGAGACAGAGGAAGACAGGAGGCGAAAAAATGGATATCAGAGAGAAAGAGAGAGAGAGAGAGAGAGAGACAAACAGAGAAAGAGAGAGGAAGAGGAGAGAGGAAGACAGGAGACGGAAAAGGAGAGATGCCAGAGAGAGAGAGAGCGAAGACAAGAGAGAGGAAGACAACAGGGGGGAGACAAGAGAGAAAAGAGACAAGAGAGAAAAGAGACAAGAGAGAAAAGAGACACGAGAGAAACAGAGAAGAGGGAGGAGGCAAGAGACGGAAAACGAGAGATGTCAGAGAGGTAGACAAGAGAGGGAGGTAGACAAGAGAGGGGGAAGACAAGAGAGGGGGAGCCAGAGAGGGGGAGACAAGACAGAGGAAGACAGAGATGTTAGAGGGAGAGACAGACAGAGAGAGGGTGACAAGAGACGGAAAAGCAGAGATGTCAGAGAGAGGTAGAAGGATGGAGACAGAGAGACAACAGGGGGAGGCAACAGAGAGAGAGAGAGGGAGACAGAGAAAGAGAAGGGGGAGCGAGAGGGAAACAAGAGGGAGGGAGACAGAGAGAGTGAGAGAGAGGCAGACAGACACAGAGGGGTTTTATTGACGCGATACGACATCTCTACTCGACATGTTTATCAAAAACTTAAGATACCAAAAACACTTGACTTCCCCTCCAAGTGTGTCTACAAAAAGGAAGCTCAGGTGATGGCATTTCAAAACAGAAAAAGGCATCGCTTTCATCTTTTACGCGTATTTTCCGAATATTCCGTCATTACGTTCTTTAATAACACTAGCCGGGTCTTGAATTGGCAATTGGAACTCTTCAACATTCTATAGAACATAAAACACGAATGACGCTCCACCTAAAATGAAATCCAAGTGGAAACTCATCCAACAGCGTCAGTAAAATTTCGTCAGCGAGTGCAGAAATACAAAAAAACACAACTTCACTACCAAAATTACGATTCACAAAAACACGAGGATTGTTTAGCTTTGAACAGAGGAGATACATAACGCCAGGACTACAATTATTCGACAATGCGCTCCAATCTTTTCAAGAAAAGATATTGACACCAGTGTTTGTTTGTGCCGAGCGCAGGAAAATTGTTTACTAGCTAGCAGATATAAAATGCAATCGCGCATCCATTACATCCAAGCAAAAACGATGACAACCACACTGACAAAAACCAGACTGCCAAAAATATCGATATCACAACAAATACACGGCAGGTCCTTCGTCTGCTAGAGCACAGTGTTGCTGGAGCACTCTGCAGTCAGGCCTGAAAAAAATTATAATCATAAAGCTAAATCAATCTTTCCCTTCATCATCATCATCATCATACCCTTATCCCACCAGGTCCCCGTCCGCTCCACACACACTATCATATACCTACTACGGACAACTTGCGGGAGGGGCGAGTTGCGTTGGACACACCAGTTCTCGTCTGATCACTGAAGTTAAGCAACGCAAGCCCAGTTAGTACTGACATGGGTGGTCGCTCGGGAAAGCTGGGTACTGCTAATACCCAATAATCGTCGCATTAGTGTAGTGTCTGTGCAGTCTATGCATTAGAACTATGCAGTGGACGGGTCTCTAATGACCTTGCAGTTGATGGGACCTTAAACCCCAACAAACAAACAAACAAACGGACAACTTGCTCCCACATCTGCTTTGGGTCACCCCCTGCCTCGGGAGCTTTCAACCACCTGCAATTACTGAAATACACCTGAAGAGCTCCGCCTCCCCTCTTCTCATTACGTGTCCATACCACCACAACCTATTCTGCCTCATTTCTCCCGCGATGTCCCCCCATCCCCACCATGCTACTCCTAATGTGCCTAATTCCATCAGCTCTCAACACCCCACTCATGTACTGCAGCATTCGCATCTCAGCTACTTGCCTTCTATTTCAAAATCGAGCTGAAAAATAAAAATTTATATTCAATTTTGCGTTACCGCAAATTAAGAAATCAGTAACTCTACTCATCGACCAAGGTAATAAGTGGGTCAAGGTGTAGTCGCTCACCGAATTTCGGGAAACAACGCCGTTCGGTGCTGAATTCTATCACTTCATTCAAAAATATAATCGAGCGGACATCATCGTTGTTGTCGTTTGTTGGTGTTCTAGGGCCCTTCAACTACAAGGTCATTAGAGCCCCGTCCACAGTGTAGCACTTATGCAGAGACTGCACAGACACTACACTAATGCGACGACTTTTTGGGTATTAACAGTACGCAGTTTTCTCAAGCGGCCACCCATATCAGTACTATCTGGGGTTGTGTTGATTAACTTCAGTGATCCGGCGAGAACTGGTGTGTCCAACACAATTCGCCGCTCGGGACATCATCGTCATCAACCACGAAATTCAAAATTGACTGCCCCTCCACCGACGCCAGGTGAAGGCGTAAAACGAGCTCGTACACCTTAGAATCTTCGCGCGCACTTTACTACTCCAGGTAGAAAGGGTTCTTTCCCGCCGTGAAATGGTAGCGTCCCAAACACCAAACTGTAGAACAACACCGCCTTACCTTCCCATCAGACGAAAAAAAAAGAAGCCACCACTCACACGATGACCAGCTAGTGCTAACATGAGTGGCCGCTTGGGAAAACTGGGTACGGGTAAGACCCAAAAATCGTCGCATTAGTCTGTGCAGCTCCCGCAGTGGACGGGGCTCTAATGACCTTGTAGTTGAAGGGCCCTTTAACACCAACAAAACAAAAAAAATTTATCCGCAGCCGGTTGCCGACAACAGCTGCAACCTCCTATGCTTACTGATCGTCGGTCTACTGTTGGTTGGGGGGGGGGGGGGGGCCCCCCCCCAAGCCCCCCCCCCGGGGAATGTTGCCTCTGATCGACCCATTGCAAAGTAGAGAGCGTTCTTTGACGTGCAGATGCCATCGTACACCACACGGGACCTCGGTTTCACTTCTCATCCGAAGGAAGGCGCACTCAGGGCATCTCCCTCTCGCCAGAAAGAAACCAACCCACCTCGGCCTAGTATCGAACCTAGAACCACTGACGCAGTTACTAAGCACGCTACTCACCTACGCCACCGAGGCGGGATGAACCAGGGAAAAAAACACGAAAATCAAGCACTTTACCACTGAACCACCGAGGAGGGCTTATCAAAAGATCGTCGCTTTTAAAGATCTGACCTGCCATCTCTTGTAAATATCTTTTGAAGGCGCCAATGGGCCTCTTATAATGTTCATCCTAGGGAGGGAGGGGTACTTAATGCGCAGGGAAACTGCTACGTCAGCTGCTACTCTCATCTAAATCGGTAAAATACGTCAGAATATCAAATTAGCCCCGGATTAGTCATCGAATGTCAAAATCTTTAATGAATATTCATCTCCAACGAAATCGACAGTGCCCTATCATCTTCAGGAGGCCCTTGGGGAGGGAAACACACAGAAGTAAGAATATATAACCAAAAAGAAACTCGTAGATACATTCAAGACGCCTTCACCTCATCCATCCGACCCTTTATAACGAATTTGCCAACTATGATTATTTGCATCAACGACGTTGCTCAAGAGTTTTTCAATTACTTAGACATAAGGGCGTAAATAAGATCCATCAAAGGGCCTCCGACGACGACAACAAGAAAAAAATACATACCGGTATATTAATTACTACCAAAGAAAAGTCTCATAACACATCTCTTTAAAAGGGAATCAAAATCATTGAATCATCAAATCGCTATTCACATAATCCTTGAGGTCGTCTTGAAAGGAAGAAAAAGGTCCCTTCTCTTTCTTTCTGATCCCTGTTTTCAATTCAGAAAGGTCCTTTGTTAATTAAAAACAGAAAAATCTTCAATCGATCTCTCGGCTTACTTCACGCAGAGGACTTGACACGTTTTACGGAGTGGCTGTATGGCGTTGGGCGCACCAGTTTTCGCCTCATCACTGAAGTTAAGCAACGCAACCCCAGCTAATACTAGTATGGGAGGCCGCTTGGGAACACCGGGTACTGCTAATACGAAAAAATCGTCCAAACAGCGTAGTGTCCGTGCAGACTGCATTACAATTACTCTGTGGACAGGGCTCTAGTGACCATTATAGTTGACGGACCCTAAAACACCAACTCCTAACCCTTTTCTCGCCTATGGCTGGGTCGGGTACCTGTCTTGTCCCTTTGAATGGACACACGGGCGACCTATTGGACAGCAATTTTCCACAGCCGGTTGCCAACCAAAGCTGCTACCCCTATGCTTATTTATCGTCGGTCTACTGTTCGCTGGGGCATTCCACTTGCACCAAACCCCTTTTACGTCCAAATGCCATCGCACCCCCCACGGAACCTCGGTTTTACTTCTCATCCGAAAGAAGGCGAACTCGGGGCCTCTCCAGAGCAGTGGTTAGGCCCTCTATGCTACATGGATCAGAGTGTTGGGCAGTGAGGAACAGCCACGTCAATAGAATACGAGTAGCCGAGATGGGAATGCTGTGGTATATGGGCGGGGTGTGCAGAGCTAATAGAGTTAGGAATGAGTATAACAGAGGTAGCCTGGGGGTGGGGGACCTCGCGGAAAAAAAGAGGGACAGTAGGTTGAGGTGGTACGGACACGTCATGAGCGGAGGGAAGGAGGAGCTCGTTAGAGCCATTTCAGTTTGTTGTTGTTTGTTGGTGTTTAAGGTCCCGTCAACTACAAGGTCATTAGAGACCCATCCACTGCTTAGTTCTAATGCAGAGACTGCACAGACACTACACTAATGCGACGATTATTGGGTATTAGCAGTACCCAGCTTTCCCGAGCGACCATCCATGTCAGTACTAGCTGGGGTTGCGCTGCTTAACTTCAGTGATCAGACGAGAACTGGTGTGCCCAACGTAATTCGCCGCTCAAGCAGACGTAGGATCAGGTTGTCCGTAAGGATATGGTAGTGTGTGAGAGGTGGACGGGGGACCTGGTGAGAGATAGACGGGAGAGGAGGGCTAGAACCCGCAGACCCGACCCTGTCATAGGCGGGATAAAGGTATGATGATGCTGACGCTATATATCGTATGTGGGAAGAGGAGGTAGCAGACACATTGGCAGGGGACACCAGCCAACCAACCAAGAAATTGTGGTGCTTCATGTATATTAATCCAAAAGTCCAGTGGTCATCCCCTTCTCGTCTTTCCAGTTTGGACAGCTGCATATTCATATTTTAATGACACACTTCTCTGCTGAGGAAAACGAGAGAAAAAAAAGCCTCACATCATTCAGATCAATAATGAAACGACCGACTGCAATAACGAAAATAAAGTCTCTCTCTCTCTCCTTTCCATCCCAGGGTTTTATTACGCTATCATATTATGAATTTGTGTATAACTGAAGTTTCCAACCATAAACTATTTAAATATTAATAAATTAATAGCAATAAGGTATGTCATTTTTATAAATGAAAGAGGAGAAACTTTTTTTTTTAGAGGATGATTCGACCTGATGCACACAAAACTTCAACTTTCAAGGCTATGTTCTGTTAGATGACACGCATCCTACTCAGAGTGTGTCAAACAAAAAGAGACCACTGACCACACCCTAGCAGTTGTTGGCTAGTGGCCAGTGGTCCTCTCTCCATCCTCACTCTGTTTCCCCTTTAGTAATAATATGAACTTCATTTTCTCCCAGATGTTTTTCTTGAAAATCCTGTCAAAAATAACTCTTCAGTGTCTAGACGTAAGAGTGGGCTAGAACGCAACAGACAATTTTAAATAACTGCTACGCTATTAATTCAAAAGAAGAACTATCTGGCAAGGGTAGAAACGACCACAGTATTACTATTATTATTTCTATCCTAACTAATAATGCACACCTCTTGTTGTTCAGTTTGAAGCACAGCTTTTCTTCTAAACACTCTCTAAAACAGTGATTTTACAACACAGTGAATTTCAATTTGGAGGAGTCGTAAAAAGTAAGTCGGCCAAATTACACGATTTCCAAGAACCTAACAATGCCTTCCATCATCATATTCTTATCCCACCTGCGGCAGAGGATCGGGTCTACGGGTTCTACCCCACCACCTCACGCCAGTGGTGGGCCAGTAGTGCTCGGCGCCTGTGTGCAAGAACTTATTCGGCGCCCCTATCTCCCCCTCCCGAATGAAAAAGGTCTCAATAATAACTGGCAGATGCCACACATTTGTCACAGCATCACCTAGGAGTTGGGACTTCGTTCCTATCACTGGCTATGGGAGATCAGGGGGCCGGTTCTAAGGCCGGTCGCACACACAGCCACTAGTGGCGATCACTAGTCGCTGTACACGGCCACCAGTGGCTGCCACAGGCGGCAGCAACGAGATCTC
Organism: Trigoniulus corallinus; assembly: GCA_013389805.1. Taxonomy (NCBI): domain Eukaryota; kingdom Metazoa; phylum Arthropoda; class Diplopoda; order Spirobolida; family Trigoniulidae; genus Trigoniulus; species Trigoniulus corallinus. The sequence continues at coordinate 3,298,827 of JAAFCE010004287.1, forward strand.
GTGCTTGCGGTAATAGGAAAAACGCCACCACTGGCGACAAGTAGCGAGATACGGCGACTGCCGCAGCTTGTGGCTCAGTAGCGCTACTGCAAACGCCGTGTCTGCGCTGAGCCTATTTGATTCAAATTAGAAACGCAGTCCACAACGTGTGGTCGCCACAAGTGGCTGTGTGTGCGAGCGGCCTAAGAAGCAAGTAAAGGGCCGGGGCGCTTTTAATAGCCTGGCGCCTGTGTGCATTGCACACTGTGCTGGCACGCCTCTGCCTCACGCTCATCTCCCACCAAGTCCCCGTCCACCTCACACACTACCATATCCTTACGAACAACCTGTTTCCATGTCTCCTTTCATTTCCCCCTACTCCGGGGAGCTTCCATCGACCTGCATTCCTGTAATGGACCTAACGAGCTTCTCTTCCCCCCTTTTCATTACGTGGCCATCATCATCCTCATCCCGCCTGCGGGTTCTGGCCCTCCACTCCCGTCTTTCTCCCACCAGGTCTCTCTGTCCACCTCACATACTGCCATATCCTTGCGAACAACCTGCTCCCACGTCTGCTTCGGTCTCTCCTTACCCCGAGTGCTACCGACCACCTGCATTCCTAAAGCTGGGTTTACACTGCGCGAAACATACTCGCGGCAACAGTTTCCACAGGCTTGCGGCAATCTCGCCCGTCTCGCCCTCCCTGTTTACATTGAGCGAAATATTGCGCGAAGCAAGTATGCAAAACGTATCTTTAGAGTAACACTACACGAAGTGGGAGTGGCGAAACCCTTAGATGCGTGTCCAAAAACCGACAGCGCGGTGGCTCACCACGAGGCTGCCTCGCGCAGCAAATTTCGGAGCCAGTCCCCGTTTACATTGCGCGAGTCTTTTTAATGAAACAGTTGCGCGAGTATGTTCCATCCATAATACTGCGTAGTGGTAAAACGTCATGTTGGGGTACATACTGCAAATGTTTTCCCTATGTGTACAGTAATCAAGAATTGGTGATTGCTTCATGGTGGATGGCTGCTTCCACCTTGGATGTTGTTTGTTTGCTGGTGTTTTAGGGCCCTTCAACTACTAGGTCATTAGAGCCCCTTCCATAGTGTAGTTCTTATGCAGAGACTGCAAAGATACTACACTAATGCGACGATTTTTGGATAATAGCGGTACCCAGTTTTCCCAAGTGGCCACCCATGTCAGTACTAACTGGGGTAGCGTTGCTTAACTTCAGTGATCAGACGAGAACTGGTGTGTCCAATGCAATTTGCCACTCCCTCTCTGGATGTTGAGGCACACATATCCTACTGGTATCTTGGCTGACCTCTACGCAAGTTCATTGTAAATTGTCTTACCACCTCAATTCTAGGTCGCTTGTATCATTACTACTAAATCCACACATTAGCAAGATTGAGTGGTCTGTTCATGTACATTGTATGTAATGCACAGCTTATGTTGTACATTCTGCACATATGCAACATTCCTAATCAGGACATGTGCACATATGGGTTGGAAGTTTTTCATATCCATGATGAAAAACTTGGCTGCCCACCAGGGCCTTGCATACGTTATATCCGTGACCCCCTACCATTAAAAAGCCATAGGCTCTGCCGAGACCAGCCCAAACAGACACTTTAGCCATGAACGTTATAAACGTGTTTTACTGTATTTACGTGGGTGGCTCTTCCTCACGACCTAACCGCTGCCCTGTAAAACTTCCCTTTTAGCTTTATTGGGACCCTCCTATCACACTGGACTCCACTTGCCTGTCTCCACTTCAATCATCCCCTTATTGATTCAATGGGTCACATCCGAGTCTATCGCCCCATTTGCCCTGGAACACTGATCCTAACTACTTTACCTCTAGCACTTTTGTCACCAGCTCGCCTTTGGAGAATAGAGCACGTCATCATTATTTTCCTGTCCTTCGCAATTGAAAGCTAAATACTCGGTCTTCTTCATATTTATCTTTAGGCCTCTCTATTTTATCGCTGCTCTAAGTTCAAGCCCTTCTCTACTTGTTCCCTGGAGTCACCAAGTTTTCCTACATCGTCGGCAGATACCACACACTGTGGGGCCCATTCTCCTTCTTTTTTTTTCGTTTCGTTGGTGTTTTACGGTCCTTCAACTACAATGATCATTACAACCCTGTCCATTGCGTAGTTCTAAAGCAGAGTCTGCACAGACACTAGGCTGTTATGACGATTTCTGTATTATCAGTACCCAGGTGAGTTGATTAACTTCAGTGATCGGATGAGAACTGTTGTGTCCAACGCAATACAGCCACTCGACCCACTCTCCAACTCCAGTCAGCAGTTCGTTAATATTAAAAGAAAGTTCAATCTCAAATCTGAAAAATGTCCACCAGGATTATTAATATTCTCACATTTGTTATTATGCGTAACAGTTATATAGCACATAATCTCACGCTCATCATTCTTAAGAACACGAGCGTGAGAAGAATCAGCTGGTGTTCTTACAAGCCTTGTTTCAATATTCTTTCCCCACACTTATGAAATAATATATACACGTTTATCATTATCAACAACTCACATTCAGATCAGCTCCATTTTTAATTGAAAATTCATCTAGCAATTGCTTTCAAATCACTTCTTCAACGGGAAGGAAACATGTCGGCAGTTAACAGACAATAAGAACGACAACAACAACATTCGAAATTCGATTGGCGGCGCAGCGTCGAACACAAGCGCGTGAAAGTATCGTCGGCTACATTACGGAATCCGATAGGTGCATTTCCTTAAACATACGATAGCTTCCAGGCAAGTCCAGTTATCGGATACCAAATCACTACATACCTCAGGGAGGGAAAGCCTTACACCCCTTTTCCCGCCAATGGCAGGGTCGGGCACTCACCTTGTCCCTCTGAATGGACACAAGGGGATCTATTGGACTGTGATTTTCCGCAGCCGGTTGCCGCCCAAAGCTGCAACCCCTATGCTTATTGATCGGCGGTCTACTGTCCGTTGGTGCACTCCACCTCCACCAGACGCCAGGAGGGAGGAATTTTGCCACATTCTAATTATAGTTCACTTAAAGCAGCCTCTAGGGTCAATTTGGCAGGGGAGAGACAACCTCTCAGTTCTACATAAGAACCCGGAAAACTTCTAAGACCCTAAGCTATAGTTGTTGTGTCCTTCTACAATACTTGCAAGGGGGGGGGGGGGGCTTCCCTTTCAGTAAGCCCTCCACATTTACCCGCTGCATAGTAGCGAGGGTTCTTTTACGTGCAAATGCCATCGCACACCACACGGGACGTTGGTTTTACTTGTCATCCGAAGGAAGGCACACTCGGGGGCTCGCCCGAAAGAAGCCAACCCATTATTATTATTTGTTGGTGTTTTAGGGCCGGTCAACTACAAAGGTCATTAGAGCCCCGTCCACAGCATAGTTCTTATGCAGAGACTGCACAGACACTACACTAATGCGACGATTTTTGGGTATTAGCAGTACCCAGTTTTCCCAAGCGGCCACCCATGTCAGTACTAACTGGGATTGAGCGGCTTAACTTCAGTGATCAGACGAGAACTGGTGTGTCCAACGCAATTCGCCGCTCAGCAGTTACCGAGAACGCTACTCACTGCGCCACCGAAGCGGGATGTCCCAAGGAGGGAATGATGTTGAGCTTCGGCGTCTTGTTTTGTAAAGAGGGGGAAATGAGTGCGGGATGCGAGAGAATGGAGATGTTTGCCTTGATTGCCAAAAATATCGGCAAGAACAATATGATGATTAATAAGAGATTTACCGCTCCTAAGTGGCCAATTGACGGAGGGGGTGGGGTGTGCGGGGATAGGAAAGGGGGAATGTGGAAATATATAAAAGCGTTCAGAAGAACTGATCGACCAAAATTCAAGCCTGGTAATAATGGACGAGGAAGCCATAACAACAACAATCTTTTCTCAAATCGTTTTCTGCACAGACAAACGACAAGTAGAACTCACAAAGGATACGGGGTGAGGGTGGGGTTGGGAAGAACACAGACGGGGTGAAGATGGCGAGGTGAGGGGTACAGATGCACCAGCCAGGATGACGACGACAAACGATGTGTCTTCAACCATGAAAACACACTTAAAAAAAAAAGTTGTCCAAAATTGAGAATTCAATCATCCTTCTTCGTTTACCCTTTCTTACTAAAAAAAAACGAGGGCGGGGGGGACAGGGGAAGAAGCCACTACTATCTCTCTTCTCTTTCCTGCACAGACTACACACTTTCCAGGAAACAAACAATATTCACCCACAAACATTTCGAAACGTGTGGTCCATTAACGAATTTTCTGCCTCAATTTCTTGAAACGACTGCCAATTCCTCATACCCCTCCTTTTTTTTCATATTTACTTTCCTTTTAAAAGAAAGATACTTAGGAACCACTCCATGTCGCCATCTTCCGGGAAGAGAGGGCGGAAGAGGAAGAATAAGAAAAGGAGGAAGTGGAGGAGGAGGAGGTGGAGAACAGGCTACAGCATGAGAGCCCCCTCTGATCGACCCGTTGCAAAGTATGGAGGGTTCTTTGACGTGCAAATGCTGCCAAAATAGTCAACCCACCTCGGTCCAATATCGAACTTTGAACTACTGACGCAGTTACCGGGGGCGTGCTACCCAATGCGTCACCGAGGCGGGTCTATGCAACGATTATACCTTCCCCCCCCCCCCCAGAACAGTAGGTCGACGATAAAAAAGCATACGAGTTACAGGTTTGGTCAGCAACCGGCTACAGAAAAACTCTGCCCAATATATATAGTCCTTGTGTCCATTTAACGAGTGGGACAAGATGGATACCCGACCCTACCACAGGCGGGAAAAAGGGTTAGGAGTTGCACTGTGTGCCACCAGATGAAAAATATAAAGTGCTTAAAGTGCGCAGGAAACCCGCCGCGGTGGCGTAGTGGTTAGCGCCCTCGGCAACTGCGTCAGTAATTCTAGGTTCGATACTAGACCGAGGTGGGTCGGCTTCTTTCGGGTGAGAGAGAGGCCACGAGTGTGCCTTCTTTCGGATGAGAAGTAAAACCGAGGTCCCGTGTGGGTGTACGATGGCACTTGCACGTCAAAGAACCCTCTCTACTACGCAACGGGTAGATGAGGCAATATTTCCAGGTGTAGGAGCTCGCCCCCTGGCGTCGGTAGCATTCCCCAACGAACACTAGACCGACGATAAATAAGCGTAGGGGTGCAGCTTTGGCCGGCAACCGGCTGCAGAAAAAAGTATGACCAATATATCGCCGTATGTCCATTCAGAGGGACAAATGGGTACTCGACCCTGCCAGAGGCGGGGAAATGGGTTAAGAGTTGCTTTTGCTTTTAGTTAGAAGTGTGCAGGAAAGGGTTTGGAAACAAAAACAGGGTGGAGTGCGGAAGAGGGTTTAAAAATGCGAGAAAAGGGTTAGCAAGGCAGAAGAGTAAAAAGTGGAGAAGATGAAGATGCTAATGCCTCTCTCAGATGAAATGCCCTTTCATAATATTCATAGCTTCATAATTTATGTTTTACACTCGTGGGAGTAATCAAACATTCTCATTATCAAACTATTACACCCACCTACAGAAGCAGACAAATTTAAAACAAAAAAAAAAAAAAAAACACAACTCCAAGGCTGAGCAGTGTCGTCATCGTCACGGTAGTAAGGCTCCCAAAAATAAGGCCACATAACTCATTATAAATGACTGCGTGCTCGCTTTGCTGCACGCTATGCATTATTGGAAATGAGAAACGTGACGTCATCGCTCGCCGCCTCCATTTATAAATTACAAGGTGTCTAACAAGTCATCGTGCGTCTTCACCACGAACGTTTTAATAGATAATTTTAGCTGTTCCCCCACACTGGCGGCGCAGTGGGTAGCATGCTCGGTAACTGCGTCAGTAGCTCTAGGTTCGATAATGATGAACCGAGGTGGGTTGGCTTCCTTACCGAAGCGAAAGAGAGGGATGCTCCGATTGTTTGTTTGTTGGTGTTTTAGGGCCCTTCAACTACAACGTCATTAGAGCCCCGTCCACAGCATAGTTCTTATGCAGGGACTGCACAGACACTACACTAATGCGACGATTTTTGGGTATTAGCAGTACCCAGTTTCCCCAACCGGCCACCCATGTCAGTACTAGCTGGGGATGCGCTGCTTAACTTCAGTGATCAGACGAGAACTGGTGTGTCCAACGCAATTCGCCGCTACCAGGGATGCTCCGAGTGACAAGTAAAACCCAGGTCCCGTGTGGTGTACGACGGCATTGGCCCGTCAAAGAATCCTCTCTACTATGCAACGGGTAGATCAGAGGCAAAATTTCCAGGTGTAGGAGCTCGGCCCCCCACTCCCTTCCTCTCGGCCTTTGCTGCAGGTGGAATTTCCCAACGAACCGTATTACTGCCTACGGCAGAGTTCGACAACAAGAAACTAACGGTCTTCAGTGTAAAGTAACTCCTAACACTTTTCCCGCCTATGACAGGGTCGGGTACCCATCTTGTCCCTCTGAATGGACGCAAGGGTGATCTATTGGACGGTGATTTCCCGCAGCCGGTTGCCGACCAAAGCTGCAACCCTTATGCTTATTGATCGTCGGTCTATTTTTCGTTGGGATATCCCACCTCCATCAAACGCCGGGAGGGAATGGTGGGGGAGTGAGCTGCCACACCTGGGAATGCTGCCTCTGATCTACTCGTTGCATAGTAGAGAGGGTTCTTTGACGTGCAAACGAGGAATGACCGTGCAATGACCTCGGCTTTACTTCTCATCCGAAGGTAGGGCGCACTCGGAGCCTCTCTCTCTCCCCCCGGAAAGAAGCCAACCACCTCAGTCCAGTATCGAACGTAGAACCACTGACGCAGTTATCGAGGACGCTACCCACTGCACCATCGAGGCGGGACATCTGAGCTCTGCATCAATGAAATAATCCAATTATTAGTCAATAGTCAATGTTGAGAGGGGGACGGGGGAAGAAAGAGCCCCCAAAATTTTTTTAACCACAACCGTGTTGAGGTGTGCCAAGAGGAGGAAGTGAGTGGACGAAATTCTCAGAAGTGAGACTCTTTTTCCGCATTCAGTTCGCCGAAATTCCAAACAACGCACTTCATTTTCGTTGGATGAAAACCGGAGGGTGCCTATTAACGCCACATGTCAAAAAAAAAAAAAAAAATAAAAATAAAATAAGCCATGACTTTCTTTGTTGCGGTCAAGCGTTCAATTCATTCTACTTTTCCTTTCATCATTAATTTCTTTTGTCCCAACTGGCATCATTAGATCTTATTTTTGCCCTAGTGAACAGTTGACGTCATACAAACTACTACAGAGCCTTTATACAAGGAAAGGGAAAAAAAAACAGACCTCGGCCAGAGGCGCGAACCTACCTACTTCAACAATGGACAGATAAACCTACTTACGCTTGACCTACAGAAATCGACAAGGTGAAAATCGCTATTCATTTTTTTCTTTATCCGTAGAAACAAAACACGGTGGGGTCGGCCAACATCCCCCACAAACAACCCGTCCAATATTCCCGCCGGCTCCAGACGCCCCCCAGTAAGGGCTGTCTTATCCAGAAAAGGGGCTAATCATAGATTAGGGACGTGGGAACCCTTACAGGATGGTAGCGTGTGGGGTGGACGGGGACCTGATGGGAGATAGGCGGGAGTGGAGGGCTAGAAAGTGCAGACCAGACCCTGCCACAGGCGGGAGCGGAGGGCTAGAAGGTGCAAACCAGACCCTGCCAAAGGCGAGATAAGGGTATGATGATGTGGCGACCGTATAGAATGCGTGACGTACATCAACTATGCAGCAAAAGCAACAACTCCTAACCCTCTTCCCGCCTATGGCAGGGTCGGATGACCCATCTTTGCCTATCTGAATGGTCGGACACACATGGGCGATCTATAGGACGGTATTTTTCCACAGCAGGCCAAAGCTGCAACCCTTATGCTTATTTATCGTCGGTCTACTGTTCGTTGGGACACTCCACCCAAACCAGACGCCAGCAGGAAGTGAGAAGTGAGAAGGGGGGGGGGCGAACTCCTGCACCTGGCAATTTGGCTTCATCTACCCGTTGCATAGTAGACAGGGTTCTTAGATGTGCAGATGCCATCGTACACCACACGGGACCTGGGTGTCACTTCGCACTCGAGGCATCTCTCTCTTTGTGTCACCCGAATAGAAGCCAACCCACCAGGGTCTAGTATCGAACGCAACCCCAGCTAGTACTGACATGGGTGGCCGCTTGGCAGTAATACGGTTCGTTGGGAAATTCCACCTGCAGCAAAGGCCGGGAGGTAGGGAGGGAGTGGGGGAGGGGCCGAGCTCCTACACCTGGAAATTTTGCTCTGATCTACCCGTTGCATAGTAGAGAGGATTCTTTGACGGGCCAATGCCGTCGTACACCACACGGGACCTGGGTTTTACTTGTCACTCGGAGCATCACTGGGAGAGGCGAATTGCGTTGGACACACCAGTTCTCGTCTTCTGATCACTGAAGTTAAGCAGCGCAACCCCAGCTAGTACTGACATGGGTGGCCGCTTGGGGAAACTGCGTACTGCTAATACCCAAAAATCGTCGCATTAGTGTAGTGTCTGTGCAGTCTCTGCATAAGAACTATGCTGTGGACGGGGCTCTAATGACCATTGTAGTTGAAGGGACCTAAAACACCAACAAACAACAACAACTAGTATCGAACCTAGAACCACTGACGCAGTTACCGAGTACGCTAACCACTGCGCCACCTAGGCGGGATCCACAAGATGCAGAAGTCTTCGCTAAATTAATTTCTTTTCGAGATTGCATCTCATCTTCGCAAATAAGACGGTCGACAAACAACATTTCACCGAATTCAACCTTGACAACTGCGAATCTAATAAAAACGGAATATATTTTATGATATGAAGAAGAAGAAGGGAAAGTGCAATTCGATGTAAAAAAAAAAAAAAGACGGTGGAGGGATGCTTTCCTGATAAGTGTCATAACCCCTTCAAGGGGATTACAAGAGCTCTCCATGGGACAAGGCTGCGCTGGGGAGAGCTGGCTGAGAGGTTTTAAACTGAAAGACAGGGAGGGATCAATCTACAAATTATTAAACTCCACATTTCTTCCTTAATCTCTTCACTCATATATTTATATATAACATTGACCCCCCGCCCCTTTTCCTTGTAAACGGGCCCTACTCATCTTATTGCCGGACGTCTCTCTCCTCCTCACCTGTTGAGATTTTTCGGCAGAATTTTAAGGAGCAGCCAGTTTCTCAGAATCTCACTTAATCAAAATTATAATTCTTTATTAATGACATTTAATAAGAACCAATGCCGTCCTTTTCACATTTCAATTTATATACATGGAGGGTGAAGGGAAGGAACCACCTGCCGAATTTCATCCTTTTATTCCAACAACACTCAGTTCCAGGGTGGGTGAATTGGTGAGGGAGCTTGCTCCTTTTCACCACTATCCAAACTCAGGGAGTGGCTCCTTTGTCGATCAATAAATACACGGAACCCCAATCCATTGGTTGTGGGCAGCGGCTGCTGTAGCACTTATGCCGCCCCGGACAAAAGGACAATTGCCGCCCCTTGAAGTAGCACTCTGTTCTCACACTTACAGCCAAAATGGCGCCCCCCCCCTTAAAGCGGGTCCTGTTGTGCGTGCGTGTGTGTATGTGTGTGGGGGGGGGTGTTTTTTCTTCGGTTATTTAGCGTCATCATTTCAAGCCTCTGAAGGCTATTTACCGATGCCGTTAGGCCAGTGCCGAGCCCTTCCTACATCGGGACAGGTTTACTACTAACCCAACCAGAGGATTGTAAGCAAATGGTCACCCTCTTATCCTTCACACACCTGTCCTAGTTCTTCACAGTTCTTTGTATTATGTCGCCATAATCTCCGATGTTGACAACGACAAACGTCATCCCCGCTCAGACCCAGGACCGTCTTAACAGCAGTATGGATCCCTGGGCAAAGCAGGAGTGCTGGGGCCCCTAGGACAACCACTAACAGAAATAATACGTAAACGATCACTTCAAATAAACAGATTAGCAAGGGCACCCCTGGACAAGTGCTCAGAGGGCCCATACGTCAAGACGGCACTGCTCATACCTTGGGATTCGAACCTGATCCCACGAAACTGCTACGTATCTCAATAGCAAGCACATAAGAATAAGCTTCCGAAGAAAAAAAAAAGAAATCAGCCACGTAAGGCGCATGCGTTATTCGTAAAAGGCAATGACGTCACGACACTGCACCTAAGTTAGAACACAGCTGTAGCAGCCTACATTCAGTTTAACCTGCGGGACGGCGCTCGCGTGGCAAAATGGCCTATTTACCATGACCCAAAAAAGGAAGTAGGGGATGTCACTATAACAAAAAAAAAATGCGTGAGGGAGAGAGAGAGGTAAGGGTTGTGTGTGGGGGACAGAAAAGGGAGCCTGTAGTTAATCATTATACATACTGAATACCTGCCAGGAGGTCCTGACACGCGAGCCAAATTTCAACAGACAGTGGAGAGAGTAGGAAAAGATGCCAACCAAAGACTTGACTGCCAATTCCCATTTCGAGCTTAGGTAAAAGGCCTGCCATTTAACACCAATTTGGCAGGGTTCAGGGACAACCAAGGAAAGGAAGGAGATCAACTAACACCAATGGATGGGGCGCGCTTCAAGTCAGGAACAGATGGACCGATAAAACACTGGCAGTTCCACATAAACCGTCACCATCCACCTAGTGGTTGAAGGTCCTTAGCAAATGACGTCACTTGAAGCCCTTTCTCGTCCTTATCTCTGGCTTCCTTCCCTCTACATTATTTCCGTAGGGTCACATGTCAGGGCTGAGTTCCTGGTTCCACTAAAACAGTGCATATTAAAAAAAAACAACTAATATCCCTTCTCCCGTCTATGGCAGGGAGGGTCGAGTCCAATATAGCACCCTTGGGTCCAATCAGAGGGACAAAATGGGTACGCGACCCTGCCATAGGTGGGAAAAGGACTAGGAGTTGCTTTGCTACCCGTTGCATAGTAGAGCGGAGAGAGGGGTTCGCTCACATGTAAATGACATCGTACACCACACGGGGCCACTGCGTTACTTACCATCCGCCGGAAGGCGTACTAGGAATCTTTACCTTTCTCTTGCCCAAGGTTAAAGCAGCCAACCAACTTCCATCCAGGATCGGACCTCGAACCAGTGATCCCGCCGTAATCCCGCTAAAATAGCGCGTATGCCAACAAATAAATGGATCCTTTTGTTGGTGCTTTCAGGCCCTTCAACTACAAGGTCATTAGAGCCCCGTCCACTGTGTAGTTCTAATGCAGAAACTGCATAGACACTACACTAATGCGACGATTTTTTGGATACTAGCGGTACCCAGTTTTCCCAAGCGACCACCCATGTCAGTACTAGCTGGGGTTGCGTTGCTTAACTTCAATGATCAGGCGAGAAATGGTGTGCCCATCGCAATAAGCCGCTCACAAATAAATGGAGTGGAAAGGGGTGTTACAGAGGGGCGTCACAAGTGAGGTGCCGAAGCGACGACGACATACAGCGCAATCCATGGCACCCATCGCTACCAAAAAAAAACCCCTGGAATAATTCAGGGGAAGGAAAGAAACGCTTATCAAGAGTTGTTTTACGAGACTCGTTACAAAAGTCTTCCTTTCTCGTCTTTGCCCTCCTATCTGCAAACGTCTTTAGTTTGCCATCACTGTACCCAGATAGGGGCTTTCAACCACCAATCATCACTTGCAGGACCAAGAGGCAGGCCGCCTTTCAACGATAAAACTGCAATCAACGGAAATGCATTTCAAAAAAATGGCACAGGAGGCTTCCTCTTCACAACTCTAGAAAAGGGGGTTGACGAAATAACGAGTCAATTTAAATTCTTCCCCGGTTAAAATAAACTCCTTATTGTCTCTTTAAAGGATGCACCAAGACAATTGATTCCTCTGCAGACAGAAAGAGACAGAGAGAAAACAAGCTTGACAGGACGGTGACAGGATGGAGATTTGGCCTCAACTTCTTAAAAACCAACACTTCAGGGATCCCCTCTTTAAGAATTGATCATCTAAAAAAAAACCCCTGATATACCAACTCTTACATGTATTAGCTAATTTAAATAACTTGAGAGGTAAAAAAAGAAATGACGTCACCAGCAACAAGAGCTCCAATGACGTCAAAGCTCTATCCCAAGAGACATTCTTTTCCTGCTACGTTCGATAGCCGCTAACAGCGGCCAAAAAAACAATGGCAACCGTTCAGCATCATCATTATCATCATCACCACCTAACCCCATATTCTCCACCCTACGATACAGGGTTGGAACTACTGGACAACTGCCGGCCTATTGCTGCAACCTTGGGAACACTTTAACCGAGACCCCAAGGTGGACGGTGAGCTCCACCACTCCATGTTGAAAAAAAAAAGGGTCAGAGCTTTTCACCCAAAGAAAGAGCGTACTTGGGACGTCCCTTTCGTCTGAAAGAAACCATCTACCACAGTCAGTTGGTGTTTTAGGGTCCTTCAACTACAACGGTCATTAGAGCTCCGTCCACTGCATAGTCGTAATGCAAAGACTGCACAGACACACTAGTACGCTGATGTGACGATTTTGGGTATTAACAGTAACCAGTTTTCCCAATCGGCCACCCATGTTAGTACTAGCTGAAGTTGCGTTACTTAACTTCAGGGATCAGAGGATTCGTTGGTTGGTGTTTTAGGACCCTTCAACTACAACGGTCATTAGAGCCCCGCCCACAGTGTAGTTCATATGCAGAGACTGCACAGAAACTACACAAATGCGACGACTTTTGGCTACTAGCAGTACCCAGTTTTCCCAACCGGCCGCCCATGTCAGTACTAGCTGGAAGAGGCGTCTCATGGTGCAGGCAAGCCTAGGAGGCTGCCTAGGGCGGCCAAATTACAGAGCCACTTCTTCCTTGCTATGCAGTCTATCCGTCATGTAAAATGGTTCATAATCCTGGGGTTCCCAACTGTGATTGATGGGGCCTTTTCTAAATGTTGGCTTTCTCGAGGCGCCTTGTTGCAGAGCCTTATTGGATTGGATTACTGGAGTGGGTTGGGGAGTAAGCCAGGCAGCCATAACAGGACGAACCCTTGGGAGGCTGCCCGCGGGAGATAAGGAGGTAGGTGAAAGGACGAAGGAGAGGGTTAATTTGCAGCATCCAACGTTCTTTATCAACCACCCAAGTTGGTATTGACGTGGGCTTGCGCTGCTTAACTTCAGTGATCTCACGAGAACTGGTGTGTCCAACGCAACTTGACTGCACTCATTGCATTGGATTGCTGCAATGCATTGGCATTGGGACAAATACCAAGGGCGTGAGGGACGCTCGGACAACTTAGAACTGCATTAAATTTAATGGGGGGGGGCGATAGACCAACTTGCCTAGGGCGTCTGAAGCTCACCTGGGGTTGTGCTGCTTGACTTCAGTGATCAGACAAGAACTGGTGTGTCCAACACAATTCGCCGCTCCCAGGGATCAGAGGAGAACTGGTGTGTCCAACGCAATAAGTCGACCATGAAACGCTACTTTTTCACCTTTACATATCGTTTCACAAAGTGCGTGTAAGAAAAACAACCAAAAATTATTATCGGGTGTCGTCGTCGTTGTCGTCGTCCTTGTCGTTGTAGCAGCGTTTCATTTCTGTTGACATCCGCAAAGTCAGAACAACAATAACAGATCACAACGTTAATTAAACTCGCAATGAAAATTAAACATCCCCCATCTGAAACAACAAGGATAAGGCCCTTTAATTAGGACTACATTAACTTTGCAACTCTAAGGGTTATCCGAAAGCGAGGTGGGCGATTGGACAACCAAATATAAAGGCAAATAGATAAGTAGGTAGGTAGGTAGGTGTAGGCAAAACCAAACCTGGGTGAAACGAACCTCCTCAAAATCAAATGTCAACAGATGCTTCAGGTCTCACGTGGTCGTCGAAGTGTCCCTCTCCCCCTCGCCCTCTTTCCGGGGGGGGAGGGGGGAATTACCGTCCGCCTACATCCTACAGCACAGTATATCATTAAACATCTCATTTAAATAACATCGAAATAAGTCTTCAACTATCGACTGAATCTCGATTGTATTAGCATATTCAATTACACGCCTTGTCAAATGAAACCCAAACACTAAGGTAAAACAAGATACACAGTTGCAACTACTACCTAGCAATTAAAACAGATATTGCAGGCTATAGTAGGGGTAGTTTGGGAATGGGGGAGGGAGGACATCGCCGAAAAAGAGACGGCGAGTAGATCGAGGTGGTATGGACACGTCATGAGAAGAGGGGAGGAGAACCTCGTTAAGTCCGTTACAGAAATACAGGTGGTTCCAAGTACCCAGGGTAGAGAGAGACCAAAGCAGACGTGGGAGATCGGGGACCTGGTGGGACACAGGCGAGAGTGGAGGGGGAGCGGCGAATTGCGTTGGACACACCAGTTCTTGTCTCATCATTGAAGTTAAGCAGCGCAACCCCAGCTAGTACTGACATGGGTGGCCACTTGGGAAAATCGTCGCATTAGGGTAGTGTCTGTGCAGTCTCTGCATAAGAATTATGCTGTGGACGGGGCTCTAATGACCTTTGTAGTTGAAGGACCCTAAAACACCAACAAACAACAAAACAACAACAAAGAGTATGGAGGGCTGGAATCCGCAGACCCGACACTGTTACAGGCGAAAATTAGTAGAGGCGGAGGAGAAGGTGGTGCAAAGAAGGAACAGGTATCCTCTTTGTAATACTTCGGTCAAATACAACTACAGGGCAGAGCTAAACACAGTAGTTGACACTGAACCACTTCAAAAATGAACTAACCCTTCCTTTACGTAAAAAAAAAAAGCAACTCCTAACCATTTTCCCGCCTATGGCCGGGCCGGGCACACATCTTGTCCTTCAGAATGGACACAAGGGTGATCTATTGAACAAAGTTTTTCCGCAGCCGGTTGCTGACAAAAGCTGCAGCCCCCATGCTTATTTATCGTCAGTCTACTGCTGGTTTGGGGAGGGTAAGTCCACCGAGCTCCTACACTCTGCTCTCTGACGTGAAAATAACCTCGTACACCACACAGGTCCTCGGTGTTACTTCTCATCCGAAAAAAGGCGCACTCGGGGCATCTCTCTCTCTCTCTCTGGCCCGGTAAAGAAGCAAACCCACCTGGGTCCAGTATCGAACCTAAAACCACTGACGCCGTTCCTGAGCACGCTACCCACTGCGCCACCGATTGTTGTTGTTTGTTGGAGTTTAAGGTCCCGTCAACTACGAGGTCATTAGAGACCCGTCCACTGCATAGTTCTAATGCATAGACTGCACAGACACTACACTAATGCGACGATTATTGGGTATTAGCAGTAGCCAGCTTTCCCGAGCGACCACTCATGTCAGTACTAACTGGGCTTGCGCTGCTTAACTTCAGTGATCAGACGAGAACTGGTGTGTCCAACGCAACTCGCCGCTCCCTGCGCCACCGAGGCGGGAGCTAATCCTTCCTTAGCTTAATGCCAGAAATATAAAAAACATCATTAAGTCACTATAACTAAAAATAGTCCATAAGTACCGACAGCATGGGAAGTCACCAAGCAAACAATGCAGCTCCTCATCATCCTCCAAATAGAAACACTTCATACACTGAAAGAAATGACACCCACGCAAACAGTCCCAGAGTGTTTTAAAAACTATCAAGACAAAAATGTTACCAAGATTACTGGTCATAATTATTATAGTAGGAACTTCAATAACTCTTGACGACATCCGTGCGCTTTCCAAAACACGGTCATCACCACGATCGTGGTGTAACATCCTGCAACTCGACCTTCTCCCCAAATAGTCTTAGGATGTTCCCTTAAAACCTGTCACTCGGGCAGGTTTTCTTTTCGTTTCGTTGGCGTTTTAGGGCCCTTGAGCTACAAGGTCATTAGAGCCCCGTCCATTCCATAGTTATAGTGCAGAGACTGCACGGACACTACACTAATGCGACGATTCTTGGGTATTAGCGGTTCCCAGTTTTCCCAAGCGGCTAACCACGTTAGTACTAGCTGGGGTGGCGTTGCGTACCTTCAGTGATCAGACGAGAACTGGTGTGTCCAACGCGACCCTTGCCGTACAACAGGGTTAGGGCAGTGGCGACAGAGTATGGAGGGCAGGACGGCAAAGACAACGCTGATGGTGTATGGCAGTGGTCTTCAAACTTTGTCGACTCACGGAACCATGAGAACTATAAGATGTTTTGGGGGAACCCCATCCCACCTTTAGAAAAGTATATCTTGCCGCAGCTAACGAATTTTCATTTTGAATCGCGGAAACCCGGGGTTCCGCGGAACACAGTTTGAAGACCACTGGTGTATGGGAACAAGCTTAATATAGAGAGGGAGGTAATCTATGACAATACGTGGGAGAGTTCACTTCTGTTTCGGGCAAGAGCTGGGTCACTGGAGACGAAACGGAGGATGGCGAAGACCACAGGTGGAGAGGAGGGCTGTGGATTATGTGGGGATGAAGTGGAGGATGTCAGGCATGTGATCCTGGCCTGTCCAGCGTTGGATCATTACAGGAGGGGTTGGGGAGCCCCCACAGCGGAAGAGGTGCTGGGAGTGATGGGTTCTGGGGTAGAGCGGCTAAAGTGGGTGCGAAAGGCAAAGGTGTTACTAGGGTGCTGGTGGAGATCTAGGCATATGGGTCTAGCATGAAAAATCTCACTAGCAAGGTATCCGTCACAAAGGATTACATATTCATATTCACAAGGCAAAAGGTCGGGCTGACGTCCATTGAACTTTCATTATCGCCTGCCCGGACAAACAGGACCCACTTGATATTGCCAACTTCAATCACATCACGGCCAATCGGACGGTTGAGACAAAGAAAGAGAAGGATGGGCCTGTAGAAATCTCCTCTTCTGTCTAAGCACCAACCACCGACTAAGACAGGCTAAAAAAAAAAAGGTGGTTGAGTGCAGTTTTCTGCTTCTAGTCAACAGCTCTCTTCACGAATACCAATCTCAGCTGCGCGTCGACGTTTTGCACACACAACAAGCACACGGTTTTCGTTTTTTTTTCCCAAACAATACACATTGACAGCATCTTAAAGAATACCTTCTTCTTCTTGTGCTTACCCGTCGTCATCCTCCACCATAGGAGAAGACGAAATTCACGATGTTTACTTCTTAGCGTGGGTCTCCCAGAGTCTCTCAACTATACGTATGCATACTTAGCATGAATCCAATTTCGGCGAGGAGTTACAACGTCTCGATAGACACTTGGCAGAAGAGGCCATTCATTCATTATTCATTCCGCCGTGTCCTTTTTTTTCGTCGATAAGCAACTGTACCGACCGACACCCGCTCACCATTACAGTTTTAAAAAGAATACAAAAATCTAAATGTGATTACAACCGGTCAGGCAATAGGGGAATAGAAGAGGGTCAACCTTTAAAATAACCTAGTAAAATTCAAATAACTCGTGGTGCATGCTTATCTACTCAGACATTAGATAGCCGAAGCTAACACTCGACACAGTAGGATTTCTCGAGAGAATTTCCACGCCATGGGAATCCAATCTTGGATTGATATAAGCACAGAATCGTCATCTCATAATACATAGAGTAGATAATATATATCAACCCACCAACCTTTATATTCCTATTATTAGTTTTTCTACGATAAAAACTGTCGTGAATCTTGAAAATAAAACAAAAAAAAACAATACGACACAAAATAAACAAATAGAACATGAAAACATCTAAAATATGGCGGTGACAGCGTTCTATTTTAAGAAATCTCAACTTCGTTCAATTGGTATTCTTATCTCGAACTTTCGAGATCTTTCACGCGCATGCGTACAACCACCAAGCTACTCGAGCATTACGGAATACCCATATAACACACAACATGGAGTTACTATGCGACATGTTCACTCTGTGTCATCAGCATTCGGTTGTGAGTTGGACTCTACACTAATAAAACTCTTTTCCCGCCTATGGCAGGGTTGGGTACCCATCTTGCCCCTCTCAACCGAGACAACGGTTATCTATTTAACAGTGTTTTTCCGTAGCCGGTTGCAGACCAAAGATGCAACTCCCTATGCTTATTGATCGTCGGTTTGCTGTTTGGTGGGGAATTCCACCGACGCGAGGCCAGGATGAGGGGGGACGACTTGCCCCTCTGAATTAACACAGGGGCGATGTATTGGATATGGTTTTTCCTCAGTCAGTTGCCGACCAAAGCTATAATCCCTATGCTTATTGATCTTTGGTCTACTGTTCAGTGGGGCACACCACCGATGCAAGGGGGTGAGCAGTGCCGTAACTGGGGTACGAAGCGCCTGTGGCAAGTGTCTCATTTCGCTAGCCCGTAACCCAATAATGACAAAAAACTTAAACATTTTGCGCCCCAAACCCAGTTGCGCCCGTGGCGGCCGCCATTTTCGCCACGCCCTCGTTACGGCCCTGGGGGTGAGCTCCTACACCTGGAAATTTTGCCTCATCCGCTCGTTGCATCCTTCTGGCCCGAAAGAAGACAATTCCCCTCGGCCCAGTATCGAACCTACAACTATTAACTCAGACGCCGAACACCCTACTGACTGCGCCACCGAGGCGGGCCCCGACTCTACGTAGGCTAAAAATTGAAATTTATTTATTTTTGTTTATTTTGTTTATTTGTTTAGTTTTTGAAGGCAACAATTGACTGATTGACTAGTACTTTCTTCATCATCATCGTCATCACACCCTTGTCCCGCCCGTGGCAGGGTCGAGTCTGTGGGTTCCAGCCCTCCACTCCCGCCTATCTCCCACCAAGTCCTCGTCCACCCCACACACTACCATGCCCTTCCACGTTCCTAATCTAACATTAGCCCCCAATCCTGATGAAACTGCTCCGACTGGGGGCACCCCCAGCCAGGCGACTGGAACCCGCAGGAATACTGGACGGGTTATCTGCGGGGGGGGGGGGGGGGGGATGCCGGCGGACCCCACTGACCAATACTTTGTTATGAAAAAAAAACGATTTCATAACTTTACTTCGTATACCGTGCAGCCAGGTCGCGTTGGACACACCAGTTCCCGTGAGATCACTGAAGTTAAGCAACGCAAGCCCACGTCAATACCAACATGGGTGGTTGGTAAAGAACGTTGAGTGCTGCAAATTAACCCTCTCCTTCGTCCTTTCACCTACCTCTTCATCTCCCGCGGGCAGCCTCCTAAAGGTTCGACCTGTTATGGCTGCCTGGCTTACTCCCCAACCCACGAAACTAATCCAGTAACCAAGCATATAGAGTAAGGGAGATATCCCAGAGCTTGAGGACGTGCTCAGGACTCTCCCAAATGCTTGATCCTCCACTACCATTGGCCCCCTTGCTTACTTCCTCTCTCTCACCCACTCTGACGTCACATAATTGAATCCAGCTCTGTGTGATTTCATGTATGCTAACCGAATGTAAATTAAATTACATTTTCGCTGCATAAACAATGTTTATAATAAAATGTCTGGGTATAACATTCGAGTCTGTAGAAAAAGGGGAAATGGACCATGGCCTAATGCGAAATCTCTGGCGGAAGTCGTTGTTGACCCAGTCCACAAGAAACGATCGTCGTCAGAGACTATTATCAAAAGAGTTACAGGGAAGCTGGAGGGGGGGTTCAAACGTCATCCCCCCCACCAAATGATCGATATTAAAAATCTGCAACCACAATAGTGATTCAAACAGGCCCTTTCATCTACAATATTTCAACGCCATCATTATCATTTAAAAAAAAGCTCTCTTTTTTTACACTTTTTCAAAAGGCAACAACAAAAAACACATATCGAAGTACTCAATTCAAAAGAAGAGAGAGATAGGACAGGAAGAGGCCCTAACAATAATAATAAAAAGGCCCTAGATATCAGTCCAATTGATTGAAGTTCCTGTAAACGTCACATACACAAACATCCATCCAGGCGTTCAATTTTCTCATTAAACGATACACACACAACCCTGAAGGGAATTTTGTTATATAATTGGGCCATCATCATCATTTTCCAAACCGTCTCCACAAAGGACCTAATTGGGGTTATTGAGGAACAACACCTACACGTGCACCACTTACGACCCACTAATAATCATCGATCCCTTTCATTCCTACGCACCTCGGTGGCGCTCTCTCGTTCTCTCTCAACTCAACAAAACGACTTAGCGACACCAATCATCACCATACTCTTATCCCGCCTGTGGCAGGATCGGGTCTGCGGGTTCTAGCCCTCCACTCCCGTCGATTTCCCATTAGGTCCCCGTCCACACACAAACTAACCACATCCTTACGGACAACCTACTCCCACGTCTGCTTCGGTCTCTTCCTGCCCCGGCTGCTTCCAACCACTTGTATTCCTGAAATGGACATTACGAGCTCATATCCCCCTCTTCTCATTATGTGTCCATACCACTTCAACCCACTCGCCCTCATTTCCTGTTCACTACTATTCCTACCCCGTTTCGTACCCCTTCCACCGAGTTTCATGTAAGAAAGCTACACTAATCCTCATACGCTTTATGATCCTAACTAATTCTCCTGATTTTCCTTGTTGGTTGCGGCTCTCCACAGAGCTCCTACACCTGGAAATTTTTGGCCACATCGGGTAAATGACGCAAAGATTCCCAGGTGTAGGAGCTCGCCCCCTGGCGTCGGTAGAATTCCCCAACCAACACTAGACCGACGATAAATAAGCGTAGGAGTGCAGCTTTGGCCAGCAACCGACTGCAGAAAAAAAACTATGATCAATATATCGCCCTGTGCCCATTCAGAAGGACAAGATGGGTACCAGACCCTGCCATAGGCGGGAAAAGGGTTAGGAGTTGCTTTTGCGGGAAACCGCTTTTGCTACCCGTTGCATAGTAGAGAGGGTTCTCTGATGTGCAAATGCCATCGTACACAAGAAGGCGCACTCGGGGCCTCTCTTTCTCTCTCGCCCGAAAGAAGCCAACCCATGTCGGTCCAGTACAGAACTTAGAAACTGAAGTTAAGCAACGCAAACCCACATCAATACCAACAAGGGCGGTTGGTAAAGAACCGTTGGGTGCTGCAAATTTCCCCTCTCCTTCATCCTCCTCACCTACCACCTCATCTCCCGTGAGCAGCCTCCTAAGGGTTCGTCCTGTTATGACTGCTTGGCTTACTCCCCAACCCATGAAACTAATCCAGTACTGACGCAGTTACCAAGTGTGCTACCCACCGCGCCTCAGTGGCGGGTCTACACATTCTTACAACCAGATCTGCTTACAACATAAGATCGAAAATTATCAGTGTGAGGTCCTGTGGATGACATTTCGGAGAGAAGGGGGGGGGGCGAAACACCATGAGTGCTTCAGAGATTATAGCGTCCCGAATCCTAGCATACTACTTAGAGACCTATGCGCGGGGTACTTGCTAGTCACATGCTGAAATGCCACACAGTAATGAATTGAGTTGGCAAATTTTCAACATGACGTCATTTCAGGTGGGAAAACAGCAGAAATTAATAGTCGAAATCAGGGAATAGTGACCCATCTTCTCCGTCAGGAGCGCTCTCTTCTTACGTAACACATTTTCTGCATACAGGACGTCCGTATAGTTTCCCCACTTCATCATCGTGGTCAACACAATTATTAAATGTCCCGCGTCCCAGAAACCCTTTTCCGACATTGTTGGCATTAAAAGTCGATTTATTTAATCAAAGACAAATTATGTTTATATTATATGAGTGGATTTGAATGACGTTCTCAAAGCACGGTGACGCGACATCAATGTCTGCAGGCACTGTATATTATAATGCTGTACATACACAAGCCAGACAAATTTGATTAATAATATATACACACATGCGTGTCATCTCTACATACTCAGGTCTAGTATAGGCTTATGCTAGACTAACGTATATTACATTAAGCAATTCCTAACCCTTTTCCCGCTTATGGCAGGGTCGGGGGGTCACACCCATCTTGTCCCTCTCAATGGACACAAGGGGGATATAGTGGACAGCGTTATTTCGCAGCCAGGTGAAGATCAAGGCTACAACCACTATGTTTAACGATCGTCGGTCTACTGCTGGTTGGGGCACTCCACCTGGGGCGCTCCACTTCCTACACCTGGCAAAAGCAACTCCTAACCCTTATCCCACTTATGGCAGGGTGGGGGTACCCATCTTGTCCCTCTCAATGGACACAAACGGTGATACATTGGATAGTTTTATTCCACAGCTAGTTACCGACCAAAACTACAACCCCTACACTTCTTTATCGTTGGCCTATTGTTAGTTGGGGCATTCCAACGACGCCCAGGGGCGAGCTCCTACACCTAGGAATTTTGCCTCATATACCCGTTGCACACCACACGGGACGTCGTTTTTATTTCTTATCCGAAAGACGGCGCACTCGGGGAATCTCTAGCTCTCTCTCTCTCTCTCGCCCGGTAAAGAAGCCAACCCACCTCTGTCCAGTATCGATTGCTGTTGTTTGCTGGTGTTTTAGGGCCCTTCAACTACAAGGTCATTAGAGCCCCGTCCACTGTGTAGTTCTGATGCAGAGGCTGCGCAGACACTACACTAATGCGACGAGTTTTGGATACTAGCAGTACCCAGTTTTCCCAAACAGCCACCCATGTCAGTACTAACTGGGGATGCATTGCTTAACTTCAGTGATCAGACGAGAACTGGTGTGTCCAACGCAATTTGCCACTCCCGTCCAGTATCGAACCTAGAAACTTCTGACGCAGTTACCGAGCAAGATACTTCACTTAAATGACGCCACATGAAATGCCTGACGATTACAATCTATCAACAACGAACCCATAAATAACCTCTGGCCTTTAGAGCGGGGTGGGGAGGGGGGAACACGACTGACCATGGCGACGTGACGGAAGAGAGATGGAGGAGGAGAAGGGTTGAGAAATACGGAGCCCACGTCACTTCAATCAATTTTACGTCAACAACTTTAAATAAAGACAACATAATAATAAAAGAATAAACATAAAATCGATACATAAAAGTGATCAATATCTGAATACAAAGAAATAATCTCAAATCGTAGCCCGTACAGTCCGTCTGTCGACAGGTGCACCTCAGGTAACAAACGCAGCAAGAAATAATAACACAGAACGGGCAGAGCTTAATGTTAATGCTATGTAACAGTCAAGTAGCAACAACCAAGCGATAATGGAAATCATTACGTCACAGAGAACACCTTACGATTGGCTGTCTGGGTCTCAGACCAATCTCTGACGTCATGCAATCTCAACCATGAACACGCCTCTCTTACGTCACGGTAACCCCTACTTACCTGCCGTATTTGTTGTTGTTTGCTTGAGTTTAAGGTCCCGTCAACTACGAGGTCATTAGAGACCCGTCCACTATATAGTTCTAATGCATAGACTGCACAGACACTACACTAATGGGACGATTATTGGGTATTAGCATTACCCAGCTTTCCCGAGCGACCACCCGTGTCAGTACTAACTGGGCTTGCGTTGTTTAACTTCAGTGATCAGACGAGAACTGGTGTGTCCAACGCAACTCGCCGCTCCCTACCTGCCGTAGAGGATACCGGTTCCTTCAGGCTGAGGGCCTGAGATGACCTATTGCACTCGGGGTGGGTTGACATCCCGCCCCCCCCCTTTGCGACTACCACCAGTTCAGAGAATAGCTACTCTAAATAGCGCTTGTGAAGAAATTCTACGGAAACATCCAGGTGTTGGGTCCAAGGCAGCAACGTGTCAAACTGCGTGAAGGAAGAAGAAGCAAGGTCACACGAATAGATTGCGTGGGCGTAGGAAAACGGTTAAAATTAGACACTTTTGGGCTAAGTATACAAATCCACCATCTGCCAATGAATAATAACATTTCATCATCATCCTCCCCTCCTGTGGCAGGATCGGGTCTTCGGGTTCTAGCCCTCGAATTGCGTTGGACACACCAGTTCTCGTCTGACCCGCCGCAGTGGCGTAGTGGTTGGCACCCTCGGCAACTGCGTCAGTAGTTCTAGGTTCGACACTGGACCGAGGTGGGTCGGCTTCTTTCGGACGAGAAAGCGAGGCCGCGAGTGTGCCTTCTTTCGGATGACAAGTAAAACCAAGGTCCCGAGCTCGTCCCCTGACGTCGGTAGCATTCCCCAACGAACACTAGACCGACGATAAATAAGCGTCGGGGTGCAGCTTTGGCCGGCAATCGGCTGCAGAAAAAAAAACTATGACCAATATAGCGCCCTGTGTCCATTCAGAGGGACAAGATGGGTACCCGACCCTGCCTTAGGCGGGAAAAGGGTTAGGAGTTGCTTTTAAACCACTTCTCGTCTGATCACTGAAGTTAAGCAGCGCAACCCCAGCTAGTGGTCACTGGGTCGGATCTGTGGATTCTAGCCGTCCACTCTCGCCCATTTCCCACCAGATCCCCGTCCGCCCCATACACTACCATATTATAACGGACAACCTGCTCCCCCGTCTGATTTGGTCTTTTCGGGTGCTTGCATCCACCTGCATTCCTGTAATGGATCTAACGAGCTCGTCAGATCCCCTCTTCGGATCACGTGACGTTACCCAGTGGCCGCTTGGGAAAACTGGGTATTGCTAATACCCAAAAATCGTCGCATTCGTGTAGTGTCTGTGCAGTCTCTGCATGAGCACTATGCTGTGGACGGGGCTCTAATGCCCTTGTTGTTGAAGGGCCCTAAAACACCAACAAACAGCAACAACAACCCGCCTATCTCCCACCGGGTACCCGTCAACCCCACACATTACGGACAATCTGTCCCCACGTCAGTTTCCGCCTCCCCCAACCTCGGGTGCTTCCAACCACCTGCATTCCTGAAACGGACCTAACGAACTCCTCCTCCACCTCTTCTCATTCCGTGTCAACATTATATTATTTTGACCCATCAACTACTGAGTGTGGATGGCGAGGGGCAGGTGCCAATACATAAAAGCCTGTCCCGCCCCCCTTTCCTCATTTCTTTTCCCGGGATAATTCATTATGTGACCTACTTGAAACACATTAACGGTGCACAACAAATCATTAGATTGTCGAAACGATCGTTTCATCACATTTTCAGACATTTTAATAAGCCTCCATCGTCTCAATATGCCGTCCGGTTGCAACGGTCATCTCCTAACCCTTTCTCTTGTACAATTGGAATGCATAGCGGCGAGAGAGCGAGAGAGGGGGGGACACTTCTGCTGCTGTTGCACTGTGTGATTGCGTTTAATTGACGCAAATGAACAAAATTAATAACCCTCATTCTCGCGCAGAGATTTTTCTTCACGGTGACGTCATTACGCAGACCCGCCTCGGTGGCTCAATGGGTAGAATGTGCTTCAGAACTGCGTCAGTGGTTCTAAGTTCGATACTGGACCGGGGTCGGTTAGCTTCTTCACCAGACGAGAGAGAGAGAGAGGCTCCGACTGAGCCTTCCTTCGGACGAGAAGTAAAACCGAGGTCCTGTGTGGTGTAACATGTCATTCGCCCGTAAAAGAACCCTCTCGACCACGCAACGGGTAGATAAGGCCAGATTTCCAGCGTCCATTCTGAGGAACTGAGGTGGTATGGTCACGTGATCCGAAGAGGGGAGCAGAGGAGCTGGTTAGATCCATTACAGGAATGCAGTTGGATGGAAACACCCGGAAAGACGCGTATCCGTATCCGAAGTTGTCCGTTAGAATATGGTAGTGTATGGGGCGGAAAGGAACCTGTTGGGAATTAGGCGAGAGTGGACGACTAGAGACCCGACCCTGACACAGGCGGGAATAAGGGTATGATGATAATGGTGATGCGTCCATTCTGAGGAACAAGATGGGGAACTCGACTCTGCCATAGGCAGGAAAAGGGTAAGGAGTTACTTTTGTGACGGCACTTTACGCACACCACTTTCGTTTTCTTGGTGTTTTAGGGCCCTTCAACTACAATGGTCATTAAAAAGCGGCGTCCAATGCGTAATTCTAATGCAGTCTACAAAGACACTACGCTGTTAGGACGATTTTTGGGTACAGGCAGTACTCAAGTGTTCCCAAGCTGGTCGGCCTTGCCAGTACTATAGTGCTCGCCACGAAAGTTGACACATTGGTGGGAGGCAAAGGATGAGACCTCTTCAAAAAATAGGGAAAACTTTGAAGTGGTACTGGCCATTACTGAATGAAGCCTGCCATTTGACCTTTTTCAAACTCCCTAATTTTTGTAGTGAACTTTCCTACCTTCTAACTCCCATGTGTCATCTTTCGTGGCGAGCACTATAGCAGGGGTTGCGTTGCTTAACTCAGGGAACTAATAAGCACACATGTTCACCCTATGCTCTGACTCTTTCGACATCTGTTCAGAGGTCACAGCCTGTCGTCGGGTAAAACAATTTCCCCAACTTGTTAGCAAAGACTACGACGAGGAAGAGCAAATATTCCAGTGTGACGTCACTCTGCAGACGTCTCATATTAATATTATTGATCAAACTTATGCAGTACCTCCTTTTTTTGAACAACACCGCGATTAACCAACAATAATACACCCATACTCGTTGTCGATGCAAAATCTGAAGAATTTTCATTATCAAGATTAGCAGAAACTCCTAGCCGTTTTCCCGCCTATGGCAGGGTCTGGTACCCATCTTGTCCCTCAGAATGAACGCAAGGGCGATCTGTTGGACAGTGTTTTTCTACAGCCGGTAGCCGGCCAAAGCTGCAACTGTTCGTCGGTCTACTGTTCGTTGGGGCACTCCACCTCCATCCTTCTCATCCGAAAGAAGACGCACTCGGGGCCTCTCTTTCTCTCTCTCTCGCCCGAAAGAAGCCAACCCACCTCAGTCCAGTATCGAACCTAGAAATACTGACGCAGTTACCGAGTGTGTTACCCCACTGCGTCACCGAGGCGGGGTCTTTTCATTATCAAGATTGATGTCTTAAAAACTACATCGCAACAACAACAATGATAGGTGTGGAGACAGCCCCCAGGGACAAAGAAAGCAGAGGCAACCAGCGAAAAAAAAAAAAACAGAAAACGAGAAGGGGGCGAAGAAGAAGGGCACATCGGCCCTACCCCCTACCCACCATAGTCAGAGTGTTACTATATCTTCAAAAGATAACTTGACAAAATAAAAAAATCAACCATACTTTTCACGAATCAGCCAACCGATAATCTTAATGAAGAAGAAGACGGCGACGATATCAATTATATGGCACCTCTAACAGCGCCTTCTAGTGGAAAAAAAATATCACTCCTCCGCTGGACCTGCTCTAAGGGGGGGGGGGGGAAACCCGGACATTTGTCCTGGGCGCCATTTTGGCTGTAAGTGTGAGAATAGAGCGCTGCTTCAAGGGCCGGCAATTCGTTTTTTTCCGGGGCGGCAATTTGCCTTTTTGTCCGGGACGGCATAAGTGCTAGAGCCGGCCCTGTCCTCCGATGGGAGAGTTGGACTCCATTTTTCTCAGTGTGTTACTGTGGGTACGTATAGGGGTCGACCATAAACAATGTCATGGTGCATCGTGTTTCATCTGAGTATCGGGTCAAAAAAAAAGGAGAAGGAGAGGGGAGTAAAGAGTGGACGGGAACTAGGGTCTCACCTAAGAATATACTTTCGGCTTCCACCCAGGTCAAAGTGTCGACTAACAGCTCAAACATTAAATGCTCTGGTGCCACATACGGGCCTGAAAGAGTGACAACCTTGGTTGCCGCCTCTCTTAATAAAGCAACTCCTAACCCTTTTCCCGCTATGGCAGGGTCATGTACCCATCTTGTCCCTCTGAATGGACACAAGGGTGATGTATTCGACAATGTTTTTCCACAGCCGGTTGCCGACCAAAGTTATAATCCCCTATGCTTACTGATCGTCGGTCTACCATTCGTTAGGGCACTCTACCGAGCTCTTACACCCGGGAATTTTGCCTCTGACCTCCCCGTTATATAGCAGAGAGGGATCTTTCACGTGCCAAAGTCATCATACAGCACACGGGAGGGAGCGGCGAAATGTGTTGGACACACCAGTTCTCATCTGATCACTGAAGTTAAGCAGTGCAACCCCAGTTAGTACTGACATGGATGGCCGCTTGGGAAAACTGTGTACTGCTAATCCCCAAAAATCGTCCCATTACTGTAGTGTCTGTGCAGTCTCTGCATAAAATCTATGCTGTGGACGGGGCTCTAAGGACCTTGTAGTTGAAGGGCCCTAAAACACCACGAAACGAAAACCTGTCAGTGGCAGGTTTTAAGGGAACACCATAAGACTATTAGGGGATGAGGTCAAATTGCAGAACCGTGTTTTGGGAAGCGTACGTATGTCGGTTTTACTTCTCATCCGAAGGAAGGCGCACTCGGGGCCTCCTTCTCGGTCTAGTATCTAATAATAAGGCCAACCCACCACAGTCTAGTATCTGCTGCCTCTCTCGGCAAGGACCCAAAACGGATGCTAGAGACACAGGGCGAGGCGTCCTCTATTTCCCCTTAATATAGGGCCAAAAAAAGCAAAACACCTAAAGCCTCTAACAGTGCCTTCCGTGTCAAATAATGTGGAAATCCGACAGCGGCGAGGGTATCTCACGAGGAGCAGACTGAGGTGGGGAAGAGGGTGGGGGAGAGGGTGAGAACAAGGTGAACGGAGACAAAAAAAAAGGACAAAATTGGGAGAAAGGGGGTTCGCCGCTTCCATAGTCCTCTTGAAGCTAAAGTGCCCATCAGATAACGATTCCATAATGACAACTACACAACCAGAACGCCCTTTTTAAGGTCGAAGAAAAAAATGTAGGTCGACCCAACTTTCAAGTGTAAGAGGAGGACCCCGTACGCCCTCTGCAAGAAAGGAGCCAGGGGATGAAGGGAGGGCGAAATCTCTTTTGGCGTCAATGAATGGTCGTTGCTACAATATTAACAATAACCCAGCTGACGATGCTCGTTAAAGTAATAATGCAACACACCTGAGATAAAAAAACGACGACTTAATACACCTCATTAGATTCAGTCGGGATCG
The DNA here is from genome assembly GCA_013389805.1 of Trigoniulus corallinus. Taxonomy (NCBI): domain Eukaryota; kingdom Metazoa; phylum Arthropoda; class Diplopoda; order Spirobolida; family Trigoniulidae; genus Trigoniulus; species Trigoniulus corallinus. Next base: position 3,327,713 of record JAAFCE010004287.1, read on the forward strand.
AACGTACACCCACAGCCTCATTAAGCCGCCACACTGACTACTGAGCTGCCTATGTCGTCTTTTCTTAAAGGTTGAGGAACAGATTCCAGAATCTGAGTGGCTCCCCCTTCCAATTGGCGGCCTTCCTTTGGGTGAGAAGTAAAACCGTGGTCCCGTGTGGTGTACGATGGCATTGGCATGTCAAAGAACCCTCTTTACTATGCAACGGGTAGATTCAGAGGAACAAAGTGGGTACCCGACCCTGCCACAGACGGGAAAAGGGTTAGGAGTAAACGGGAAAAGGTTTACTTGCAAATGACGTCAAACATCATACGAGGTCACAGCTTTTGTTCCCATCCAACGGAAGGTGCACTCGGGGCCTCCCTCTCGCCTGAAAGAAGTTAACCCAGTATCGAACCTGGAACCGCTGACGCAGTAGTCAAGCACGCTACCTCTGCGCCACCTAGGCGGGGGGGGGCTTCTGTTGCCTAATGAAACTTTTAAAAATTAATAAACGCCATCTCCCATAGTTCTAAATGTTTATAGTGTAGATTTCCCAACTACAGCCACACTGCCTTTCTCTGTCTGAACATTACAAGTTCCCAGTCCCATCAATATGTTCACAATCATCTATTTATAGCAACTAATAGGATCTCGAAAACTTCAGGAAGTCTTTAAACGTGGGCCAGGATGGCCTTGTCTCTAACAACCGATGACAAGTCCTAGTGGCAAACGCTATTTTCTGCTTAGTACTTTGGCATTCCAATACATTCAACTCCAAATGGGTACAAGGATGGTCCAAGAACTCTTTCCTCCCTGCAGTTCCCAGGTCAGCACAACCCTTAGGGCTAGAATCACTCCAAAGATAAAACGACGCAACATCAGTGGCACAGGGAGAGGGGGAGATCTCTGATTAGTCTGGTTAGGCCTCTGATTAGTCAGGCCGCTAGACACAGCGGGGAAGCTAACACCATTACTTAACAACGGTGTCCATCTACACAGCACCTTTGTCCTGGGCAGTGGCCAGCCGAGAACCAGAGCTTTAAAGTCCATCCCGAAACGAGAAAGACAGACTTTTCCTTTACGCTGGAATCAGACCCACGCACACATTACGAGTTCAGGGATAAAGCGCGCTACTATCAAAGCAACTCCTAACCCATTTCCCGCCTATGGCAGGGTCGGATGCATCTTGTCCCTGGAAATGGATACAAGGGTGATCTATTGGACAGTGTTTTTCCGCAGCCGGTTGCCGACCAATGCTGTAACTCCTATTGTTATTTATCGTCGGTCTACGGTTCGTTGGGGCACTCCACCGACAGCAGGAGGCGAGGTCTTACACCTAGAAAATTTTGACTCATCTACCCGTTGCGTAGTAGAGAGGGTTCTTTGACGTGCCAAAGGCCATCGTACGCCACACTGGACCTCGGTTTTACTTCTCATCCGAAGAAAGGCCCGAAAAAGCCAACTCACCTTCGTCCAGCATCGAACCTATAGCCACTGACGCAGTTACCGAGCACGCTACCTACTGCGCCCCGAGACAGGATGAAAGCGCGCTCAAGCAATCTCAGGTGTTAAAACGGGGGGGGGGGGGTTTACAATGGGTCACAGTCCTTATTCTTACAATAGTTGGATCCCTAAAATTTTAAATTTGACCCCTACTTACCGACCTCAACATGGCGAGATCAAACCTGACAGCGATATAAGAGAGAGAGAGAAGGGGGAAGAGTGTCGCCCCCCATGGACTACAAGACAAATACGAGTATAATCTGGAAACTAAAGGCTCTTGCACTGAGGAATAACAGTAATATATTACAGTAGGAAGTGCCGGAAGCGACTGGTAGGTAGGGAGGAATCGGGACGGTGGCGGCCGGTCTTCTTTTCATGATTTCATCCATCATCTGAAACGACTACCACCCTCACCTCAAGTTGATTAGATGTTGAGGTGGGGGAGGGAAGGGACAGGAATGAGGCTTGGAAGAGGAGGAGGAAGAGTTCTCGAGCCTTCAGCGATCCGGGCCCGGTGAATAATTGCCTTTGCATTTTCAAATCCCTTCAGTAAAATTACCACGATTTTTCAAACTCAAGTCAGTAATTTGAGCAAATAAAAGCCGATTCCAATGGGACGACAACAACAGCAGCAGCAGCAACATCAACCTCTAAAAATCTGGATTTTGCCAGGAAGCAGCAGTAGCCGAGGACAGAGAGAGCAGAGGGGAGAGGGACACCAAAATGATTTTCAATTAGAAATCCAGAATGGCACAAGAGGAAAAGAAATACCCCCATCCCCTTTCATGATATTATTACAGTCTCAAAGCTATATCTTCAAGAATTTTATTTGATACATGGCGACATCACTAGTCTCAACAAGGCAAGAAGAAGGAGGAGCAGAGAGAGATAAAGAAAAAGGAGAATGTGCCTCCTCTCTCTCTCTCTCTCTCTCTCTCTTCTCTCTCTTTCTCTCTCTCCCTAGAGCCAGTGCAGATGCTATTCCTCACTCGTGGCTAGTTACGTCGACTCCCAACATTACTGCCTGGTCCGAATTTCACGAATAAATTTCTGTAAATCGCTTCCAATTTCAACTCCATCCCGCCTCGTTGTTTGTTGGTGTTTTACGGCCCTTCAACTACAAGGGCCAACACAAATGCGACGATTTTTGTGTATTAGCAGTACCAAGTTTTCCCAAGCTGCCACCCATGTCAGTACTA
>JAAFCE010004287.1:3330406-3389629 GCA_013389805.1 Trigoniulus corallinus
TATTAGCAGTACCAAGTTTTCCCAAGCTGCCACCCATGTCAGTACTAACTGGGGTTGCGCTGCTTAACATCAGTGATCAGACGAGAACTGGTGTGTCCAACGCAATTCACCGCTCCCAGAGGCAGCTGGGCTGCTGGTGGACACCTAGATATATGGGTCTAGCATGACAAATTCCACTAGCAAGGTATCCGTCACAAAGGATTACCAGGACTGCCGAAAGATTGAGGCAAAATTCCCAGGTGTAGGAGCTCGGTGGGATTCCCCAACCAACAATAGACCGACGATCAATAAGCATAGGAGTTGCAGCTTTGGTTCACAACCGGCAGTGGAAAAAAACATTGTCCAACATATCACATTTGTGTCCATTCGGAGGGACAAGATGGGTACCCTGCCATAAGCGGAAAAAGGGTTAGGAGTTGCTTTTTGCTTTCAATCGCAAACCCGACGTCCACTCGGTTGCGTGCTCAAAGACATGGACAAAAAAAAGTTGCTGAGGAAACGAGAAAGAACAGACAAGATGTCAACGAGGGCGAGAGACATCCTTTTTAAAGTCGCAGACGTACATTATCAGCAGAGCACAGCAGGCTGCCGTCGAATACCGAAGGAACCCTGCAGTCCTACTGCTTATGGGACGCAAAAAAAGGGTCCCACGACTGCCTTCCACCCAACTTTAAGCAGAGACTAAAAAGAAACATTCACATGAGATTTTGATTATTCACCGTCTGTTTCTCAGGTCAAAAGACTACTTGGAGGACCAAACCCTGCCACAGGTGGTGGGGAAACGGTTAGGGATGATGTGGAGAGGGAGGAAGAAGGGGAATGCTACTATACATGTAGACGCAATAAGACATCCATCAGTTTTAAACAAGGAGTGCTTCTGCGGTTCCTTTATCGGAAGTGCCTTGAAGGCCCCATCGCTACGACCAGGATCGCACCTGGTCATTGTAAGACATCAGGAGTCAAACATACACACCGACGGTCCCTAGGACAGGATCGCTTCAGTTATTACATCACGAGTTCTCCTCCGACCAAGGCGCCTAGCGACTTCACGCACTTTAGTCACGTACACGTTAAAACATTTACTGCTAAATAGTAAGTAAGAAAGAAAGGGTTGATCGGGTAAACTGCCAGGTGTAAGAGCTCGTTCAATGGCTCTAAATATATCGCATTAATAGATTTTCAGCCTCCTTTCAATTCTTTCCATCAACATCTTTTCTTCCTTTCACAACTGCTGCAATGACCAGTAAAACATCAACTGGAGTGGTTGTTCATATCAATCAAATAGATGGGTAGATATCTGAGAAGCGAACCGCTTCCCTTCCTCCTCGACGATGGCCACCGCCGACCAGCCTCATGTCCACGCTTTTAGATTTTTTTTTGTTTCATTGGTGTTTTAGGACACCAATGCCATCGTACAAGGTCATTAGACCCCCGTACACTGCATAGTTCTAATGCAGAGACTGCACAAACACTACACTAACGCGACGATATTGTAGCCAGCTTTCCCAAGCGGCCACACACGTCAGTACTAGCTGGAGTTGCGTTGCTTAACTTCAGTGATCAAACGAGAACTAGTGTGACCAAAGAGAGCGGCTCGCTTTTAGAGAAACCGCAACTTTTCATGCCTGAGGTTTCATGTATAATCTGCATATGATTTTCTAAATCCCACCAACTTTTGCTGTTATATATTTTGTTTTATGAGAAACCTCGCATCTGGTGACATAACTCATTCAAGTTTTTTTTCGCTCGATAAATGCCTCATAATTTTCAAACGCAGGATTAGTAAAGAAGGAGACCTTCAAAAATCGGATGCCCTTAATAGGATATTTAGCATCATCTCTTTTTTTCCTCCTCCTCTCTTATGCCCGCTTCGGCGGGGCAGGGGGTAGCACGCTCGGTAACTGCATCAGTAGTTCTAGGTTCGATACAGGGCCGAGCATGGTCGGCTTCTTTCGGGTGAGAAGTTAAGTCGAGGTCCCGCGTGGTGTACGACAGCATTGGCACGTAAAAGAACCCTCTCTACCACGCAACGGGTGGATCAGAGGCAAAATTGCCAGGTGTAGGGTATCTTTGGTCGGCAACCGTGTGTGGAAAAACACTGTCGAATATATAACCCTTGTGTCCATTCAGAGGGACAAGATGGATACCCGACCCTGCCAAAGGCGGGGAAAAGGGTTAGGAGATGCTCTCCCTTCCTCTCCTTTTTTTTGTACAGGTAAGAAAGACGCATGTTTTACTTTACATACAGAAGAAAAAGTAGAATGAAAACCCTTTTTTAAGCAAAATATAAATAAAACAACCTATAAAAACAAACATTTGAACGGACTTGAAAAGTTTATGAGATATATACGGTTCCCCCTCCACCGCTCTCCCTTATCTCTCCTGATCCAACTTCGTCACAACTAAAAACTCATAAACACTACTTAAAAATGTGATTTAACAGCCATTGAAATATGATTACGTTTTTAAAATATGAGAAGAAAATTCTTAGAACTAAGTAAGCATCTTACCTGAAATTACTACAAGGATGAATGATCCAGTGACCAGCTGCTTTCTGTCGAATCCTCTCTTTCATCAGGGCTTTTTTGCTTCCGAAAAGTTTCATTGCCAATTTGTTGTCAGTCGGTTGAAACAAAGCTTGCAACTGATTCCTCAGAAAGCTGGCCTTGGGCTCTCCTAGCCCGGGTCCCAGCTCCTCCTTTGGAGTTCCATACAGACTGACGTCGTCGGCATTACCAAAGTGCACTTTGCCTTGATCTTTGAAATTCATTTCGGCAGAGATGTAGTCATTGACGAGCTGAGTCTCGTCATCGATGGCAGTAACTAGCGAATCCGTACACGTGTTAGTGTTTTCTATGCTGATTTTGATGGCATCATCTCTGGAAATTGTTCTCGGAGTGCGGATCTCTTCTTCGGACGGTGTGTAACCGACGCGCCCGTTTGCCAACTTCAGGCTAGGAACCCTTTGAGTCCTACGCCCTTTCGTATTAGCATTAGGATCAGTCATTTCTGCAGCCTCAAGCTCCGAGTCCCTAAGAAACAGACAAAGATATTGGATTGAGCATGCGCTTCACCGTCAACTCTATCGATCCGACCAGACACATATCAAAATGTTAGATTTTTCTCTGTGGTACATACACATTAAATTACTTCTCCTGCTGCTGCTAATACTGCTTCTTCAAATACATGTATCTGCCATACACAACAATAGAGACATAACACACATACACACAGTCAAGTACCACCACCACTACTACTACCAAGAAGAACAACAACGAGATACATACTGCATATACATGAAGAACTTGTAAATTGTAAGACAACCCTAACATGTCTCCGACCAAAACTTAGACGAACAACATATGCAAGATACAAGATATATTAATTATGCCCTTTCATTTTCTCTCACTCACTCTCTCTCCCACATACAACACAATAGGTGAACTTCAAACTACATACAGTAACTCCACATACAACACAATACCGTAGGTGAGGTTCAATCTACATAACTTACTAGGAAAATAGATAAGTTGAATGTCTCTGGACCCTCTGTGACCATTTAATTGCATGTCAAGAAACATTTCTAAACGGTCGTATGCCAAATAAAATTCACATTTCTAATTATGGAAAGAAAGTCCATCATCAAAAGCAGGGCGCAAAGAACAACAACAAAAATGACGACAAAAAATGGCGGCCCAAAAATTCTATTCGCTTCTTCGAAATATAACTCATCCATCGATAAGCTCTTTGAAAAAGGTGATCGGAGGTAAATAAATAAAAACAAAGAGAAGCCAACCGAAGTAGGGTGGCGAAGGGCAAATCGTAGTGGTAATTTGGAAAGTTTCTTTCAACGATAAAAATCATCCTGACACCATTCTTTTAGGAATGCAAGCCAAGCAATCACCGATTCCAAATGAAGACTTGTTTATATATACTTTCTACCTCGTACTAGTGTGGCGGTGCTAAAGGCAACAAACTTCCCAGTTATAATGTTAGAGGGGGAAAATCCACAGAAAAACCGGATACTACCAATCACGAATGAGAAATATAACGCAGCCATATCAAACTAAACAACATCTGGATCGAACAAGAACCGTTCGAAAAAGTTGGCGCCCGTCACTTTCCAAACAAGAACGCCAAAATGGCAGCCTCCAGATGTTCGATCGCACACCTCTCTAGCAGCAACAGCAGTAGTAGTAGTAATGGCATTTCCGGTGATACAAGTTTTTTGCACACATTCGTAGCTCTATCCAGAACGTTATCTCCATACAGTCAGTTTCCTAAGGTCTCGAGTTCAAGTCAACAAATGACTATTAGGCAAGGCGCAAAATGAGACGCAGGGTGACGCAGGGAGTAGCAGCCCTGCGAAATTCTGCTAGCAGGCAATCATCGCACATTGAATCGCAGTTTTTCACCATACCTGCATCAAATAACAAGAGAACTCTGCTTCGCACCGCTTTTTGTTAATGTCACGCCAACTTCACGCAGGAAACTGTGGCATTGGCACTGCGCTCCACAGGGTCGCGTGGCGCAGGTTCTGAGTTACGTCACCCTGCGAATTAACATGTGCACCTAAAAACAATCATGTGAGCCGCAGAAATTTATGGTGAGTCACTCTGCGTCACTTGCGGAGACTGCGTCTCATTTTGCGCTGGGTTTTAGGAACGATTTTAGTTCCCAGTCACACCAAAAGCAACTACTAACCCTTTTCCCTCCTATGGCCGGGTCGGGTAGCCACCTTGTCCCTCTGAATGGACACATGGGTGATCTATTGGACAGTGTATTTTTCGCGGTCGGTTACCGACCACAGCTGCAACATCATAATCATACCATTATTCCGCCTGTGGCAGACTTGGGTCTCTGGGTTCTAGCCCTCCACGCCTATCTCCCACTAGGTCCCACCCCACACACTGCCATATCCTTACTGACCACCTGCTCCCACTTCTGCTTTGGTCTCCCCCTGCACCAGGGTGTTTCCAACCACCTGCATTCCTGTAATGGACCTAACCAGCTCCTCCTCCTCATCATCCCCTCTTCGCATTACGTGTCCATACCACCTCAACTACTCTCCCTCACTTTTCCCGCGATGTCCCGCACTCCCAGGCCACCTCTAAAATATCTGCAACCATTATGCTTATTTATCGTCAGTCTACTGCTCGTTGGGGCACTCCACCGAGCACCTACCTGCACCAGGAAAGTTTGTCTCTCATCAACCCATTGTATAGTAGAGAGGGTTCTTTGGCATGCAAAGTGCCATTGTACACCACACGCGACCAAGATTTTACGTGTCCTCCGAAGGAAGGCGCACTCGGGGCATCATCATCATCGTACCATTATCCCGCCCGCGGCAGGATCGGGTCTGCAGGTTCTAGCTCTCCACTTCCGTCTATCTCTCACCAGGTCCCCATTCACCCCATATACTGCCATATCCTTACGGAAAACCTGCTTCCACGTCTGCTTCGGTCTCCCCCTGCCCCGGGTGCTTCCAACCACCTGCATGCCTGAAAAAAGACCCACCGAGCTCCTCCTCCCCTCTTCCAATTACGTGTCCATACCACCTCACACCCACAGCACTATCAAGGCGGAGGGGAGGGGGGAGCGGCAAATTGCGTTGGACACACCAGTTTTCGTCTGATCACTGACGTTAAGCAACGCAACCCCAGTTAGTACTGACATGGATGGCCGCTTGGGAAAACTGGGTACCGCTAGTATCCGAAAACCGTCGCATTAGTATAGTGTCTGTGCAGTCCCTGCATCAGAACTACACGGTGGACGGGGCTCTAGTGACCTTGTAGTTGAAGGGCCCTAAAACACCAACAAACAACAACAACAACAACCAAGGCGGGATTTTACCCTATAAGACTACCGCGAATCAATGGCTTTAAGAACTATTATAATTGGAGCTAAATTTGATTATTCACAAATATTTAATAAGAGGGGCGGACCCATCTTGTTGAGGGTCTTTTCCATCAAGAAGTAAAAGACATCATCGCAGTCAAAGGCATTGAGAAAGTGACAGATGCTATACCATAAATTAGTTCGCAAAAGAGCACATGAGGAAAGAAAAAATCCTTTAAAATCAACTGGATAACCAAAACGGCGAGACGACGTCATGATGGATACAGCCATTCATTCCATATGCCCTGCAAATTTGCATATTTCACACTTATTAAGCCTTTCATAATTCAGATTCCATCTAAATGCGTTTCCTTTATGAAAGCGTAATTGCCGAATTTAATTTTGAATACAGAGCTGTAAACCGACGACAAATTCCCTCGACAACACAGCAAGTAGCTTGCCCTAAGAAGAAGAAAAGACTACAGCTACTACGTCACTTCAAGCCCAAATTAAAACCAACCCCAAGTGATGTACATATTCACAACAAAGTCTCACTAATACCTGAAAGCAACGACTTCAGTTCTGCAGGACAACGGCCTTTAAAGACGCGCGCACGGCACACGGGCATTAACTCTCAGTTTTCCTCTGTCCACCTCCTTCTCAACAACGACCAATTTCACGGTGGGGGCGAGGGAGGGGGTGCAAGATAAGTGCAATGCCCTTTCAGTACAAATAATGATGCTAATACTGATGCATCTCGGCTCGGTGGCACAATGGCTAACGTGCTCGAAAACTGCGTCAATGTTTCAAGGTTCGATACTAGTCCAAGTGAGAGAGATAAGTGTCCCGAATCCGCCTTCTTTCGGATGAGAAGTACAACCGAGGTCCCGTGTGGTGTAAGATTGCATTTGAACGTCAAAGAACCTTCTCTACTATGCAATGGGTTGATTAGGCAAAATTCCCTGAAGTTAAGCAACGCAAGCCCAGTTAGTACTGACATGGGTGGTCGCTCGGGAAAGCTGGGTACTGCTAATACCCAATAATCGTCGCATTAGTGTAGTGTCTGTGCAGTCTATGCATTAGAACTATACAGTGGACGGGTCTCTCATGACCTTGTAGTTGACGGGACCTTAAACTCCAACAAACAACAACAACAGGCAAAATTCCCAGGGGCAGCCAATTTGCGTTGGACACACCAGTTCTCAATGAGATCACTGAAGTCGAGCAGCGCAATCCCACGTTAGTACCAACATGGGTGGTTGGTTAGAAACGTTGGGTGCTGCAAATTTCCCCTTTCCTATGCCCTCTTCACCTACCTCCTCATCTCCCGCCAGCAGCCTCCTAAGGGTTAGTCCTGTTATGGCTTCTTGGCTTACTCCCCAACCCACAAAATTAATCCAGGAGGAACTCGCCTCCCTCCCTTTTGGCGTCCGGTGGAGATGGAGTGCGCCAACTAACAGTATACCGACGATAAACAAGCGCTTAACTTTGGTCGCCATCCGCTGCGTAAAAACACTGCCCAATAGATCACCCTTACGTCCATTCAGAGGACCAAGATGGGTACCTGATCCTGGCACAGGCGGGAAGAGGATTAGGAGTCGCTTTGCTAACAGCGATGCAATTCGACTGCTTCTGAGGGCATTAATCCTCCTCAATGCTGCTTGAGCTCTTAAAAAGACGGGAACGGGGCTGTAATGACCTTAGTAGTTGAAGGTCCCTACGACACCAACAAAAAAAGTGCTTTTCCGCTACAGGCTGCCAAAATAGCAGCTGTTGGTTGGGGCACTCCATCGAGCTCCTACACCCCTGTGAATTTTGCCTCATCTACCGGTTGCATAGAAGTTGTTTGTTGTTTGTGTTTTAGGGCCCTTCAGCTTCAAGGTCATTAGAGCCCCGTCCACTGTGTAGTTCTGATGCAGGGACTGTACAGACACTACACTAGTGCGACGACTTTTGGATACTAGCAGTACCAAGTTTTCCCAAGCGGCCACCCATGTCAGTACTAACTGGGGTTGCGTTGCGTAACGTTGCATAAGGAAGACGTGCAAATGCCATCATGCACCACGCCATACGGGACCTCGGTTTTACTTCTCATCTGAAGGAAGCAGGCCCGGCTCGTGAGCTTCAGACGCCCTAGGCAAGTGAGTCTGTCGCCGCCGCCCCCATTAAATTTGATGCAGTTCTAAATTGTCCGAGCGTCCCTCACGCCCTTGGTATTTGTTCCAATGCCAATGCATTGCTAACGCTCTGCCAACATTTAGAAAAGGCCCCATCAATCACAGTTGGGGACCCCAGGATTATGAACAGTTTACATGGATAGATTGCATAGCAAGGAATGCCGCCCTACGCAGCCGCCTAGGCTTGCCTGCCCCATGAGCCGCCTCTGGAAGGAAGCCGCACTCGTGGCCTCTCTCTCTCTGTTGCCCGGGAGCGGCGAGTTTCATTGGACACACCAGTTCTCGTCTGATCACTGAAGGTAAGCAACGCAACCCCAGTTAGTACTGACATGGGTGGCCGCTTGGGAAAACTGGGTACTGCTAGTATCCAAAAATCGTCGCATTCGTGTAGTGTCTGTGCAGTCCCTGCATTAGAACTACACAGTGGACGGGGCTCTAATGACCTTAAGCTGAAAGGCCCTAAAACACCAACAAACAAACAAACAATCTCTGTTGCTCAGTAAAGAAGCCAACCCACCTCGGTCAAGTATCGAACCTAGAACTCCTGACGCAGTTACCGAGCAAGCTGCCCACTGCGCCACCGAGGCGGGATCAGAAATTTCAACTGCGAGAAGATGAAAATAATTCCAGTTATTAGTGACGACATTTCGGATTACCCTGAAATTGAAATGATGGTGTTTTCTTTCATGCGTCGCCACGTAACAATTGGTTACTTGCCTTAAGACGGGCATCGTAAATAAAGTCCCAGGCGTAAATAATAATATAGGCGGACGACAATGACACTAGTGTTGAGGATGAAGACAAAAATGGACGAAGAAGATGATGATGACGGCAGTGCTGGGTGGCGACTTCCAAGACCAAATGCAAGATGTGCTATAAATCTAATCAAGTACCTGATTTATAGTAATAATAATAACCTGTCTAAATATTACTGAGCACTTCAACATCACCATCCAGACAGAAGAAGACAGGGAGGGACAGAGAGTAACATCATAATGACAGTGGACACGAGCCTAAGAGATGACCCATCATACTCGTCATTACTCACATAATAGTGTCACGAAAAGGTACTTTTTTTTTTTAAATAACCTTGATGATGACTCTTCCATTATAAATTCCTGATTTATGGCGTCCAGGACACTTCGTCTTCATCTGGACAGAATATTACAACGAATGGTCATTCTGTCATTGTGAACGGTTTAATAATAATTGTCATAAATCATATTATTAATCAAATAAAAAATAGAGAATCAAGAAATCAACACGACTTACAGTTGCCAGGACTTTTCTTTCCACATTATATTGCCTTATAAATTTCTGATATACGATATCACTTGCCGGACGAACCAGCCTTGGTGGCGCAGTGGCTAGCACGCTCGCTAACTACGTCAGGAGTTTTACGTTCGACACTAGACCGAGGTGGGTAGACTTCTTTCAGGCGAGAGCCAGGAGCATCGAGTGCGCCTTCTTTCGGTTGAGAAGGAAACCCGAGGTCCCGTGTGGTGTACGATGGCATTGGCACGAGCGGCTTATTGCGTTCGACACACCAGTTCTCGTGTGATCACTGAAGTTAAGTAACGCAACCCCAGCTAGTACTAACGCGGGTGGCCGCTTGGGAAAACTGGGTACCGCTAGTATCCAAAAATCGTCGCATTGGTGTAGTGTCTATGCAGATTCTGCATCAGAACTACACAGTGGACGGGGCTCTAATGACCTTGTAGTTGAAGGGCCCTAGAACACCAACAAACTAACGTGGGTGGCCGCTTGGGAAAACCGGGCACCGCTAATATCCAAAAATCGTCGCATTAGTGTAGTTCCTGTGCAGTCACTGCATTAGAACTACGCAGTGGACGGGGCTCTAACGACCTTTTCAGTTGAAGTGCCCTAAAAACGTCACCAACAACAACAGCACTAGCACGTAAAAGAACCCTCTCAACCACGCAACGAGTGGATGAGGCAGTCTCCAGATGTAGGAGCTCCAGTGGCGTCACTAGGGGGGTGCGGGGAGTGCGGTCCGCACCGGGTGACACCAATCACACCTTGACAAATAGGGTGACACCAAAGCAGAAGGGGCTTTTTTTTCGGGAAGGGGGGTTACACCATGGCGTCACCGCACTGGGTGACGCTTACCTTAGCGATACCACTGAGGAGCTCGCCCTTTGGCATCGGTGGAATGTCGTTTTTGATTGTTTTGTTATTGTTTTACGGCCGACCCCTCACCTAAAGAGGTCATTATAGGACCCGTCCACTGCGTAGTTCTAATGCAGAGACTGCACACACCCTAAGTTGATGTGACGATTTTTGGGTATTTGCAGTACCCAGGTTTCCCAAGCGGCCGCCCATGTCAGTACTAGCTGGGGCTGTGCTGCTTAACCTCAGACGAGAACTGGTGTGTCCAACGCAATGAGCCGCTCCCCAACTCCCAACCCCAGGTGTAGCAGCTGGGTGGAGCGCCCCAACAAATAGCAGACCGACGATAAATAAGCTTAAGAGTTGTTAGCTTTGGTTGGCCACCGGCAGCTTTGGTGGGTTGGTTTGTGTTTTGGGGCCCATCGACTTCAATGGTTATTAGGGCCCAGCCACGGGCTGCGGGAAAACACTATCCATTCAGAGGGACAAGATGGGTACCCGACCCTGCCACAGTCGGGAAAAGGTCTAGGAGTTGCTTTGTTTTTTTTTATTTTATCAGTTGCCGGACATAAAATACGACTTCTAGGAGATTAAACGACTCCAGATGCTTAGTTAATAGACAAGACTGAATATATATAAACACCCTGAGTAGGTGGAGGAAGAAGAAGTTGAAGAAAGACGAAAAAAAGTCGCGAAAGTAAACCAAAGAAAGAAAGATGCGGAATGAAATATGAAAGAAACACTATCTAAAATATGAAAATACAACGACGAACAATGGTGAAACGTTGAAATCCATTTCACAACAAATCAAATATCAACAAGGCCAATATCAAATTACTACACTTGATATTCCTGTTATGAAATGGCGACGATTACGGCTCATCCACAAAATACGTCAGAGAGCGAGAATGCGGGGGCGTCATAAGTCAATTATTCAACAGATACTAGTGACGTTAGCAGTAAAAACAACACCGATGGATTTCTTTTTACAAGAAAAAAAACTGCATGGCGTAAACAAAAAAAATACTTTAAACGTTTTCATGACGAAATATATGACGATTCCTCCAACACTCAACAGCTGACGAAATAATCACTTGAAAAAGTACGTTCACTGAGGAACAACGCACGTGGAGTCACGTGACGGATTCGAATTCCAAGGCGAAAAGGTGAAGCGCCGCCTTCCTTCACAGGCTACACGTCTTAGGGCTTGTTAATTCTAAGGTGGACGTAAAAGGAAAACTGCTGCAAGGCAAGCGAGCAACTCCTACCCTTTTTCCCGCCTATGGCAGGGTCGGGTACCCATCTTCCCACTCTGAATGGACATAGGGCGATATATTGGTCATAGTTTTTTTTTCTGCAGCCGGTTGCCGGCCAAAGCTGCACCCCTACGCTTGTTTATCGTCGGTCTAGTGTTCGTTGGGGAATGATACCGATGCCAGGGGGCGAGCTCCGTCGTACACCCACACGGGACCTCGGTTTTACTTCTCATCCGAAAGAAGGCACACTCGCGGCCTCTCTCTCTCTCCCTCTCTCGCCCGAAAGAAGCCGACCCACCTGGGTCCAGTATCGAACCTAGAACTACTGACTCAGTGAAAATTGCTGCAAGGATGGACTAATAACAAAAAAAAAAACAACTCCTAACTTTTCCCCCGCCTATGGTTGCGTCGGGTACCCATCTTGTCCCTCTGAAAAGTGTTGCCAGATTTTGTTATAAGTAGCGGATTGAGCGACACCTACTTTTGTCTGCGAGTTATAAATCTTTAAAACTGGGCTATTTTTTTATTCATATATAAAGACGTAAAGCAATCTTCATCCCCTAATCCCGTCTGTGGCAGGATCGGGCCTGCGGGTTGTAGCCCGCCACTCTCGCCTATCTCCCACCAGGTCCCCGTCCACCCCACACACTACCATAACCTTACGGACAACCTGCTCCCACGTCTGCTTTGGTCTCCTCGTACCCCAGGGGCTTCTAACCACTCGCATTCCTGTAACGGACCTAACGAGCTCCTCCTCCCCTCTTCTCATTACGGGCCCATACCACCTCAATCTACTCTCCTTCACTTTTTTCGCGAAGTCCCCCACCCCGAAGCTACCTCTAATATACTCGTTCCTAATTCTACCAGCTCTGGACACACCGCTCATGTACCGCAGCATTCGCATCTCGGCTCCTTGCGTTCTATTTACGTGGCTCTCCCTCACTGCCCCAACACTCTGCTCCATATAATATAGATGGCTTAACCACTGCCCTGTAAAACTTCCCTTTCGACTTGATTGGGACCCTCCCATCGCACAGAACTCCGCGTACCTGCCTCTATTGATTCTATGGGTAACATCCGAATCTATCTCCCCATTGCTCTGGAACACTGACCCTGAGTACTTCACCTCTTGCACGAGAGTAAGGCACTATGCTTCTCCTGCCATCAGGACAAGTGCATAGTTGCGAAATAATTCATTTTTGTTAGGGTTACAAATACTTCAAATCCGCTACTTTTTAGTCTTCAGATCTGGCAACACTGCCTCCGAATGGACACACTGCAACACCAAATGGACACACTCCACCGAGCTCCTACACCTGGAAATTTTCCCTCTGATCTATCCGTTGCATAGTAGAGGTTCTTTTCCGTGCAATGTTCATCCGAAGAAAGGCGCACTCGGGGCCTCTCTGTCTCTCGCGCCCGAATAAAGGAACCAACCCACCTCTGTCTAGTATCTAACCTAGAACCACTGACGCAGTTACTGAGCATGCTACTCTCTGCGTTACCGAGGCGGGACGGCCACGATTAATAACAATAATTCATACTTGCAGACATCGGTTTTATTAGTTTACAGGTTATTTGACGATAGTCGATATCTCTTAAGTCGCAGGAAACTAAACCAGGGAGAAAAGATGGGGCATCCCACGACCATTCTTAGAAATTCAAAACATCAGCTGATTAAGAATAGTATAGGCGGTAATAGCGGTTATCTAATTTTTTAACAAAAAAGAATCGATTTATAACGAAATAAATTTGCATAAACAGACGGCAAAGAGATATAAGATGATGCCATAAATTGAGTTCATAATCCTGTTGACTCAAGTTGTGTGAAACCGCCTCTTGTCCCGAGTTCCTTGGAAGCAGTAAGAAACGAAAAAAAAAAACGGACAGCGGCCAACAAAAGCGGTGGCACCGCTGCTGAATAATTGGATATAACGAGTGGCCTATGACCTTAGAGCAGTGGTTCTCAATCTTTTTGAAGTCAAGGAACACTAAACTGACATTTTACTAGCACGGAACACTTACAATTCAACATAAACTTTAAAGCACCTTGTACACTTTCTACACTTGGTACTTACTACATCATCATCATCATCACACCCTTATCCCGCCTGTGGCAGGGTCGGGTCTGCAGGTTCTAGCCCTCCACCCCGTTTATCTCTCCCCAGTTCCCCGTCCAACCCACGTCTGCTTCGGTCTCCCCCTGCCCCGGGTGCTACTGACCACCTTCATTCCTGGCAAGGACCTAACGAGCTCCTCCTCCCCAATCTTCTCATGACGTGTCCATACCACCTCAGCCTATTCTCCCTCATTTTTTCTGCGATGTCCACCACTCCTACTACCTCTAATATGCCCATTCCTAATTCTATCAGCTCTCGACACGCCACACATGTGCCACAGCATTCATATCTCGGTTACTGGCATTCTATTTACGTACCTCTTCCTCACTGCCCAGCACTCTGATTCATATAGCATAGCTGGTCTAACCACTGTCCTGTAGAACTTCCCTTACAACTAGATTGGGATCCTCCCATCACACAGGACTCCGCTTGCCTGTCTCCACTTCAGTGACCCCCTTCCCCATTGATTCTGCGGGTCACATCAGAGTATCTCTCCATTGCTTTATTTCTGCATTAAATTTTTTGCGGAACACTTGAAGTTGTTTCACGGAACACCAGTGTTCCGCGGAACACGCTTTGAGAACCCCTGCCTTAGAGGTTTGGAAACCAGCGTAGCATCAGTCAATCATAAAAATTTACTAATGTTGGTGCGATGTTGTGACAACCCCAGTGTGTAGTGTTACTATGTTACGTTAAATGGGTTGGGGAGTACGCCAAGCAGCCACAACAGGCCGAACCCTTAGGAGGCTGCTCGCGGGTGATGAGGTGATAGGTGTAGAGGATGTAGGAGAGGGGAAACTTGCAGCACCCAACGTGCTTTACCAACCACCGGAGTTGGTACTAACGTGGGTTTGCTTTGTTTAACTTCAATGATTTCACAAGAACGGGTGTGTCCAACGTAACTTGGCCGTACAGTGTGCTTGGTAACTGCGCCAGTGGTCCTAGGTTTGATATTTGACCTCTCTCACTCTCGATTTTCAGTCGAGAGAAAGAGACAGGCCCCGAGTGTGCCTTCCTTATTATGAGAAGTAACATCGCGGTCCCGTGTGGTATACGATGCCATTTACACGGAAAAGAACCCACTTTGCTAAGCAACGGGTAAAGGAGAGAACAGTGGCGTCGTTAGGGTTGGCGTCACGCGGTGCGGTAACGCCATGGTGTCACCCCCTCTCCCGAAAAAAAGCCGCTTCTTCTGCTTTGGTGTCACCCCATTTGTCATGGTGCCATCCGGTGCGGCCCGCACCCCCGTAGTGACGCCAATGGGAGGGAACATTTTCAGGTGTAGGAGCTCGGTGGAGTGCCCCAACTAGCAGTAGACCGACGATCAATAAGTATACGGGTTGCACCTTTGGTTGGCACCCGGCTGCCTGAAAGACACTGTCCAATAGACTGTCCCTTGTGTCCATTCAGAGAGACAAGATGGGTACCCGACCCTGCCATAGGCGGGGAAAAGTTTTAGGAATTGCTTATTTTTTGGTGCGACGACGACAACGACGGCGGAAGAAGGTGCGCCGTAGAGAAAAAGAACAAGGGGCAGCGATGGTTCCCCTGATAAACTTATTCACTGCCAGACTATTTGCAATGCATGATTGCCACCCTACAAGGAGGAAGAGGGGAAAAGACATGGGCGGTGGCGACGCGTGGGATAAAAATAAACGATAAAATCACATAATTCACTCGTTTTATACACTTACTATTTCGGTCGTTCCTCGCCGCCATAACACCCACATAGTTTTACGCTTGTTAGGAGAATTCCAAGCGTCAACGTTATAATACAGACTATGCTGGAAATTAGTTCTTTGAGTGCTTGGATATGGAAAGTAGATTATCGAGTGATAACGCCAAAATGATTTGACTGTAAAGGGGAAGAAACAACAACAAACAAATTCTTTAAAAGAGACGGAGGACTCTAGTGCCGATAGCCATTTTGTTTTAGAAACAACATGCGTGACGCCACGAGTCAACCTCCCATCGTGATTGGATGACGAAAGACAATAAAAAGAACTGCACGTGCAGAAAAACATTCTATTCTCTAGACAGCGTCGCCATTACTGTAATGTATTAGATACAGTTTTCACTTGTACGTGTCTGCAATGGCGGAGAGAAGGTAAAAAAGAGAACAACAAGAGAGAGCTGAATCATTACGATTTCAAATTATATCGGACAACAGAAACAATTACCATAGTGAAGTAGGAAGGAGGAAAATAAAAATGTAATCGTGTGCATTTTCTTAAGTATGCATATAATCACATTAAATCATCACGAAAATCCAAAATACTAGTGGGGGGTTTTTTGACTCTTGGTAAGTCCTCGACGGGCATTTAATCCGCCATTTCAATTTGACTTTCGTGCGAAATACGATTATCTACTCTTAAGCGTACGCTCGAGAACATTAAGATTCCGACTTAAAACTAAGAAAATTAATTACTCTTAATCTTTTGCTTCTTGAAGCATCTGCGTGGCAATTTAACACGAGAGCCCAACTCAACCCAGTGATACATGACGTCAAAATAATGTCATACATGGCTTCCTTCGAAAGTCTGAAAATATGCGTTGGCGTTGTTGATGACGATAACATATTGGTTCTTCCTCCTTTCTTGAATATCAATTGAGTTGCATGGACGGTATAACAAGAGAAAGAGAGAGAGAAAAATGAATACTATTAGAGAGGGGGGAAAAAAACAGTCGAGTCCTCGAGAGTACTGTACTCACGTGACCGACAGCCTTTCGGTTTGGTCGCGACACCACAAAATGCAATCTTGCAAAAATTCAACGTCACAGTAACAAGTTCAGTATCATCATCATCACACAAAGAAGAAAAACGACACATCGCGAGAAAGAAAGTGAGTGAGAGAGAGAGAGGAAAAAAACAGAAAGAGAAAATCCTCAAGATGAAGATTTTTAACTTTCATTAAAGAAATCCCACGTCCCCACTTTTTAACCAATTTCATTTCTCTTCGTCTTTCAGCCTTTCACCATCTCGGGGAAGAAGATAAAAACCTCCTGTCCGTAATGGGATTTTACAAAAATCCACAAGAAGGAAAGAAAGCAAAAAATCAAGACAACAACTAACTAATGCAGTCAAGGAAGGATAATGGTAAGGTTCTTTTTAATTCTAACATAAAAACCAATATAAAAGTTACCTCACAAACGAAGTTTCTTTAAAATTATATCAAATCCCCAGTCAACCCACCATCTACTAGAAAGTATGTAACCATTCGGATGGTTTTTGTTTCTATACTTTCGTTTTCTATATTAATATTTTACAAAGGTAAAGAAATGGAGAAAACAAGAATGAGAAGATATGTAGGTCCCTGAGACATAAATAACTTTAAGAAAATTTCTTTTTTTCCCCAAGATCAAACTAACTACCTTCCTGCCAAAGATGTCATCAACATACTGCAAAGAGATTTGAAATGAAGAAACGAAAATAGGATTGTCCGAAAATTCTAGACGAGATGTTGGAGGTCCCAGGATTTAAAGACCAAAGGCGGAAAATCAAACTAAGGTATGACATTTTAGGACAGGACGTATTGTTTGTTATGGTGGCCTCTATGGTTTGGTTTATTTCGTTGGTGTTTTAGTGCCCTTCAAGCCCCGTCCACTACGTTGTTATAATGAAGAGACTGCACAGACACTACGCTGACGCGACGATTTGGGGCATTAAAAGCACCCAGCGATCAAAAGCGGTCACTCCTGCTAGTACTAGCTGGGGTTGCGTTGCTTAACTTCAGTGATCAGATGAGAACTGGTGTGTCCAACCAAAAACAGCCGCTTGTAAAATACGGAGGAAGGGTCAAGTTTCTGTAGAACAGTTACTGGATTAGTTTGGATTAGTTTGTGGGGTGGGGAGTAAGCCAGGCAGCCATAACAGGTCGAACCCTTAGGAGGCTGCCCGCGGGAGATGAGGAGGTAGGTGAAAGGACGAAGGAGAGGGTTAATTTGCAGCACCCAACGTTCTTTACCAACCACCCAAGTTGGTGTTGACGTGGGCTTGCGGTGCTTAACTTGAGTGATCTCACGGGAACTGGTGTGTCCAACTCAACTTGGTTAAGTTGTATAAGTTGTGGAATGTTGGAGAACTATCAAAACAAGGAGCCTTTTCAATACCCTTTCCCCGCCTATGGTAGGTAGGGTACCCATCTTGCCCCTTCTGAATGGACACAAGGATGGTGTATTAGACAGTGATTTTCGCCCCTATGCCTATTTATCGTTGGTATACTGTTTGTTGGGGCATTTCACCTCCACCAGACACTGTGAGGGAGTGGGGCCATCTCTCGCCCGAAAGAAGTCAACCTACCTCGGTGCAGTATGGAACCTAGTACCACTGCCGCAGTTACCGAACGCGCTACTCACTGCACCAGCGAGGGAGATGTACACCCCTACAGGATAAAGTTAAAAAAAAGAAAGAGATAGTTCGAAAAAATGTACATGGGGTTTGAACCCGCGCATCATCAACTGCGAGTTGAAATGGCGAATGTAGTTTAGACGTAGTGTCCAGCGAGGAATAAGCAAGAGGGGTGGACAGAAAGGAGTGGAAAACGTATATTAAAGTTACTAGATGCAGCCGGTGCAGATTTGGCCGGCAACCGGCTGCAGAACAAACTACGACCAATATATCACCCTGTGTCCATTCAGAGGGACAAGATGGGTACCCGACCCTGTCATAGGCGGGAAAAGGGTTAGGAGTTGCTATTTTATGCTTAAGATGGATATGTTACTTCAACAGGTTGGGCAGTCAGCCAAGTAGCCATAACGGACCCTGTGGCGGCTGCTTGTGGGTGAAGGGGATAGAGGAGAGGGGCCCACTGTTCCCAACCAACCACCGCTGTCAGACATCAGTACTAACTTGGTTGTGTTGCTTAACTTCAGTGATCTGACGAGAACTGGTGTGTCTAACGCAATTCAGCCGCTTGGCTGACTAGCAGGTTGAATGAAGGGAAAGGAGCGAACCCAGTTCACACCAGACTGACATTCGACGGAAATGGCTTGTGAGTCATTCATCAGGGCCGACAGCAACTGGGAACTGGAGCGCCGCCCGACTGCGCCCTCTTTCTCAGAACGCCAAAATGGAATTAGAAGAAATAAATAGAATGTCATGTTGCCGCCATTTTTAAAATTGATGCGATTCAACGTCGAGTTGTTGAATTTTTTCAGATTTTAATGGTTGGACTGACATTAAGATGGTAAAAAGTACTTGGAAGAAACGAGACAGACTTCAAGAAAATAAAGATGATCGTGGTTTGTACTATTGTGGGATGAACGTGTGATTTGTGCTACAGAAACTGATTGGTATCCTGATTGACACGTTGTGACAGCAAACCAGAAACATTTACTAAAACGCCTAGTTTTGTTATGATTTTTGGCTGTTATCCGGTCCATTATTGGTATGCAGGTGGTTGGAAGCACCCCCGGGGCAGGGAGGAGACCAAAGCAGACGTGTGAGAAGGTTTTCCGTAAGGATGTGATAGTGTGTGGGGTGGGCGGGGACCTGGTAGGTGATAGGCGGGAGTGGAGGGCTAGAACCCGCAGACTCGACCCTGCCGCTGGCGGGATAAGAGTATGATGATGATGATAACGTCATTTAGGAAATGAAATGGAACTAGTGTCAAAGCTACCGGTTTCAAACTAGGACTATTTCATGGGGTTAGGCAGGTACCAGTTTGCACCTACCGTGCATAACGCCAACAAAGATAATTATCATCATAGCCGCCGTCTCTCCCCTTAGACATCAACTAAAAAAAGCGCATCAAAAACTGCATTTTGATGCACTAACTCTTCTTAGTGAGTTGAACTTGTCACAATCAGTTATTGTAAACATATAAAATGAAGTAACAGATTCATTTCCTTCAAACTCCATCAGTGTATAACAAGGTTTAATTTTGGGCACATTCTCGTTTACTCTAACTTAAGATTGACCTTGAACAGTTTGTTTTCTTAACTACTAAACTACATACAGTCGAGGAAAAGCAGTTTCATTCTGTATAATAACTGATAATTATGCCTCTAATTTAAAGAGAAAAAAACCCGCTTTTGCAGGTTCGAGTCTCAATCCTTCACAGAACCGTATCGCCATGATCGGATACGGTTTATAATGTTTAGAATGTCTCTCGTCCTGACTTAGCTCGGTTGTTTGTTGGTGTTTTAGGGCCCTTCAACTACAAGGTCAATAGAGCCCCGTCCACTGTGTAGTTCTGATGCAGGGACAGCACAGGCACTGCACTAATGCGACGATTTTTGAATACTAACGGTAACCAGTTTTCCCAAGCGGCCACCCATGTCAGTACTAACTAGGGTTGCGTTGCTTAACTTCAGTGATCAGACGAGAAGTGGCGTGTCCAACGCAACTCGCCGCTCCGACTTAGCTCGGATTGCGATCCCAACAGAAAGAGCATGAAAATGATATTGATGCCTGGCGTTAACTTTTACTTCTTCATTATGATGATAATGATGACTAGTTAATCACTTTGGTCAGCTAACGGGGTCAAGTTGTTGTTGTTTGTTGGTGTTTTAGGGCCCTTCAACTACAAAGGTCATTAGAACCCCGTCCACAGCATAGTTCTTATGCAGAGGCTGCAAAGACACTACGCTAATGCGACGATTTTTGGGTATTAGCAGTACCCAGTTTTCCCAAGCGGCCACCCATGTCAGTACTAACTGGGGTTGCGCTTCTTAACTTCAGTGATCAGACGAGAACTGGTGTGTACAACGCAATTCGCCGCTCCCACTAAAGAGGTCAACGCTGAACTTCAACTACTATACGAAGAGAGATTCTTGATCGAGAACTGGTCAAGTTCCTGTGGTAAATGTCTACTCTATAAAACTGGACCTCGCAATGCATAATTGTGATATAAGCTACTCTATTCATAAGAGCGAAGTGACCGGCTGAATATCCAGTGTCCAGCTCCACTTTGGGGAGCAGAACTTTGTTATACAGAGACATGCGGAGATAGGCATAACACTGCTCCTCGGGGAGGGTACAACAATATTACAAAGTTTAGCGCAAGACCAAGACAAGGAATGGGGGTTAGGGCAGTGGCGACACAGCAAAGAAAACGCTGAGGGTGTATGGGAACAAGCTTAACATAGAGGGGGGTGATCACCTATGAGAATACGTGGGAGAGCTCACTTGTGTTTCGGGCAACTGGAGGTCACTGGAGATGAAACAGAGGATGGAGAAGATCACGGGTGGAGAGGAGAGCTGTGTAGGGATCAAGTTGGGAATGTTCGGCATGTGATAGTTACATGTCCAACGCTGGATCCCTGCAGGAGGGGTTGGAGAACCCCCAACTTGGAAGAGGTCCTGGGGGTTGTAAGTGTTGGGATGGAGTGGCTGGAATGAGTGTGAAACCAAAAGGTGTTACCAGGGTGCTGTTGGAGATGTAAGCATATGGATCTAGCATGAAAAATCTCACTAGCTAGGTATCCGGCACATATTCTTTGATGTTTGTTTGTTGGTGTTTTAGGGCCCTTCAACTACAAGGTCATTAGAGCCCCGTCCACTGTGTAGTTCTGATGCAGGGACTGCACAAACACTACACTAATGCGAGGATTTTTGGGTATTATCAGTACTCAGTTTTCCCAAGCGGCCACCCACGTCAGTACTAGCCGGGGTTGCTCTGCTTAACTTCAGTGATCAGACGAGAACTGGTGTGTCCAACGCAACTTGCCGCTCCCCCATATTCTTTGAAGAAGAAGAAGGGGAGTGTAATGGGTACTACTATAAACAACTGTAACTCACTAATTACTGAAAGAAGTTTTTTCCCATCTTTTGAAAAGACGTGTGTGTCCTCATTTTGATAGTTGTTACAGCCGACGTCAGAATTGATGATGGACTAACAAGGCGATAGCAATATAATGAAACTTTTTATGGTCCATTTAAAGAGAAGGAAAAAAATTATATATATACAGTAAACCTGCTACTGTCGCAATTAGATCAATGAAAGGGTTCAGTCACAAACTGCAAAACGTGAATAATAATAACTATGATTTAGTTTTGGATGTCGTATTTGTGAATGTCTAATTCAACTCCATTCACCAGATCAAAATGAGATGAAATTGAACTGTATGTCATAATAGTGGAGAGATGACGCCCCCACTTGATAAGGAAAACCTATGATTCATTGAAGACTGGCTGGCCATCAGCATCATACCATTATTGTTTCGTGAGCTAATGATTTTGATATCAAATCTGCTGCAACGGATGATTTGGGTGCAGGTCACGCGTCGTAGTGAGTGGGAGTGTCACATGGATGCATGAATTATTTGGACTAAAAATAAAGAAAATGTATTCGCATTTCGTGGGGATCAAATGGAGGATGTCAGGCATGTCCAACGCCAGTGGACCACTGCAGGAGGGGGTTGGGGAACAGCCCACATTGGAAGAGGTCCTAGGGGTGGTGGGTGTTGGGATGGAGCGGCTAGGAATGGGTGCGAAAGGCAAAGGTGTTGCTAGGGTGCTGGTGGAGATGTGGCAGCCGGAGATGGAGGCATATGGATCTAACATGAAAAATCTCCCTAGCAAAGTATCTGGCAAAAAGGGGTTACATATTCATATTCGTCAATGACATTTGATGTAAAACGCAAGCTATACTACTGGGGAGAACAACTAAACGGAAATCATTATGTAGACACATGATTTTCATTCAAATTGCACGCTAAAGTTAAAACGCATTATCAATAAAATATTATGTATGCAAAACGATAAATAATTGTCTTTTATTTATAATACATGTGCATTATACGTACCCGGAGACTTGTCTGGAAAAGCGGCGTAAAGACATAAGTGTAAAATAACCAAAATTTTTGGTGTTTTGTTTGTGTTGTTGTTTTTTGAAAGCAAAGTCCGGCGGATGCAAAGTCAATGCACCAGAGAAGAAGAAGAAGAAGAGGACAATTTGAAGAAACTCAAGTCTTTCATAGTTGGTTGAGAGGGCTTTTTGATTCACACGATCTCTCTTTCGGTATTTGAATTAGATTCTTCTCTAGGATTTCAACCTAAACAGCTGAAATGCCATCACAAAACCACAAAGCACGCACACACACACTCACTCACATAAAGATGTATCTATCTACTTCAAGAAATAGATATAGCTATCCAAAATACGCACTTTCCAGACATCATATTTCGGTGTAATAAAATTAACATAGCCGTCGTCGTAGACGACCAATTTCGTGTCTTTTGAGCCAACAACACACGCCACCATACTTGAATCACTAGCAAGCCACCGTAAAATGCACGCGTCAATTTCGAACGAACACCCTGTGCACGCCTTCTTTCCAATGCGTGCTGGCGGCGACATCCCTGCCCTCCATCGGACCCTAATCAAAACTCCATCAACAATCCAATTCCCAATATCGGATCCAAGCGAACCGCTTCCGCGCCACTCACGTCGCAAATCTTGTACTTTGCGCTCTACCTGTCGGGCATTACACACACTACGCGCACCCTCTCACCACCTACGTCATTTCTGAGTGAATGACACCTATCTCTGATAGGTGGCGCTGCTTAACTTTTTCTGCCGATGGAATCCCGGATTTTACAGGACGTTTATTCCCATCCATAAAGAAGTCGGGGAAAAATAAATAGGATTGTTTGTTGCTCGGATGTCCTTACGGTTTCTTTTTTACTTCCTTG
The DNA here is from genome assembly GCA_013389805.1 of Trigoniulus corallinus. Lineage (NCBI taxonomy): Eukaryota > Metazoa > Arthropoda > Diplopoda > Spirobolida > Trigoniulidae > Trigoniulus > Trigoniulus corallinus. The sequence continues at coordinate 3,353,565 of JAAFCE010004287.1, forward strand.
AACATGTTGCTGCCTAAACAGAGGCTTTTATGATCTGTGAGTTCGACCTATGAAGTCATAACTCGATTTGTTACTTTTTCATTTTCAACAACGCGATGATGCGGTAATGCCGTAGAAAAAACAATCCGCATTTTCAAGCGGTGCTTTGACGGCAGACAGGCTAGTTAAAACTTTAAAATACGACTATAAACTTAAAATATCCTCATTTCTTTTTAAGTGAAGAATTTCAAGTTGCACGTAATCGTTTTAAGGCCCAGAAACTCCTCCTTCAGCACCTACTTTCCCTCTATGTCTCCCTGTTAGACAGAGCAGCAGTCATCAATCACCCTTTCCCTCTCATTTGCAACGTTACACGCTTTCTTTTATTTTCCCCCTTCCCCCTAAAGTCGCGATTGAATATTTGTAAGAAAAAAAGACAATTACTACTCAAATACAATACAGAGAAGCACTTTTTGATACTTTCATCATAAAAGCTTTCTTAATAATTGAACAGGAAATCGTCGCTCACAATTCACCAAAGTGCCGAATGGTTTATTATGGAATCAAACACACTTGAGTAATGATTTTAATGAAAATATTTTATTTAACACTATAAATATTCCATGTACATGTTACGAAAAAAAGTGTAGAAGTTTTGTGTAATTCGTTCACGTTAAAATGTTTTATTTATATTTGTTTTTGATAATAGCATCGGAGCCTTCAATTTCCAGTTGATCGTAAACCCAACGGCGATTCGCACGACATTCGTGGCCACATTTAGGAGACGTGCATTTCAGACATGGAAAATGACATCCAGGACAATCGTCGTCTAAGCAATCGCAAAGATCTTTACCAGATTTGATCAAAATGCCTTTGTCGTCATAATATCGATTTCTTTGTAGTCTTTTAATACATTTAAGCAAGTATTTTTAGGAAAAAAAAACCATGCCACATGAACCCACCACATCCACAACCTAACTTAACCATACAACGACTTACCCTTCGCTGTATATCTTGCGAGTGAGTTTCCGCGTTTCTCGAGCACTACTCTCCGGTGTCCAATTCTCAAAAAATTTACTTACATTACCCTTTGACAGTTGGCCAATGAGTGGGGACTCCACTGACACCACCTACAATTCAGATATTTGCAATTAATCATTTAACACGGCTGTGCTACTACCAATTTGGGCTCCACAACAATGACGTACCTCTTGACTATACGGAATCGATGGCACCGCGTCACTCTTAAGTTTCTTCTCTTCTCCTACGACAATACAAGAAATTATTGTGCCATCTTATGCCATGCTGTTCTGAATTGCACTCTTAACAGCTCTATACTCTTCGACAGTCCCGGTGCTCAACATGGATTGGATTAGTTTCGTGGGTTGAGGAGTAAGCCAGGCAGCCATAACAGGATGAACCCTCAAGAGGCTGCCCGCGGGAGATGAGTAGGTAGGTGAATGGACCAAGGAGAGGGTTAATTTGCAGCACCCAACGTTCTTTACCAACCACCCTTGTTAGTATTGACGTGGGCTTGCCCTGCTTAACTTCAGTGATCTCACGGGAACTGGTGTGTCCAACGAAACTTGGTTTGTGCAAGACTATGCCGTCGCACGGGGCCCCACGGCCTCCGCCGCCACAGAATATACTGTATGGCAAAAATGCACGTAGAACGACATTATTCTAACAGAATTTTAAAGTTTTAACATTGCTAAAAGACACATCGAATCAATGGGGGATGATTGAAGTGGAGACAGGCAAGCGGAGTCCTGTGTGATAGGAGGGTCCCATTCAAGTTGAAAAGGAAGTTTAAAGGGCAGTGGTTAGACCCGCTATGCAACATGGATCAGAGTGTTGGGCAGTGAGGAAAATCCACGTCAATAGAATGCAAGTAGCCGAAATGCGAATGCTGCGGTATATGAGCGGGGTGTCCAGAGCTGATAGTCAGAAAGGAGTATATTAGAGGGGGGCCTGGGGTGGTGGACATCGGGGGGGGGGGGACACGTAATGAGAAAAGAGGGGAGGAGGAACTCGTTAGGTCCATTTCAGGAATGCAGGTGGTTGGAATCACCCGAGGCAAGGGGAAACCGAACAAGTTGTCCGAACTACTTAGTGGACGTGGGAGCAAGTTGTCCATAAAGATATGCTAGTGTGTGGGGTGGACGGAGACCTGGAAACGGGTTCCTGAAACATTCCATATTATATATTCGCTTACGTCATTTCTGCGCATGTTTCATTTTTCAATATTGCTTCAATCAAATAGGAGCTCCGTGAACAAACCGGCTGCCAGTTAAGGGCTCCGTGACTCCAAATGGGTAGAGAACCGCTGGTCTAATGCATATCATAAACATGCTGTGAGTCCAGAAGGATTTGCACCTTTTGCCCTTACAAATTTATCATATGTATTTGAAGCCCATCTTTAGACAACATCAAAGAAACATTGGTGTAAACTGTTATGAGAAAGATGGAAATTAAATTTTATATCCTTTTCTATAAATCAGGGCTCCAGACGCCTGACTGGGGTGGCCCAGTCAGAGCATGTTCATTGGACCGACAGACCCGACCCTGCCACAGGCGGGATAAGGGTATGATTATGATGCCTATAGTATAGACAAGCATGCAAAATCCCTGTTGCTTATTGTTATTGTGCAATAGGTCAGATACCATGCAATATTATAACCAATGAAGCATTAATTTACCTGCCAAAGTTTCTATTTTGGTAGTATAATGCAGTGTTGGAACAAGCTGCAGAGCAGGCCAACATATTAATTGAAAATTGGGGAGTGCATGGGGACCTGGTTGGAGATAGATGGGAGTGGAAGGCTAGAACCCACAGACGCGATCCTGCCACAGGCGGGATAAGGGTATGAAGATGATCATAAACCCACCCAATATACATTGGTATTAAAAAGCATTAGTATAGTCGCTATACTAATGCTTTTCTTGTGTAGCAATGATAAGACCAATGGACTACCTTCACTGACGTCACTACTGAAGGTGTAGGCCTTCATATATAGGAGGTGCTGGTCGAAGGTGCGATTTCGAGGCACTTTGAGTACGGGGCTGTTGCTCTCCATCAATTCATTGCAAGCGAACATTCCGTGCAGAAATCGTCAGCATTTCTTGTAAATAATTAAAGTGGTAGTAAACTCCCGGTGATGCTTGACCTGTGGAAGTTTAACATTAGCGTGTAATCATCATCGGGTTCTAGCCCTCCACTTACGCCTATCTTCCACCAGGTCTCCGTCTACCCCACACACGACCATATTCCTACGGACAGCCTGCTCCTACGTCTGCATTGGTCTTCCCTTGCCCCCGGGTGCTTCTAGCCACCTGCATACCTGTAAAGGTACCTACCGATAAGAACCATTTATAAATCTTTTGTACTCCCGTTGTCGACATGTGCATTAACGGAGTACAAAGGGTTCATTTCATAAATTTTGTGGAATTATCGCCCTTGTGTCCCATTCGGGTTGTTGTTTGTTGGTGTTTAGGACCCTTCAACTACAAAGGTCTTTAGAGCCCCGTCCACAGTGCAGTTCTGATGTAGACACTGCACATACGCTACACGAATGCGACGATTTTTGGGTATTAGAAGTACCCAGTTTTCCCAAGCGGCCACCCATGTCAGTACTAACTGGGGTTGCGCTGCTTAACTTCAGTGATCAGACGAGAACTGGTGTGTCCAACGCAATTCGCCGCTCACGTCCCATTCGGGAAAAGGGACAGGAGCTGCTTTTGCTGTGGAATTATGATATTTAAATGAAACGTTTTTAAACATTTTTAAACATTTTAATATAAGGGTGACAAGCTTCCCCTAACTAAAACTGATTTAAATTTTCCCATTTCTGGACTCTGCTGCACATTGCTAATAAATGTCGAGGGGCCCACACGGAATTCAGTGGTGGGCCGTAGTTTGCCCACCCCTGGCATAAATCCCCTTCACTTCTACGAGAGTACTGTCGAATGGGCATAAAGCTGAGCAATATAATAATAAAATTAAATCAAAAATGAATTAACTACCTTCAGACCCCGGTTCAAAGTCATCGGCAGTGAAGTGCTCCCTACAGATGGTGTCGTGAACATTGGACCTCCATATTAGTCCCAATTTGAAATCGAATCGTTTGATTGCTCGCCTCCACTTACGAGCTAAAGCAGGATCTGTCGGAAATCGAAAATCAGTTACTTCATTAGGACAATTAGGTACGCAACAAGGCTGTCGAAATCTTCGAGTTTCCATTTCCAATCATCTCAAAGAAAGCAATCAACCTTTTCAAAAACCACACGAACTTCAAAACAACAACAACAACTAATCACCTTCTTCCAACAGCACTCCAGACGAAAAACGACGGTCAAACCTGCTACGGCGCTTCACTGAAGCACTTGCTTACTACGGTGGCAGTGGTAGGGGTCATCCGAAATCGACTTTCATCGATTCGCGTATCGCCGCCGCCTATAAAAGAAACACTTCCATTAGATACATGCCATTTACACCACAACACTAAAACCAGTCAATGAAACCCACGTAATCAGGGCCGGCCCTAGAGTTTGCGGGGCCCAAGGCAGCAGGCGATAGCGGGGCCCTAGCACTAAGTTTTTTTTAATTCACCAGCGCGGGGCCCAAGGCGGTCGCCTTGCCCTAAGGCCGGCCCTGCACCTAATGAATACTCACTGATAGTGACTCTGTAGGAAGAGACCGACAGCGAGTCAGGAGTGAACTTAGGCGTACTCTTGACCAGTGCCGAATTTAGATATTGAGAGACCCTAGGCTATTTCACTTTTGAGGCCCTTTTCAAGCCCTTTTGAACCCCCTTTCTTAAGTTTTCAAGCCCGCTAAATGTTGAGGCCCTAGGCTTCAGTCTAATTAGCCTATTGGTAAATCCGGCACTGCTCTTGACACCCGCTATCAGTCACCAGATAATTTTTAACACTTTGATAATAAAGTTAATCACAACAAATAAAAACAAAGTACGATAAAATGAAAAAAAAAAAGGAACAACACGGACCAATGTCTAATTGACGAACGCATTAACTTTTGTCTTCGAGACGTAATTCGTGCCATAGGCTAAATTCCAACTCCGGAGTCCGTCGTCCGAACTTCAGAAGGAGGGTGGAGGGCGAAATATATTAAGAAAAGTGAAATCGGCCAAAATGAAAGCTGGTTTTTCATCGACATCCTAGTCCAGTGACGTAACGACCTCCAAATGTCCACTAATTGTTGCGCAGAAAGCGACTTTGAAACCTAGTGCTCTGTCATCATCATCAACAGGACGACGTCTCTCCTGTGAGTATTCAAAAGCCTTTAAAGAAGTGTCAATGAATTTGTACTCCTATCATTTTGACCTATTGACGGTACACATATTCGCTGACAGTGGGACGTAGAAGCTCCCCAGTGAAGAGGAAGGCGGCGGCGGCGGCGACGACGACGGTGGCACACAAATAAAAAATGGAGCCATTGTTGGCTAAAGTGATATCAATCTGCATCTTGGGTGTGTGCACCATCATAACCGGACTTTTACCTTTAAAATTGAAATTTCGTAAGAAAACTGTGGTCAGTCAAGTGATCCTCAACGCTCTGCTAGCCTTTAGTGGCGGCGTCTTATTTGCAACGTGTTTCGTCCACTTGATTCCAGAAGCAAACGATTCTTTCGAAAGTAATTTGCAGCTGGACGTAGCAGTAGCAGGACCTTTGAAATCGGCATTGCCATGGGGTCAAATTGTTATATGCTCAGGCTTTTTCATCATCTACATTATTGAAGAAGTCGTCGAATATTTCGTGTGTCGTTCATGTGAGAAACAGCATCACCACCACGACCACCATCAACAACAACAACACCAACACCATAATCATTCAGAAGGAAGCCCAGACCAACATGCAACAAGCGCTAGTAGTGGAACTTTACATATTGGACTAAAAACCTCGAAAGGACTTCAAGTAGAGTGTTTCTCTCCCATACACAGTATTCACGGAACTCATCGGGAATCTCACGATGTCCGAGACTGCCCTGAAAGGGAAAAATATGATAGTGGTCAGTCAGAAGAGCACGTTGGTGAAAATACTCCTTTATTAAACTCGAAAGAAACGAATGGTATTGACGCGGTTGGTGGGCATAGTGACCACTTACCTTCCACGCCCATATTTAACGTCTTGCGAGGTCTCTTACTTGTCTGTGCTTTGTCGTTTCATTCCATATTCGAAGGGATGGCCATAGGGCTGCAAATGACCACTAAAGACGTCTGGAATTCGTTCCTTGGAGTTGCTCTGCATAAATTTGTCCTTGGATTTTGTGTTGGCATTGAACTGGTATCTTTACAAACAAAGCCATTTGTTTATTGTATCTACATTTTAACATTCTCCTTGATATCACCTCTAGGAATAGTGATAGGCATCATATTTACAGAAACCAACCTGGAAATTTCGAATTCCTCTCTCGTCTTGGCAACCTTGCAAGCATTTGCCAGTGGCACTTTGATGTACGTCACTTTCTTCGAAATTCTAGCCAAAACCAAAGCTATTCAATTGGCTCCTTTCGTTAATGTCATCGCCATGATGGTCGGATTTGCATTACTCACCGGCTTACATGCCATCTAAATTCCTCATCACCATCCACACCACTACGTGCGACGCAAGCGAGGGAACTTTATAGACTCGATAATTATTTAGTATTTACCAATTATATACTTTTTCAACACACAAAAACTAAATTTTGACAATTCCACCAATTGGAACGTTAAATATTCCCGCCGAACACAACGACATGACAGCCGATTGAACGTGCAACGTTCTATTTTGACGTCAGAGCGCCGGAAAGTGTCATTTCCCACAAGACGGCAGCACTCCTTACGATACGTAATGGCGGCAACAACTGATTCGCCTACCAAACAATGGGTTACTATGGAAACACTTCGACTCTCGGTGGGCACGATCATAAAAGACGCCGCCACCAACGGCGTCCCCTGCCAATGGTAAGGTCGGGTAACCATCTTGTCCCTCTCAGTGGACACAAGGGTGATCTTTGTAGGGATGTCAAGCTGGTAGCCAGTGAAACTTATATTTTGACCCTCACAATCGATACGAGAGGGCGGAAGGGGATGGGGACGCCATGTCCATATGTTGATTAAAACTATTATTAAATATTTCAGCAATTGTCCTGTCAAATAAACACGATACCGCCCGGCCTCTTGCTACATTTCTTTTAAAACAAATGATTACAAAAGTCAATTTTGCATGGCTCTCATGACAACGCTAATGTTACCGATGTGGCCCCCGGGGTACCTCAATGTTGGCGATACCTGGTCTATTGGACAGTTTTTTTTACCGTAGCCGGTTGCCGACCACATCTGCAACCCCTATGCTTATTGATCGTCAGTTTACTGTTCGTTGGGGGATTCCACCACCGGCCGACCACCACCACCAACATTGACCTCAGGGGGCGAGCTCCTACACCTGAAAATCTTGTGTCATGTACTCGTTGCCTAGTAGGGAGGGTTCCTTGACGTGCCAATGCCATCGTACACCCCACGGGACTTGGGTTTTACTTCTCATCGAAGGAAGGCATACTCGGGGCGTGTCTCTCTCCTCTCTTTTTCTCTCTTTCTCTCCTCACTCTTCTCTCTCTCGAGCCGCTGTAATGCGTTGGACACACCAGTTCTCGTTCGATCACTGAAGTTGAGCAACGCCACCCCAGCTAGTACTAACGTGGGTGGCCACTTAGGACAACTGGGTACCGCTAATACCCAAAAGTCGTCGCATCAGCGTAGTGTCTGTGCAGACTCTTCATTAGAACTAAGCCGTAGACGGGGCTCTAATGACCGTTGTAGTTGAAGGGCCCTGAAACACCAACAAAACAAAAAAAACCACACCCTCTCGCCCGAAAGAATCTAACCCACCTCGGTCCAGTATCGAACCTAGAACCACTGACGCAGTTAGTAAGCACGCTACCCGCCGAGTTACCAACACAAATTTAAGCATTTCAGTAACTTTATTGCATTTTTCTGAATTAAAATCTATCGATATATATAAAATACGGAACTATAGGCAAAGGAACTCTTGTATTATTAGTATACAGCATGAATTCCATTCAAGAAATATTGATCTACAAATAAATGACACGTGGAAGTTGGGTGGCCACAAGAGACAGAGAGGACAGGTGTGTGTGGCTGGACGCGAACTGGGCAACTTCGCACACAATGTATCCATCTACGACAGCAATATTCATTTTCAAAAATAATAATAGTAAAGCATTTGACTGATTGACACAAATACACGTTCATAATTAAATAGATCAACACTTAGATACACAACAACCATTTTTATAGAAAGAGTTAAGAGGGTGACTGTTGTGTCACGTGGTATATCTTAGCAGGGATGAACACAATATTAAAAATGGCTGCCACAGTGGTCAAGACATGGGTCAACATATTCGGCAATTCAAGATTCGTAGAACGAGCAAAAACATTTCAAATGTATACACAACTGTCATCTCAATCCATCCTATTAGACATTTTCCCCGTCACCGGAAGTCTGAGTCAGAGATTGCGGAACTGGAAATAAGGGTCGGACAGAGTGGAAGTGGAAAGAAGGGGCATTCAAATGTGTGAGGGGCGAGGGAACTGGGTCGCCTTTCATGAAGTGAGAGGTGAGTGCGGCTCGTACAACACTCGGATCCCAAATCCAAGACGTCTTACCATCACTATTCCTGCTTGGGACCCAAAACAAAGTACACGCACTCGGCACCCCTCACCATTGGTCAACGGCTGTATTGCGTTGGACACACCAGTTCTCGTCTGATTACTGAAGTGAAGTAACGCAACCCCAGCTAGTACTAGCATGGGTGACGGCTTGGGAACAGTGGGTACTGTTAATGCTCCAAACTCGTCCTAACAGCGTAGTGTCGTCTGTGCAGACTCTGCATGAGAAAGTGGCTCTAGTGACCCTTGTAGTTGAAGGGCCCTCAGTGATGTCACTAGGGGGGGTACGGGGGTTGCGGGCAGCACCGGGTGACACCACTCGCACCATGAGAAATGGGGTGACACCAAAACAGAAGAAGCGGTTTTTTCGGGAGAGGAGGGGGTGACACCACGGTGTCACCGCACCGGGTGACGCCAACCCTAGCGACGCCACTGAGGGCCCTAAAACATCAGCGAAACGAACCAGAAACCACTGGTCAAGAAATCTAAACTACGCAGCAGAGTGGAGAAACGGGACAAGGAATATATATATATAAAAAAAAAGCAAAGAAAAGTCTGAGATAAATATAAAATAATAATTCATTGTCCGGCCGACCACGTCATCCTGTCAGTCAACGTGACCTCTGACATCTCAGATGGACACGCAGAGACAGAGAGAGGTGGTGGCGTCCAATAAAAGGATAATAGTTACATGGCTTTGTTAATAAATATTCCAAACTAAATATACTTTTGGACACGAGGCCACAAACATATCTTTGGTTTATTGATTCCCTGAGAAATAGTATTGTTTACTGGTTCGATTCCACTAACTATCACTAACTAGTATTGCTAATAATAATAATAATTAGAATAATAATAATAATAAAAGCTATTCCTTACCCATCATATTCACAGCTTTGCTTTTAAACTGCCAAAATGCACAAGGGTCGTGAGGTAATTCCACACCTACAACTAAATCATAAATACATAAAGCAACTCCTAACCCTAACCCCGCCTATGGCTGGGTCGAGTACCTATCTCGTCCCTCTGAATGGACACCAGGGTGATCTATTGGACAGTGATTTTTTTTTCCGCAGCCGGTTGCCGACCAAAGCTGCAACCCCTATGCTTATTTATCGTCGGTCTACTGTTCCTAGAGACACTCCACCGACGCCAGGACGAGGGGGGGAGGCGAGCTCCTACACCTGGAAATTTGGCCTCCTCTACCCGTTGCATAGCAGAGAGGGTTCTTTGACGTGCAAATGCCATCGTGCACCACACGGGACCTCGGTTTTACTTCTCATCCGAAGGAAGGCGCACTCGGGGCCTCTCTCTCTCGCCCGGAAGAAGCCAACCCACCTCGGTTCAGTATCGAACCTAGACCTACTGACGCAGTTACTCAGTACGCTCGCCACTGCGCCACCGAAGCAGGATAAAAATCATAAATACACATAATATATAATTTATATTTTTTAATAATAAAAAAAAAGCGTGGACACAAAGAGCTGTAGCCTCCACTGCCCTCTACACAAACACTAAAAAAGAAGATGGGACTAGAGAGCGGTCAGTGTCACGTTCGAAATCGCCACAAGAAAAAAAAAAAAGGGGGGGGGGGGGTTTGGTGGTGGTGTGAAATGGCTGACGTCTTTCGGAGCTAGTCTGAAGATAAGCAACGCAACCCAAGTTAGTACTGACATGGGTGACCGGTTGAGAAAACTGGGTACTGCTAATACCCAAAAATCGTCTCATTAGTGTAATGTCTGGGCAGTCTCTGTATTAGAACTACGCAGTAGACGGGGCTCTAATGACCTTGTAGTTGACGGGCCCTGAAACATCAACCAGTGCCGTAACGGGGGTATGAAGCGCCTGTGGCAAGTGTCTAACTTTCGCTAGCCTGTAACCCAATAATGACAAAAAACGTAAACATTTTGCGCCCCAAACCCACTTGCGCCCGTGGCGGCCGCCTTCGTCGCCACGCCCTCGTTACGGCCCTGACATCAACAAACCAAATTCAGAGCTGGTCCAAGAAAGCCAGGACTCACAAATGTCAATAAATTACCTCACACCCAGTGCCGTCTTAACGCATGGGCCCGTGGGCAAAGCAGTGCGCCGGGGGCCCCTATGACAACCACTCACAGGAGTAATGGTCACTGGACATCCACAGATTAGCATGGGGCCCAGGGCAAGTACCCAACGGACCCATGTATTCAGACGACACTGCTCATACCCCCTTCTTACAGTGGACAAGGTTCCATTCTAGTGTCACCTGTGCCGGCGCGAGCTATTGCGGGGGGGGGGGGGGGGGGTTTGGGCGAACGCGCGGAAAAAGCCTCGCGCCGGCCCTGCTTAAGGGTCAACTTTTTGACAGATTTCATCTTGTAGAAGGACAACTGGTCAACAGCGGAAATTCTACCTATGGATATGACGTAGGGATCAAGAAGGAGGGAGGAGGAGGAACCCGGAACCCGAGGCGAAAATTTCACAATAACATGTTAGGAAAGACTGGACTCCAGAAATATTATGACTCGAATCACGTGCATTTCAACTGTCCACTTTCTTAATGTTTGAAGCCAATGCTATCGAAAGAGTCAAATAAGTGTGCCAATTGGCCTCCGTCCCAAAGTGAGATAATTACGATAACTAGCCAGCCGAAAAATAAAAATTCGTTTCAAATGACGTCAGATGAACTTTCTTCCCACTCGTCAACTTTCTTAATAACATCAACTACTAATTAAAAACTTTAAATTCTTTCAACAAAAAAAAAAATATAGCCAAAAAATAATTAAAAAGTCACTGACCCCTAAGTCCGGGGTCACATTTTTGAAACTACATCCTTCCATTGAAAATGAGGATCATCAGATGAATTGCGAGAGAGGACGACTCCTTAGGGAAATACTGGAAGCAGTGCCGGATTTACCACTAGGCTAAGTAGGCTGAAACCAAGGGCCTCAACATTTAGCGGACTTCAAAATTTAAGAAAAGGGCCTCAAAAGGGATTTAAAAATGGCCTCAAAATTGAAATAGCCTAGGGCCTCACAACATCTAAATCCGGCACTGACTGGAAGCTTCACAGTGAACGCTGGGGTTACACCAAAGTTCAGCACTAAGTCCATGCCTTTACATTCTGGTTATGGACGAGCTAGTGACTGTAGTTGGTGAATGCGCCCCTCAGTGCAGGCCCGGCGCTATATTTTGCGGGGCCCTGTGCAAACTAATTATGCGCGACCCGTGAAAACATGAAGCGGGGCCCTTCTATCAATAGGTTCATTAATCCGAATGCGCGGGGCCCTTTGCCGTCGCCCTGTTCGCACACCCATCACGCCGGCCCTACCCAGTGCATGGATGTAGGAAATCGTAGTGACTCCAGGAAACAAGTAGAGAAGACCCTAAACGATACTAAAACAGCGATAGAAAAGGGGGGCCTAAAGATGGACATGAAGACAGAGAATTTAGCTTTCAATTGGGAAGGACAGGATCAGCATTCCAAAGCAATGGGGAGATAGACTCGGATGTGACCCATAGAATCAATGGGGGATGGTTGAAGTGGAGACAGGTAAGTGGAGTCCTGTGTGATAGGAGGGCCCCAATCAGTTGAAATGGAAATTTTACAGGGCAGTGGTTAGGCCAGCTATGCTACAGGGATCAGAATGTTGGGGGAAGGGGGGGCAGTGAGCAAGAGCCACGTCAATAGAATGCGAGTAGCCGAAATGCGAATGCTGCGGGACATGAGTCGGGCGTGTCCAGAGCTGATAGAATTAGGAACGAGCATATTAGGGGTAACTTGGAGGGGATGGGGGACATCGCGAAAAAAAATAAGGAAGAGTGGAGGAGCTCGTGAGGTCCATTACAGGTGGTTGGAAGCACCCGGGGCAGAAGAAACAGGTCGTTTGTAAGGTTATGGTAGTGTGTGGAGTGTACTGGGACCTGGTGGAAGATAGGCATAAGTGGAGGGGGCTAGACCCGCAAACCCGACCCTGCCACAGGCGGGATAAGGGTATGATAATAATGATATTCGATTGATGTCATCATTCTTTGATGAGCAGAGGATGTACCAGCTTGTGACTGGTCAACGGAAGTCACTAGCTAGCGACAGGGCTTCTCCATGATTAGCTAGTACACGACGTTAGGCTGGCCTGGCTGGCCCTGGAACGTCAGAGACATCCTGTTCTCTTTAGAATCCCTGAACAACTATGGGGGGGTTTCAATCTAGCTAGAACAATCCAAGTTTTCTTGGACGGCAAAGAAATTCGCTTTCTTTATATTCAACTGTAATGAACTCGGGCTTGTTGAACTCAAGGTCGGGAGAGGGAAGGGGGGGGCAAGTGCAGGTCACACCCAAAACAACGCATTTCAACGTTTCAAGTAGGGCAGTACAACAGCACTCAGCGAGAACGTGAAATGACTGGGAAGTGGGCGTTCAATCACACCAACAGTTGGCCACAAAAGGAAATCACCAGCATCTTTATATTTAGGGCTGAACACACTGACCAATGCGGGAGGGGAGGAACATACTGGAGCACTTATCGCCTTTACGTAAAGCATGCAAATTTAGGTAATAGTTACCAGTGAGTGACCAGGTGATGATGACTCATTCCTAGTCCGGTCAGGCTAAGACAGTTGACCAGGTCTTCAAGATATGTTTGCGCATGTGCATGATGGCGAACTACCATCTCTTTCATTTTCCAAAGACTCCAAATTGAAAGATACTGGTAGCAGGTAACTATGGGAGGAAGTGGGGGGGGGTCAAGCCAAGGTGACGGCCAAGAGGCCAGCCAGTGTGACACAGGACAAAGATGACCACATAAAGAACAGACAATTAAATATCTGTCAAGCATAAATAATGATGAAAATATATGAACAACATCGTGATATTAAGTATAAGAATAATAAGAAACATCCAACCATGTCCATTCTTGACCTCATCAGTACAATTTCTGGACGGGAGTCTTTCTTGACCGCCAGGGAAGTCATCCTTCTGACAAGTGACTGACGAAAAGAACTCCTCTTTATATATATATATACTGTACATACAATTTAAAATATGTGTGAATAATAATTAAAAATAAAAAGGGGACGACATCAAATGACTTGTGACTGAAGCAGTAAAGTGGAATGTGTGTGACAGTCTGGCTCCGACTTGTGTCCGATGTAGTGGTCAGTGACGCACTCAGCAACTGGACAACTAAAGTTCAACTTCTTGTCCATGTCATGGGAGTTGACAGAGTAACACCAACACTGCACATAACTCCATCCATTAATCTAAAAAAAAATTATGACTATTTCTCCTCCTTCTCCAGAGAACATTCGTGTGTGTGCTCTGATGGTTGGTGGTGTGTGACGGAGCCTTGATGGACAGAGTCCTCCAAAAATTTTAAGAGGAGGAGGAGCGCGGAAGTGGACAGAAGGGGGGTGGTAAGTCATTTCCACCATTTCACTCATTCTTTTTCACGTAAAACTCGCACAAAGAATAAAAGTTACGGTCAACTAAAATACCTGTCGTCTTCCTCATATAGTTCTGCAGAGAACAAGCCCGCGGCGAGAACCGTCCCTTTACACCCAAGCACACACAATACAATCTTCCACTTCTTTACGATTTCAGATTTTTAATAGTGTCCTTCGTACTCTCGATGGCCATTGGAATGCAGTTCATTTCCTGATGACCAATTGCACTATCTGTAAAAGCGTAACACAATCATAAATTGGGACGTCCTGGTAAACCAACTCTCCTTCTTTAACCCCTTACCTTCGCACGCGCCGTCATGTATCGTTTCGATGACCACACCGGTGTTACACGACTGTTGCATCATGTTGCACCATGTGGAATATGTCCTGTTGTCACTACCGCAAACCGGACCTTCCAGTTTCATTCGAAGAGTCTTGCAGTTGAATTGGCACATGCTGCACCTCGGTCTATTCGTTTCCACTTCAGTCAAACAAGTTCTCTGTCGGCCACAACGGACGTTCATACATGTTGCTGCAGCTGTACAAATGGACAGTGGACAGAAAATTAGATAGAAGCCAGGAGGATACTAGGTGGCAAGAGTCAAGGGGGGGGGTCAGCGCCCGCTCCAGCACTTATGCCGCCCCTTGAAGCAGCGCTCTGTTCGCGTGCTCTGTTCTCACACTTACAGCCAAAATGGCGCCCCGGACAAATGCCTGGGTTTCCCCCCCCCCCTTAGAGCGGGCCCTGAAAGGAGTCTACAACCCTGAGGAAGCCAACGGCTGGGGATAGTCAATTCCGTGGCAAAGTAGGTAGGTGGTGTATTTCGAGCACTTACTTTTACATTTTCCAAAATAAGCCAATGGGATGGCGTGTCCTTTTTCGCAGGCAGCCTGTCGCAAATGGCACAGGCTGTTGTATGTGACACCGTCGATGCCACACACGAAGTTCTTCTTCAAAGAGTCAGGACATTGAACAGCACAGCGGACACAGTGAGGATTTTGATTCTGATCCAGCAGACAGCGCTTCTTGCCTGGACACTTCAAGAACTTGCAAGATTCTGGAAAGGCAATGTGACAAGGATTTATGAGAGAAGAACTTTTTGTTGATCACACATGGGACGGTGGTCAATTTGGGCTCACTTACTCTGACAAGGGCCGTAGTAAGCCACTTGAATTTGCTTCTTCTTTCGACAAGAGCGTTTCAGAAGTTGACAATAATGTCGATAGGTGCGGCCATCTGTTCCACAAAGAGGACCTTTCTTCTTCTTCTTGGAGCAATCGGGAGCACACACGCATTTTGGCTGACCTTTTCTAATCATACATTTCTTGCCTTCAGGACAATTAACCCCTTTGCAGGAATCTAAAGCCACAACAAAGAAAGGCACATCAGTTGGTATCAATCCAGAAATTAAAAAATTCCCATTCCACCATAGCTTCTTCATACCTTTACAAGGCTGGCAGTTGGGAACTCCTCCACCTAATGCTATCCAGAAAAATAGACGTCCAGGTTCCAAGTCTTCTTTGGTAAAGGCTGTGGTTGCATCGCCATTCAGGCAGCAATCTTCTTTGGATATCCTTTCAGCTAACTGTCCAAAGCATCGCCCTTTCTTATTCATCGAACTCCAGCAATGCCCGGCTACAGGAAGGAGGAGGAGGAGAAGCAAAATAAAGCATTGTAGGTTATTAAAAAATTACAGACATCATGACAAAAGAGAGCCAATGGTCAAACGTTTTTCCACAACTACGAAACTGAACTACATTTGTTTCGTTTGGTGTTTAGGGCCCTTCCACTACAATGGTCATTACAGCCCCGTCCACTACGCAGTCCTAATGCAGAGTCTGCACAGAGACTACGCTGTTACGAAGATTTTGGGGTATTAGCAGTACGCAGTGTTCCCAAGCAGTAACCCATGCCAGTACTGACTGGGGTTGCTTTGCTTAACTCCAGTGATCAGATGAGAACTGGTGTGTCCAACGCAATACAG
Source organism: Trigoniulus corallinus (assembly GCA_013389805.1). Lineage (NCBI taxonomy): Eukaryota > Metazoa > Arthropoda > Diplopoda > Spirobolida > Trigoniulidae > Trigoniulus > Trigoniulus corallinus. The sequence goes on from JAAFCE010004287.1 coordinate 3,369,641, forward strand.
CCGTTCCCCTGGACCACACGTAAATGTCGCAGATCGAAAACATAATTGAACACTCTCTGCGATGTCCAGTGGCGACAAAACACTACCTACTTATCAGACAGAGGTTCACCTGACAGGTTCATGGACCATAGACCACCCAACAAGCTTGACCAGTCTAGCTGCAACCTGGAACTCGATGACTAAATATTGGTTAACAAAGGTGAAAACAATAAGTCGGCGGCTTTTACCAAATTTAGCCAAAAAAAAAGGGACGGGAGACAAGGTGGAGGGAATAATGACTTCACTGTAATATATTTCTGATGGGGAAGGGGTGTACCCCTGTGATACCCATATACGTAGCTTTTGTCCCAGCTTCAAAATGGTGGGGGTCAGTTTTTTCTACTGCTAATAAATTATTTCAAACAGGGGAGGGGGAAGGGAGTGAGTGCAAAGGAGTCGATTACATTGTTAGCAGCAGGAAGCATGGGCCGACCACATGGTGTTGAAAAGTGAAAGTGGTGGGTGGGGTAAAGTGACCGGTTACTTATTTGCTGTTAGTGCATTTCACTTTTTTTTTTCAAGGATTCCAAAGAAGATGCTTATAAATAGTGAAACAAAATGTTGACATCGTCTAATAATTCTTAGGCTCTACACCCCAGGTAGTCCAATCATAAAATGTGCCACCTTTATTAAGATAAAAAAAACGCTGTCGGACCATTTCTTTACCCTCGCCCATAGCTGGGACCATCAGCAAGAAACTCTTTAAACCTTCCTTCCGCACCCACTTGAACTACCATTCAAAAGACCACCTTGCAGAAGCATCAGCAACCTTCGCCGCCAAAATTGGGTCAAGCTTAAAACGAGGTCCTCTGTTCTTCCTCGCCTAACCCTTAACCCTTTTCTTGCTTATATCAGGGTCATGTACCAACCATGAGCCCGGGATGTCAAAGCACAAAAGAAAAGACTGAAAAGCAGGTGGCAGAAATGGACAGGACAGAAAAATAAAGTTGGAGAAGAGAGAGCTCTTTACACAAGCACCTCTCCCCCCTCCCCTCACTGCACCTCTCTTACCAGCACAGTGACCCTCAAGAAAAACATTTGGAGATGATAAAAATGAATTACGAGCCTTGGAAAAAAAAAGTATATCAACACTGGATAAGAAGGACCAGTTTCTTCCCTCCCTTCAAAGATTCATGAGGATTAAAATAAAGCTTACGACATATCCCTTCCTTGCATTGCTTTATATTAGAGGCCATTAGAAAGCCCTACTGATTGCTGGAAGAGGGTATCATTTTACCTCTCACCTTTCTTTTCCTCTAAAAATAATCAGTGCACTATCCGAAAACTGTCCTGCCATAATTCACCTACCTTGGACCAGCTACAAACATCATCACTTTCTTTCTCCTCCCTATATACATAAAGAGGAAGAAAGGGGCAATTTTTGGCAGTTTGGAAATGAGAAGGGTAGGCAGCGCTACCTGAAAAAGAAAGATGGACCACCACCAGGAGGAGGGCGCGAAAGAAAAAGACCACCCGTAGATTGGCCCATATACTTTTTTTTTTACTAAGAAATTGAGGAGAAAGTTGTTGAGGTGAGACAAAGAGAGAGGTCAGCGGAACCCTTAGTACCACTGGAGAGAATCTGAAATTGGGCTGTCATCAATGGACGAGAACGGAATTGCAAGTGTGGTGGTCAAACGAGCTAGGAATGAATGATGATGAGAGGAGGTCTGTCCACAGAAGGACTTCTAGACTCATGACCAATTTTAGTAGCCACCCTTTATCTATATGTTCCAGTCTGTCACTGTTGCTAAGGTCGAATCTCACTCCACCCCAACTTGCATCCTTAGGACGCCATTTACCCCCTAATCCAACGGATACACTATACAGCATTTAAAAGAGGAAGAGGAGGGACAGGGAACCAACTGTAGCAAAGACCTCTATACACCTGTGTCAGCCTGTCTAGTGCATTCTTCACTTTTGTTTCGTTGGTGTTTTAGGACCCTTCAACTACAAAGTTCAGTACAGCCCTGTCCACTGCATAGTTCTAATGCAGAGTCGGTACAGACACTACGCTGTTACGACGATTTTTGGGTATTAGCAGTATCCAGTGTTTCCAAGCGGTCACCCATGCTAGTACTAGCTGGGGTTGCGTTGCTTAACTCCAGTGATCAGACGGTCCCTCGGACATTCACTTTCCATAGTAAGTACACTAGGATCCTTACCGCTACTTAACACTGTTTTTGTCTAACAAGGAGGGAGTAGGGGGATGTGTTCACTTTTGGGGCAAATTTTGTCCAGAGGAACTCTCTTCGGCGCCCCTGCTTCCTTACATCTCTCCAAATATCGATAACCCCGTCATGGATTAAAACAACACCTTAAAACGGGGGGGGGGGGAGCGGCGAACTGCGTTGGACACACCAGTTCTCGTCTGATCACTGAAGTTAAGCAGCGCAACCCCAGCTAGTACTAACATGGGTGGCCGCTTGGGAAAACTGGGTACGGCTAATACCCAAAAATCGTCGCAATAGGGTAGGGTGTGTGAAGTCTCTCATCAGAACTATGCTGTGGACGGGGCCCTAAAACACCAACAAATTAAAACGGGGGCAAGTCAGAAAAATTCTCAGCTATCAGGCCAACATCCGCACCCTTCCCCATGCCCACTGAGTATGGGCATGTGATGAGGAAAGAGGAGGAGCTGGTTAGGTCCATTACGGGAAAGTACAGTAGGTTATTGGAAGCACCAGGGCAGGAGAAGACCAAAGCAGACTTGGGACTAGGTTGTACGAAATATGTGGTAGTGTATGAGGTGGAAGGGGACGGACCTAGTGGGAGATAGGAGGGGAGGGTGGAGGGCTAGAACCCGCAGACCTGACCCTGCTACAAGCCGAATAAAGGGTATGATGACTGTCGAGAAACATATGCCCAAGGTCATGGCCTGGTGACGACGACGACGACGACGGCGGCGGCAGTAACAACAACAACAGCATTCCCACATATGAATGGGACGGTACTGTTGGGGGTCATTGGACACCACCTCATCCTCTAACAAAAACATTTCCCCCCTTCGGGGGTCAAGGGGAGAAGAGAGGGTCACAAAACGGATGAACGGAGGCGTGCATTCCTAATATATTAATCACCTCTTAATCCCTCCTCTCAAAGAAGGGGGGGGTAAACTCAGTAGGGTGGTAGCAGTGGGCTACCAAGGAGAATTTGGAGGAAAGGGGGGGGCGGAAAGAAAGGGTATGAAGAAAAAGAATATGTCTCCTATTTTAAAATGGACTTCAAAGAGCCACTCAACGAGCCACTTTGTTATTGACCTTCACCCCCGCAATTTCTCTCCTTCTGACCGCTCCCAGGTTACATGTTTTGGACATCATGGACTATACCTCCCTTTCCGGCCTTCCTCCTGTCCCACAAGCGGGCCAACAGAATCACATCTTGGCACCACCACCTGGTTATCATAATAATAATAACATTGTACAATAAACTTAAGAGGAATACTAATATTCAAAATTCAAGTTCATTAACCACACAAATATGTTAATATACAGTAAAAATAATCGAAAACAAGGTGACAAAGGGTTGAGGGTCTTTGGGCGGTCACCCTAAATATTTACTCATCATCAAAGACACCCTTAGGCCACACAATCATCAATGGCGCCCTTTCCGATGCGGCTGCGTGATTGAGGTGTCTCGAAGTTCTCGTTGGAACTCCCCCAAGTAGCCACACCCATAAATCTGCATAATCCTAGAAGGGGGTGAGGTAGGTAGAGCTGCTGGTCCTACATTCCTAGAGCTGACCCTGCATGAACACCTCACATGAATATCAACCTGACTACTGAGGGTCATCTTTAAGAAAAGTCCGGCCCTGAATCCAACACTTAAAGACTTTCAATTTGCACTGCATGGATTAGTAAGGCAGCAATATTCTCTAGTGGGACGTCCCAATACGGGATAGGAAAAGCTGTCTTTTCTGATCACCCTGTATCCTCTGTGGTGGCAGAGTAGATAAACAAATTCTTGTTCCCTCCTCCTACACTTTCACTGGCTCCCCGCTCCTCTTCCTCCTCCCCCCGAAACCAGCTCCGGATGTCCTGTTTCAGAATATCTCTCTACAATAAAACGAGTGCTGCTTCCCAGTCAATGACAGACCTCAAATTTAGGTAAGAAAGGTGAAGGAGAGGGCAGTGTTGAAGACAGTTTAAAATTTGGGAGCCTCTGAAACCTTGGAATGAATGCACTCTCCTCCACCTCCTCCTCACTCCTGTAACCCCTTTCCTCCGTCCCTCACCTGCCAAATCTCAACGACATCCCGTCTTCCTTCGAGGTGCATAAACATTGGTCAAGAGTTGTCGCTTCCACCTCTCATTTAGTGTCCACATACACACACAATAGCCAACATTTTAGTAAACAAGAACGAGTAACAAAACTGCAACCCCCCTTCTCCTCTTCCGCCCCCCCTCTCCCTCTATCAAAAAAATTCAGCACGTCAAGTTCAAGGTCACTCATTTATTACACGCATATATCCCTCGCCTCACCTGCTAAAAAAAAAGTGCAACGAGCAAAAATAAAGCCACTGGTCACTGTTGTCGCCGTCTACTGCAAGGTACAGTAGATCCTAACGCATTTCCTGCCTATGGCAGGGTCGCGTTGGACACACCAGTTCCCGTGAGATCACTGAAGTTAAGCATCGCAAGCCCACGTCAATATCAACTTGGGTGGTTGGTAAAGAATGATGGGTGCTGCAAAATAACCCTCTCCTTCGTCCTTTCACCTACCTCCTAATCTCCTGCGGGCAGCCTCCTAAGGGTTCATCCTGTTATGGCTGCCTGGCTTACTCCCCAACCCACAAACTAATCCAGTATCCAGTATCCATCATGTCCCTCTGAATGGACACAAGGTTGATATATTGGACGATGTTTTTCTGCAGCCGGCTGCCAACCAAGGCTGCAACCTCTTTGTTTATTAATCGTCGGCCTACTGTTCGTTGGGGCACTCCACGAACGACGGGGGTCAAGCTCCTACACCTGGGGATTTCGCCTTATCTACCTGTTGCATAGTAGCGAGAGTACAAATACTGGATCATCAGGACACCGGACCTCTCTCTCTCTCTCTCTCGCCCGAAAGAAGTCAAACGAGTACTGCTCCGATTACTGCGTGAATGGCTCTAGGTTCAATACTGGATCGAGGTGGGTTAGCCTCTTTTCGAACAAGAGAGAGGTCCCGAGTCGAATCGGAAGTAAAACCGTGGTCCCGTGTGGTGTGCGGTGACACTTGCACGTAAAAGAACCCTCTCTACTATGCAACAGGTACATGAGACAAAATACTGACCAGTGATTCGACTCTATTTCGGTGACAGATTATAGTTGAATTGTGAGGCACCACTGTATACCTATACTGGGATGGGGTTGCCAAACTTTCGCCATAGGCGGCCCCTTTCCCGAATGTTGGCTTGCAACACGGCACCCTGTTGACTTTTTTTCGGCTTGCCCGATCTGTTGGACAGTATTTTTTAAGCAGCCGACCTAACCTGCATCCCCTAGGGTTATTTATTGTAGGTCCATTGTTCGTTGGGGCACGCCAACGATGCCAGGGGGGGGGGTTCTTTCACGGGCAAATGACGTCGTACACCACACGGGGCCACGATTTTACTTCCGATTCAACTCGGGACCTCTCTCTTGTTCGAAAAGAAGCTAACCCACCTCGATCCAGTATCAGACCTGGAACCATGAGCACACTACTGCCTGTATCACACTGAGGGGGGAGGGGGCTAATGCCCTCCGTAGTTACACTCCTATTTGGAACCACGACATCACTCTTCATGGTAGAAGAAACATCTTGATGGAAGGAACACATACAAAAGACAGGTTCTTTTTTGTCACTCCACCTGTCCGGTGTCAAATATCCTGCCTCAGAACCAGTGACGGGCCGCCATGACGTCACCTCAACATTTCAAACCATCCTCCAAAAATATTCCTCGTTCTGCCTCTTCTGTTGTTGTTTGTTGGAGTTTAAGGTCCCGTCAACTACAAGGTCATTAGAGACCCGTCCACTGTATAGTTCTAATGCATATACTGCACAGACACTACACTAATGCGACGATTATTGGGTATTAGCAGTACCCAGCTTTCCCGAGCGACCACCCATGTCAGTACTAACTGGGCTTGCGTTGCTTAACTTCAGTGATCAGACGACAACTGTTGTGTCCAACGCAACTCGCCGCTCCCTGCCTCTTCTGTATCTCAACTCCCTATGAAATATTAAATTACCTTACCCAAAGTCATGGGGGTGACATAAGTGGACAATGACCCGTGTCCAGCAAATATCAATGAAAGGTCACACTACTAGATCTACACATTCCCGTTATCAACCAATTCAAATTTACTTATGCTAATATAAAATAACGAATGTGGTAAGGTCATAACTTTGAAAATCATAATTAATAACTTGAAAAGGAGACCAGGGTGGGTTACAGGTAGCAGGGAGCAAGGGGTTAGGGAGAGGGGTAACAGACCGACAGAGCAACAAAACTTGTCTAGGGACAAGTTTACGACGTCCACAATAGCGCAATGAGGGCTATCAGATGACGTCAGCATCGATTCAGGGTCAACACCCATCCCAGAGCAGAATTAACGACGTTTGGAGAGAGGGAGAGAGAAGGGGGGGGGCAAAGATACGGGAGACGGTAAGAGGGTTAGAGGAATAAAATGAACCAAGGCAGGAGAGCTAAAATAGAAAAGCACCTCCTACTAACCCCTTTCCCTCAAATATGGCAGGATCGGATGGATACCCATCTTTGTCCCTCAGGATGGACACATTTGGGCGATCCGTTGAACGGCATTTTTAGGCTGCCGGCTGCTGACCTAAGCGGCACAAGAACATGAGAGGGGTGTGTGGAAGTAGTGGCTCCCTCGTCAAATACGTCTTACCCATTGCGTTGGACACACCGCAAAATCATTATGACAGCGTAGTGTCCGCGCGGATACTGCATTAAAACTATGCAGTGGACGCAGTGGCGTCACTAGGGGGTGCGGGCCGCACCGAGTGACACCACTCGCACCATGACAAATGGGTTGACACCAAAGCAGAAGAAGCGGCTTTTTTTCGGGAAAGGGGGTGACACCATAGCGTCACCGCACCGGGTAACGCCAACCCTAGTGACGTCACTGAGTGGAGGGGGATCGAATGACCTTTGTAGTGGGCGGGGCTCTAATGACCTTTGTAGTGAAAGGACTCTAATATAAGAAAAAAAAGTTAGTCAGTAGGGAAAGATTCGAACTCGTGTCCACGAATCAAGAAGCAAGAACGCTAGCAGACGAGCAGTTGTCGAGGTTAATGGCAAAGCTAACTTGGTATAGAGGGGGAGGAGGACCGTGCCACAAGGGTATAGGTTTAGGTTTTCATGTAAACAAGGTAAATGGCATTTCAATGGCCCACCACGATTTTATCATGTATAAAAATATTTTCATATGGTCGTAAAATTTTAAGTTACAAATGGACATTATTAAGGCCTTGAACCAAAAAAAATGACATCTCCTCCTCCTCCTTATCTGAAATTTAAGGTCCCATTTTATCTAAAAAAAAAAACACTAGGGACTCCGACTACACCCCTCCTCCTCCTATTTAGAGCCGATTTCAGGACACTCCTATTATAGAGCTAAGGTATTAAAAGATGTGTAGGTTGCTTCAAAAACAACAACAACAAAAAAAAAGGTGGCAAAATAATGAATTTTACCCACATTAATCCCTCTCCCCCTTCCTTCTCCCCCTCCGACAGAGAAAACCAACTCCAGAAGGCTTCTTTGAAACTGATCGTAAAATAGGACAGGGCAGGGCACGGTCAGACAAAAAAAAAAGAGGCCCCTTCTGGGTTCAAAGGATTACGAGAAGCAATTTGTAGAGAGCCACTCTGCTCTTCTGGCAGTAATTTATGAACAATCCCTCTTTAATTGTGGTCACGATGACGCTTCATCTACCAGAGTTTGATGTCACTCAATTTTCAGACATCTGCTGAAGGCTGACTTCAATTGCAGAACGGGGCAACACGGGCCGGGAGGAGATGAACTTCCCAAGAAAAATCCTTCCCCCTTTGATTTTTTGGCAGTGCCATCGAAACCTGTCTCTCTCTCTTTTTCAGCCCTTCACCGACCCACCCGGGTCTTTTCCTCCTCTCTCTTCCCACCCTTCACTCACCCACCCAGGTCTTTTCCTCCTCTATTCTTCATCCCACTGTCACTACCGCCGTCATTTACGAGGGCGATATAAATATAGAAACACCCTCTGATCCACCTTGAGAGAGAGAGAGAGAGGCAGGCAACAGCGTGCTTTTGCCTGCAACATGTTTCGCCAAAAACTTTAAAATCAAAAACAGATGATGAAAAGTGGCGTAAATAGCATGTTTTGACGCACCCTGCAACTCTATCTGGATGCGTTGGTGGTGGGATCGCGCACCGCCACCTCTGACACTCATGACACAACTCTAATAAACAAAAATACATTACTGCCATATCCTATGATAGTAATATTGGACCCCCGCCTCGGGTGCTCAAAGGTAGCATGCTCCATTTACTGCGTCAGTGGTTCCAAGTTCGATACTGAATCGAATTGGGTTGGCTTCTTTCGGGCGAGAGGGGTCCAGAGTGCGCCTTCCTTCGTTGTTGTTGTTGTTTGTTGGTGTTTTAGGACCCTTCAACTACAAAGGTCATTAGAGCCCCGTCCACAGCATAGTTCTTATACAGAGACTGCACAGATACTACACTAAAGCGACGATTTTTGGGTATTAGCGGTACCCAGTTTTCCCAAGCGGACACCCTTGTCAGTACTAGCTCGGGTTGTGCTGCTTAACTGCAGGGATCAGGCGAGAACTGGTGTGTCCAACGCAATTCGCCGCTCCCTGCCTTCCTTGGGATGAGAAGTTGGTTCGTTGGTGTTTTAGTGGCCCTTCAACTACAAGGTCATTAGAGCCCCGTCCACAGCGGAGTTCTTATGCAGAGACTGCACAGACACTACACCAACGTGACGATTTTTGGGTATTAGCGTTACCCAGTTTTCCCAAGTGGCCGCCCATGTCAGTACTAGATGGGGTTGGGTTGCTTCACTTCAGTGATCAGACGAGAACTGGTGTGTCCAACGCAATAAGCCGCTCTCGAATGAGAAGTAAAACCGAAGTCCCGTGTGGAGTCCACGTCAAGGAACCCTCCCTACTAGGCAACGAGTACATGACGCAAGATTTCCAGGTGTAGGAGCTCATCTCCTGACGTCAATGGTGGTGGTGGTCGGCCGGCGGTGGAATCCTCCAACGAACAGTAGACTGACGATCAATAAGCATAGGGGTTGGAGCTTTGGTCGACAACAGGCTATGGTAAAAAACTGTCCAATAGATCAGGCATGTCAAAAACTGGAGGTACCCCGAAGGCCACATTGGTAACATCAGCGTTGTCATGAGGGCCATCTAATGTTAACTTTTTTTTTTTTAGCAATTTTGTTTTTAAACAGCACTAAGAGGCCCGTCAATATCGAGTTTATTTGACAGGACAGTTGCCGCAATGGTATTTAATAATACTTTCAATCAAAATGTGGCACATGTCGTCCCCTTCCAACTGCGCCAGGGGCAACTGTCCTCCTATCGTAGAAAGAGTCAAAATCCCAGGTGTAGGAGCTCGGTGGAGTGCCCCAACGAGCCCATGATTGGCGGCAACCGGTTGCGGAAAAACCCCGTCCAATATATCGCCTTTGTGTTCATTCAAAGGGACCCGACCTTGCGATAGCCGGCCCTGCCATAGGCGGGAAAAGGTTTAGGAGTTGCTATCCAATGATCGTATTATTCGAATAGCTCTATCTTTGTTCTTTTTCATTCAGACGCCATCGTTGATGACGCAATCAAATTAGAATGTTTTTTTTTTGTAAACAATAGAACAACGCACGTGCTTTAGCTCCCTACTTTTCCTGCGGCTCACGTGCGCAGTAGAAACGACGACGACTGCAGGATCAATTCTCATCACGGCCAGTGACATTTCTTTCTTTCACCTCCCCGCTTGTGACCTTCAGAGAGTGAGAGAGAGTCACTTCAGCCACCATATTACTCTAACCACTAATTGAGTACATCTAGTTAACTTTGAATAATAAAAAAAAAACTTGTGCTCATTCTGAGCGGCCCCTCCCCTTAATTGAGAAATAACGTCACTCTTCCAACACACATACACAAATTGATTAGGGACCAGAAGAGGAGGAGGAGGAGGTGAGGACAGGGGGTTGAAGCGAGAAGGAGAGGATGGACTTTCTATCACGCCCCCTTCTTTCTCTCTCTCCAGAAAATGGATGTAAAACTAGCCGGAGAGGTCATACATCTACACGAAATACGGAAAAATCGTCCCGTCCCGTACAGGAATATATTCCTATCGTGTATGTGATTGTCTCTTTCTGGTTACCACCCTACAACCACCCGTCACCCCTCTTCACTCTACTTTCACCTTCTCTCCCACTCCCATTAATCCTCCTCCTCCTCCTTTCTTGAAGATGAAGAAGAAAAAAAATCACAGAAGTTTGGCGTCGGTCGCCGCCGCCGCCAAGTCGCAGCCGCCTCCTTACGTAAGGTCAATGCACACACAAAAATGTGGCGCAATTTGGATGCAATGTAACTGTCATGGAACACAGCACTAAAATTGACAGTAATTAGACGAGTTTCCAGTTCCAGAAATCCCCTCACAACCAAAAGATGCTTCTCAAAATTCTTCGCTACCATTTGGGCTCACCCATCGCCCTCCTTATTGCGAGAGGTGAGGGGGGAGGGAGGGTTGAAGCTGCCGAGTCGCCGCTGTGCTCTGACCAAACAATAACAGTGCAGAAATGCAAAAGCAACTCCTAACCCTTTTCCAGCCTATGGCAGGGTACTGCTGATATCCAAAGGGGGATCTATTGGACGGTGTTTTCCCGCAGCCGGTTGCCGATCAAAGTTCCAACTCCTATGCGTATTGATTGCCAGTGTACTGTTGGTTGGGGCACTTCACCAAGCTCCTACACTTGGAAATTTTGCCTAATCTAACCGTTGCACAGCAATCCAATGTAGAAGGCGCAATGGGTAGCGTGTCCTCGGTAACTGCGTCAAAGGTTTTAGGTTCGATACTGAACCGAGGTGGGTTGACTTCTTTCGAGCGAGAGAGATGTCTTCCTTCGGATAAGAAGTAAAACAGATGTCCCCTGTGATGCACTATGGCATTGGCACGTCAAAGAACCCCCTCTACCATGAAACGAGTAGATGAGGCAAAATTTCCAGGTGGGGGAGCTCGCCCCTTGGCGTCGGTGGAATTCCTCAACAAACGACAGACCGACGATAAATCACGATAGGGGTAGCAACAGTGGTCGGCAACCGGCTGCTGAAAAAAATACTGTCCAATAGATAACCCTTGTATCCATTCAGAGGGACAAGATGGGTACCCGACCCTGCCACAGGCGGGAAAAGGGTTGGAAGTTCCTCTTGCTAACCATTGTATAGTAGAGAGGGTTCTTTGGTGTACAAATGCCATCGTACACCACACGGGACCTCGGTTTGACCTCTCGACGAACACTAGACCGACGATAAATAAGCGTAGGGGTGCAGCTTTGGCCGGCAACCGGCTGCAGAAAAAACTATGACCAATATATCGCCCTGTGTCCATTCAGAGGGGCAAGATGGGTACCCGACCCTGCCATAAGCGGGAAAAGGGTTAGGAGTTGCTTTTGCTAGTCGCTGCGGGTGCCACTGTTAGGAAACTCTTACCAAAACCGGAAATGATATACTGGGTTGTGTACAAACGTGATCAAATAACACGGCATCCTGGAGAGTGTCAGGATGGAGTACAATTTAATTGAGAGCGCCGTGTTCTTTTAATATTCGTATTTCAAAAACCAGAGAACACATTACGTGCCTTAAGTCCTTCTCCTCATCAAAACAGAACCAACCACGTGCACTGGAAAAGAACACAATTGGGAATGAGGGCTATTCACTCATTACTACTACGACCAAACAATGGCTATTAGCAATATACTGGTTATCAGAAGTAGTTAATTAAACAACCTGCCAGTAACCAGCTGAGTTAGCGTAAAATTTGGTTAAAAAAACCGATCGAGAGAATTTCATTTCGTAAATAAAAATAATTGCGAAATGCAGATTTTAAAAAAAATGAAGAGGGGGGGGAAGAGGAGGGCGAGGAGGGACCAGAGAATGAAAACAATTCCAAGGTTTCCCGAAATCCGACCTATAAATTAACTATTAGGCAAAACTAAAACAACTAATTAGTTTAACTAACAAGTTAAAAAAAAATTTAATTTCCATGTTTCTCAACTTAATTCGTCGTTTATCAAACCTCGGCGCCTAATATGTCACTTTCTCAGTATCCGTCGTCCAGTCACACTTGTCCCAACTAATTAATCAGTACTGATTAAGTGATCCACTTTCTGCCAAATTTTAAGTGGGGGAATGATCACCACCACACTCTTTTTCTCCAGAAAAAAAAACAGTATTCGTAGATAAAAGGGAGTAAAGGGGTGTGGGAGTCAGGCAGAATCCCTGTCCTGCCGGACCACCACCACCACCACCACCACTCATTTCCTGGCGACAACAATAACACAATGTCGCCCTTACTCTTTCCCCCCTCTTGCAAGACCTGTTTGCTTAAAAAAGATAATTATTTTGTCACGGGACAGGGGAAAAAAAAGGAAACAGAAATATTGACCCCACCCCCCCTTCCCGATCGCCGCCACCCGACTCAACCGTATTTCTTGCTAAAGCCAAAAAAAAAAGCTAAACGTCAGGATGGGATGTAAAGAGGCATTTGTATTTATGACGTCACTAACTCGTCTGCGTAACAACCTTCACCTAGCATTTCTCATCCTTGACCTCTCCGTTGGTGCGACCCTGGCACTCCGCGCTTCTCGACAAGTCTCTATCTCTCTCTCCCCTTCTACCTCACCCTGCAGTCCCACACACATACTCTCTCCCCTTTCCTCTAGCCCCCCTCTCTCTCCCTCTCTCCTGCATAACGTAAGCGCAGACAACCTGAAATAAAGGCTACCGGAAATCCGTGATGTGTCACTTTCTATAAGGGCATTCACACGCGACTGACCACTTCCGGCATCTACCAGCACCTTCTTCAACGTCTTAAACATTCCATCACACACAGATATAAGTATATTCACTTTCGGGTTATTGGTCTAAGGCTGACCACTCTACATCAATATCATTTTAAAAAACACCACACCAGTCAAGTAGACCCCCGCCTCGGTGGCGCAGTAAGTAGAGGGGGTTACTGCGTCAGTGGTTCTACGTTCGACAATGCACCGAGGCGGGTTGGTTTCTTTCGGACGAGACAGAGGCCCCGAGTGCGGCTTCCTTCGAATGGGAAGTAAAACCGGGGTACCGTGTGGTGTATGACGGTAGACCAACAGTAGACTCACGATAAATAAGCATAGGGGTTGCAGCTTTGGTCGGCAGCCGGCTGCGGGGACCCACTATCCAATAGATCACTCGTGTGTAAAGTCAGGGGGATACGATGGGTACGGGAAAAGGGGTTAAGAGTAGCTTGCTTGTTTGCACACGAGTCAAGGGAGCGGCGAATTGCGTTGGACACACCAGTTCTCGTCTGATCACTGAAGTTAAGCAGCGCAACCCCAGCTAGTACTGACATGGGTGGCCGCTTGGGAAAACTGGGTACGGCTAATACCCAAAAATCGTCGCATTAGTGTAGTGTCTGTGCAGTCTCTGCATAAGAACTATGCTGTGGACGGGGCTCTAATGACCTTTGTAGTTGAAGGGCCCTAAAACACCAATAAACAAACAACAACACGAGAGTCAAGTATACGGGTAGCGAACCCACACAATCAACACAGACTCACGTTGCTGCCTTCCATACAGAATGGGCCCAGTTAAATGATTCACAGTAGCAGCAGCCACATGACTGAGCTGGAAGCACGAGTTAAGTAAGGAAAGGGATTAGTGGCGTCGTCCGCCTAACTGACAAGAGGCCAGGACAACGTTAAAGCGGGGAACTAAAATCACAGCTGAACCCTCCAACTGTCTACAGCATATCACATGCTCTGTGAGGAACACCAACTGGTAGCTGACGCCAGGTTGGAAGGCTGCAGACAGGGATCCAGGAAGACATTTTCTACTCTTTATCTTCAAACTCGGACTATTTTAATAATCCTAATAATCCGGAAGTGCCATCTCCAAATTCTGAAACGTTCGCAAAGATGTCATCAGGTTGTTGTCATCAAATGGCACTTCAGGAAGACAGGCCCATCGATTTTACTATCTTGACAATAGCAAGAACGCATGTGTCAGCCAGAGCGGGACTTGTCACTGCCAACGTTTGGGATGTCCCACATCAACGAAACCCAATTTCTAAGGCTCATACTTCCGGGACGAAAACCAGGTGGCTCTTTCACCCACACCCATCAGTTGTACATAAGGCGTACAAAGTGAAAACTCCGCCTACTTCCATCCTACACTGGTTCTGTTCTTTCCCCGCCCTCCCCACTCAACCCGTGGGTCAAGACGGACGGGATTCTTTCTATCCATCAGGGCACTCCCAAATTACCCCATTCTTTCGGACCTAACTCCTAACATATTATGCATAATATTACTGAACTACCCCTTTTGAACAGGTTTAAGACATCGCAATTCCTTTCGGCTAAGGGGAGGATGGGGTGTGGAATGACACCTGAGAGAGACGGGGTGGGGAGGTCACCACGTTCGAAGGTATACTGGACATTTCATCGTTGATCAATTCCAAGATTACATTCCGATTGAGCCCTCGTCGTCGTAAACAAAAATCAAAATGTACACAACTAACCTAACAACAATCCAATTAAGATTAAGCTGCTAGTTGTCTTTGTCACGATGGTCAACATTACTGGTCACTCTGTTGGTCGCACAATTTCAGCAAACGCCTTGAAGCATGTTGAGGGCATCACCCCTTCCACTCCTCTTCCACCAACCTGCACATCCAAACAACACCACCACCACACCAATTTCACATTTAAAGCGAGGTCAATATCATTAGAATTTTCCAGTACATCACGTGATCAAACTTGACCAATGGCGAAATATCCCAACCGTCCCGAAAGAAAAAGAACATTTTTTTTTTCCGATTTGTACTCGGAAAAAAAAGTTCTGACCCTGCCACAGGAGGGTTAACGGAATGATGATGATGTACTCCAACCTGGTAGTAGTTACCTGTACCTAGGCCCCGACAGAACATCAGGGATGTTGGAGTCACTCATTAGACCGTGATCACGTCGTGGGTTCAATTCCTGTCGAGGTCAGATCCCATCCACTATTCACACCACAGTGCCTTCATCCCAACTGCATGCTATTGAACACTCACTAGTGGCAGCGTAACCACGAAAGGGGGAGAGGAGGGTAAGGGAAGAAAATGATGGACCGGAAGTCATAATACATTGTCCAGGCCAGTATCGAACCAGGGGCGTCGAAAGATCTTGTCGGGACACCCAAGGGAATCGTCAGCCAACGATCAATTCTGAGTCGGTCAACGATAAATTAGAAAACTGGAGCGATGGATAGTAGGCCCCTAAAAAGAAAAAGTAAGCAAAGCAACTTCTAACCCCTTTCCCGCCTACGACAGGGTCGGGTACCCATGTTGTATCTCGGCATGGGCACAACGGTGATCTATTACACGGTGTTTTTCCGCAGCCGGCTGCCGGCTAAAGCTGCAATCCCAATGCTTATTCATCGTCGGTCTACTGTTTGTTGAGCCACTCCAACGACGGCAGAGGAGAGAAGGCAAGTACAGAGGGCTCTCGGCAAGTACAAAGGCGCACTCGGGGCCTCCCTCTCTCTATCCACCTCGATTCAGTATCGAACCTGAAACCACTGGGGCATAAATCGAGCACGCTATCTATTGCGTTTCTGTAGTTGGTGTTTTAGGGCCCTTCAACTACAAGGTCATTAGAGCGCCGTCCACAGCGTAGTTCTTATGCAGAGATTGCACAGACACTACACGAATCCGACGATTTTTGGGTATTAGAAGTACCCAGTTTTCCCAAGCGGCCACCCATGTCAGTACTAGCTGGAGTTGCGCTGCTTAACTTCAGTGATCAGACGAGAACTGGCGCGTCCAACGCAATTCGCCGCTCCTATTGCACTTCGAGGGAGATATAAAAGAAGAAGAAGAAGAAAGCACAGATAGAAAAAGGTGCCAGAGACAACAATCGGACACTTTTTCTCGATACATCGTGGCACCCCTCACAACCCTTTCCTTTGGCACGACATTATCCCCTTACCACATGAATAAAAGAGACAGTAGGCAGTAACAGCCCTCTCACTCAGCCCTCTACATCGCCTACATCATTGAACACAGCGATTTTTGATAAGACTGCTGCTCTTTTTCCATCCACCCATCCATGGGGCAATTCATTACTCCTCGTCCTGCTCTACCTCCTTTTTACCTGTCGCCCTCCTCCACCTCTCTCACACTTCCGAAAAATACTATTACTACTACTACCACCACCACCACCACCACCAGCAACCTTCAGTAAACGGCCATTCTGAAGGACGAGCATATGCTTTTCACCTGTACAAACGTTTAAAAGGCCAAATACTCGACACGTGGCTACCTGCGGCGTGTCGTGGGCCATTTCTAACACCTCTTCCATCATTAATGCTGTACATTAAAAAAAATATGGTTGGAGTGCTACAAGATAAGAGCAAGAGAGGAGGAGGAGGAGGCCGATGATGATGATGATGATGAAGAAGAGAATAAAGAGAGGAGAAAGGGGTGAAGGAATTTAAAACAGGACAACTACACATCTAATGATGTTTTTAAACAAAAAAACTAAATTCCACATAATTTATGAACCTTCCTTAATCCCTCCCACCTTTCAAGTGAAGTGCCACTTTTTCAGGGCAACGAATAGAGGCGGAGGGTGTGTGTGTGTGGGGGGGGGGGTAAGGGGTATGAAGGAGAATTTTGAATACTGTATTCATCTCTCAACGTTCCCGCCCTTTTCATCTCAAAGGGTTGAGGAGGACGAGGAGAAGGAGGAGGGGGGTGGGTGGTGGAGTGCACGAAATAAAAAGGTGTTACACACAGGGCAGCAACGAAAAGTTACACCCACCGCGTGGGACCTCCAACTGCTTTCAATTTCCACGGCAATGCCAGTGGCCCGTCACGGAGCCGCGGGGTCGCCATGAATAACAGCCAAAAATACAACGGGACATCCGAAACGTACGTAGGCGGCGTTCATATTTTGTGTCTATGTGTGTGCGTGCGTTGAAAATAACAACAACAACAAACAACCTGATAAAATAACTCATGAATATTTTGGTGGCTAGACACAGGTCATGAACCCTCTCCCTTCAGCTAGTAGATAATTGTATCATAACTTTTTGAAAAATTATTACATTGTATCATTATTTTGGTTTAAAACAAGAATATTAAAATAATATCTTTCATTAAAACAAAAACAGATAAAGAAAAAGAGTTGCCTCCCTTCTTTCTCCTCCACTATCATTAAAACATCACTCGGACTCTTGACCGATTTAAATATCATCCGCAACATGCGGAGGAGGAAAAGGGGGGAGGGAGGGACAACATCAAGAAGCTAACACCCTGGGACAAACCCCCTACTCCCCATCTCCAAATATATAAATACACCCTTTGAATAAGTAACAACCCGTTCAAAAAAGAAGCAAAAGCAACTCCTAACCCATTTCCCACCTATGGCAGGGTAACCAAGTTGTCCCTCTGAATGGACACAACAGTGCCGTAACGAGGGTATGAAGCGCCTGTGGCAAGTGTCTAACTTTCGCTTGCCCGTAACCCAATGTTGACAAAAAACAAACATTTTGCGCCCCAAACCCAGTTGCGGCCGCCTTCTTCGCCACGCCCTCGTTACGGCCCTGGGACACAAGGGTGATATATCGGACAGTGTTTTTCGGCAACCGATTGCCGACAAAAGGTGCACCCAACCCCTATGCTTATCTATCGTCGATCTGCGGTTCGTTAAGGGATTCCACCGATCGTCGCGACGATAGGGGGCTCAGCGCCAGTGGCGTCGCTAGGGCTGGTGTCACCCCCCCTCTCCCAAAAAGCCGCTTCTTCTGCTTTGGTGTCACCCCCCCCATTTCTCATGGTGTAAGTGGTGTCACCCGGTGCGGCCCACACCCCTCGAACCCCCCCCTAGTGATGCCACTGGCTCAGCTTCTACCCTTTTCATAGTAGAGATGGTTCTTTGATGTGCAAATGCCATCGTACACCACACGGGACCTCGGTTTTACTCCGCGGAGGCACACTCGGGGGCCTCCCTCTCTGTCCCCCCCCCCCCGAAAGAAGTCAACACACATCGATCCAGCATCGAACCTAGAACCACTGACGCAGTTACCTAGCATGCCACCGAGGCGGGATACAGGGTTTCTTAATTTAAAAAAGTACCCCAAAAAGGTGTTTTTTTGGGGGGGGGGACACAGAGTCATTTCCGGTCCATACATTTGCCAAAGAAAGTTCTTACAGAATTAGACTTTAGCCTGCTAACAATAACAACAACAGCTTAAAAGAAGAAGAAGCCGCTATCATTGCTGTCGTCATCGACATCCCAAAAAAGAATCGACAACTACCATCAAGAGAAACCGGAAGACATACAACAGCTACCAATGACGTCATCAAGCTCACCCCTTTCCCCCCCTTTCTCCCATCACCGCTGGTGAGGAAGTGTCTGTGGACAGACCACTGCACTTCTCACTCACGCTAGTCACCGGACAAAGAATGTTAGGAATGTATCCGAAAACAACAGTACTTCAGGTTCACTTCTTTTTAATCGGTCAAGAATGGAATAAAGGAAGCGGAAGTAGCATTCATAAGTTGTCTAGAGTGGACAGAATCAGTTTTGCACTCAAGCCTCTCATGTAAAAAAAAAAATCTAGACCCGTTAATGGGCTTTCGAAAATGACACCTACTCTTGACACCCCAACTTCAACCCCAATCCTAAATTTGGAGCCATTCATTTTCACACACAACCCTGCCCTTTCCTATTTGGTTCATTCTGTCCAGCTTCAAGAAAATGGTAACAACACAGACCAATAGACTTCCAGTGGGAGAACATTAGATTCAAACCTGGGTTGACCCCCCTCCTGCCAGATAGGTATTTTGCTTCCCAATTTTTCAATCGCGAGCCAGCTAACTGACCAATTGCGTCAGTATCCTCACTAGGCTTGCAAATGACCCTGCCTGTTTCCGGGCCTCCTTCCGCCTTCTTCCTCCTCCTCCTCCTCCATCTCGAAAGGCCACACCAGGACACACAAACAGTACAGTCATCCGAATATGATACTGTACATTTAAAGATGAGATAAAATCATACGCCTCCTGTCCAACCACTTGCCCAAGAAACCAGTCAACACATACCATTTTTGGACAGAGGAAATGCCCTCGAGGTAGCAACCCTCTCCTTAAAACTA
Organism: Trigoniulus corallinus; assembly: GCA_013389805.1. Lineage (NCBI taxonomy): Eukaryota > Metazoa > Arthropoda > Diplopoda > Spirobolida > Trigoniulidae > Trigoniulus > Trigoniulus corallinus. Next base: position 3,389,070 of record JAAFCE010004287.1, read on the forward strand.
TAAAACCGTTCCTTTCCCCTTTGAAGCCCCCATCTTTTGTCTTCAAAAAACAAAATTTAATAAGTAAACACCTCCTACTCAGTAAAAATAAGCTACCTACTCTATAACATAAGGCATCCCACCATCCAAATAATAACTAGTCCCCTCCCCACCCCTCCAAGTATTAGTGGGCGAGTGGCACAGCCACAAATTCTGAAACTGGCCCTGGAGGTAACAAACCCTCGATTTTCTTTCCTCTGGCTCCAACAAAGTATTCAAGAGGAGATCGATCCAGTAAACAAAGGTAACTGACATCTTCCATGGAGGAGAGGGAGAGAGAGAGAGAGAAAAACAGAGGGATAGAGAGAGACAAAGAGAGGGAGACAGAGGGAGACAGCGAGAGAAAGAGAGACAGATGGAGACAGAGAGAGACAGAGGGAGACAGAGATAGACAAAGAGAGACAGAGAGAGGCAAAGAGAGACAGAGGGAAACAGAGGGAGACGGAGGGAGACAAAGAGAGACGGAGGGAGACAAGAGGGGGAGACAGGTAGAGACAAAGAGAGACGGAGGGAGACAAAGA
>JAAFCE010004287.1:3389639-3422861 GCA_013389805.1 Trigoniulus corallinus
AGGGGGAGACAGGTAGAGACAAAGAGAGACGGAGGGAGACAAAGAGACAGAGGGAGAGATAAAGAGAGACAGGTAGAGACAAAGAGACAGAGGGAGAGGGAAAGAGACACAAAGAGACAGAGAAAGAGAGAGAGGGTACTCCCGCCCTCCTCTCAGGGCCGGATTTACTAATAGGCTAATTAGGGTGAAGCCTAGGGCCTCAAAATTGAAATAGCCTAGGGCCTCAAAATTGAAATAGCTTAGGGCCTCAAAATTGAAATAGCCTAGGACCTCAAATTTGAAATAGCCTAGGGCCTCTCAATACCTAAATCCGGCCCTGTATCCTCAAATATTCGACGCCTAGTGGAAAGAAAGAATGCCTACAACACGATCTCCATCTTTAGATATAGTATGATTGGCATTCCATGCACAGACTTCGCCAGCTCAACTGCTAACGCGTTGCCTCATCAGCTTAAAGGACGCAGGTTCGTTCCTAGTCGAGAGTAGGAACTTAATTTTGACACCGGAAGTATATTTTTTAAAAAGGTAGAAGAAACGAAATGATGAAACACTTCTATTTAAAGAAATTAAAACGTTAATGTATCCCAAATCTACTAACTAGCGTTTATTGACACAAATTGACGCATTTCGCAACAATAACAGAAAGAAAAAAGCTGCAAGGGCGGATTATTATTACTGATGGTTAACTAATCTTTATCATTAACTAGCTGTTAAACTATGATACCTTGAAATACGAGTACAACAGTCACACATCGCTGCTAACATACATTCACACAGGTGAGGGAAGGAGCGTGGGTGGCAATATGTATATCACACAGGGCTCCTCCAGATATTACAGGTAAACATCTCTGTCAACAGGTGATCCCTGCGTGATGCAGGGCTGAACCAATAGTCAAATTTCACGACTCAAGTAAATTCCACAGGGACCTCGCAACCAACATTCTGCGATGGGCCGTCTGTGCCGTCGTCCCTTATTCCTCTTCTGTTATGGCCATACTGGTTTCCTACAGCCTAATTATTTATCCCCAGGCTAACCTTGCCTCCAACCGTAATCACCCACTGTCTCCTCTCAGGACCATAGTCAGACGTGCACCCTCCTTTTGTGTAGTAAGGAACAGCCCAACTTCACGTGTTCCAGTGTGGATCGCCCTCTCACCCCCCACCATTATACTTTTCGCCCCGAAAAAAAAAGAAAGGCCTTCTACTTGTCAAATAAAGTACCTTACAAGTTCCAAGGTTGAATCATAAGTGGAAGGAGCAAGTAAAGTGTCGCATGGCTGCTGCCGGTTCCTATCACTCCCCTATAGCGCTATCTAAACAACCACAAGAATAAACAACAGCTAACCCAATCCCATGCCCCTCCACTCCCCTCATGAAAGGTTGAGCTTCTGAAGGTCACACACACACATACAGCTAGAGAGGAAGAAGACAAGGCGAGGGTGTAAGTGTGTGTGAGAGAGATACGCGACTTCCGGGTTAACTTGCAAATTGGCGATGCTGAGCTCAGCTGTCTTAAATGACTCTTCTGTCGAAGGTGTGAGGAGCCCTGCCTATCTTTGTCCCCACTCTTTTTCTTTTCTTCTCTTACAGTCAAAATCATCCAACACTCCTGTTACTTCTTCAGGATTTCCCCTGACGTCAAAAGTGGGGCAACGGGCCAAAAAAAAGCACTGACTATCTTTGCACCGCGTCAAACAAGACAGAATATTGGTATCCTCTCAAAAACAACGGGGGGGGGGGCGGAAGCCCCCTCCCAATCAAGTGCAGTGTCAAACATGGGCCGAGATTTCACCTTCAGCGGTTGGTTCCTCCTGCTACTACCCTGCTATAACCTTTCATCCATACTATTGGCATACAACCGATCATTAAAGTACGACGAAAATTTTTCGGGTAGAGGGGAAGTGGAGAAATGTTCCAACAATGGGATCAATTTGTGTTTGTCCCTCCTCTGAGGACGCCCAAGCAACACGCAATAGTGAACCATATCCTTTAAGGCAGTGGTTCTCAATCTTTTTGAAGTCGGGGAACACTAAGCAGCGACATTTCACTAGCACCGAACACTTACAATTCAACATAAACTTTAAAGCAGGTTGTACACCTTCTACACCTGGTACTTACTACATCATCACCATACCCTTATCCCGCCTGTGGCAGGGTCGGGTCTGCGGGTTCTAGCCTTCCACTCCCGTCTATCTCTTCCCCAGTTCCCCGTCCACCCCACACACACTGTCACATCCTTACGGACAACCTGTTCCCACATCTGCTTTGGTCTCCCCCTGCCCCTGGTGCTACCGACCACCTGCATTCCTGGAATTAACCTAACGCGCTCCTCTTCCTCTCTTCGCATGACGTGTCCATAACACCTCAGCCTATTCTCCCTCATTTTTTCGGCGATGTACAACGCCCCAGGCTAACTCTAATACGCTCATTCCTAATTCTGCCAGCTCTCGACACGCCACACATGTGCCACAGCATTCGCATCTCGTCTACTCGCATTCTATTGACGTAGCTCTTCCTCACTGCCCAGCACTCTGACCCATATAGCATAGCTAGTCTAACCACTGTCCAGTAGAACATCTCTTTCAACTAGATTGGGATCCTCCTATCACACAGGACTCCGCTTGCCTGTCTCCACTTCAGTGACCCCTTCCCACATTGATTGCGTGGGTCACATCAGAGTATCTCTCCATTGCTTTATTTGTGCATTAATTTTTTTTGCGGAACACTTGAAATTCTTTCACGGAACCGCTGCTTTAAGGTGCCGCCAATACCGAATCACGTCTTCAAAGAAGGGAATTGAACTCAGTCCACTTTCAAACTCAAAGTAGCCTGTAAAAAGGGAGAGCTGTACGACACCTAGAAAAAATGAGCCTTCAAGTTAGATGAAAGAAAGGCCACAGCTCTCCAAATGGCAAGGACGTATGAACTGCTAGTGGCGTCACTAGGGGGATGCGGGCTGCACCGAGCGACACCACTCGCACAATGACAAATGGGGTGACACCAAAGTAGAAGAAGCGGCTTTTTGTCGGGAGACGGGGTGACGCCAGCCCTAGAGACTCCACTGTGAACTGCAGCCACCTTCTAGGAAACACCACATCTGACTCGCTTATACAAGGTAGACACTCCACGTGCGACTTTTCATCAGCTGGCCTTTCGCCACTTGGGTATCAGTATACAAACCCTAACTGTAGTTACAGGTCAGCAACCGTCTGATCACTGAACGTAAGCGACGCAATCCCAGGATAATACTAGCATGGCTGATCGCTTGGGAACACTGAATACCGATAAAACCCAAATCGTCGTAGTGTCTGTGCAGACCCTGCATTAGATCATCGCAGTGAACGGGGCTCTAATAAGCCGGGGCCATAAAAAAAGCAAACCGAAAGAACAAGGAGAGGGAGAGAGAGAAAGACAGGGGGAGGCCTAGAGAAGCTTTTTTTATTTTGTCGGTGCTTTAGGGCCCATCAATTACAACGTCATCAGAGCCCAGTCGACTACGATCTTTGGGCATTTGCGGCATCCAGTTTTCTCGAGCGGTCACCCATGTTAGTACTAGCTGGGGTTGCGTTGCTGAACTTTAGTGATCAGACGAGAACTGGTGTGTCCAATGCAATAAGCCGCTTCTTAGGGAGAGAGAGAGAGAGAGAGGGAGAGAAAGAGAGAGGGAGACAGAGGGGGAGAGAGGGAGAGAGAGAGGGAGAGAGAGAGAGAGAGAGGGGGAGAGAGAAAGGGAGAGTGGGAGAGAGAAAGGGAGAGTGGGAGAGAGAGGGAGAGAGAGAAGGAGAGAGAAAGAGGAAGGGAGAGGGAGAGAGAGATAGAAAAGAAAAACAATAGTAACAAAATTATTTCTGCAATCTAGTGAGATAGAGATTGACCTTAACTGAGAAGGACGACAAAGTAGTAGTCACATTTTCATGCACAAATATCACCTATCTGATAATGAAGAACGAGACCTTCATTTTATAAAATTTCCCCAAACACACACACCTTCATGAGAATTACAAGTACCAATCTGAGGAGTAACCAAAAAAAAAGGAGAGTAGAATCACAATGAATAAATAATAAACGTAATTTCTTTTTCATATCAAATAAAATACCTCTGGAAAATCCGACTGGGAGTCGACACAAACTAATATGATTTACATCGGGTTATTAATAATCATAATGATAATAATATATATTAACAAATTAAAAATTACCAGCCCCCGAGCAACTATTTGAAAGGCGCAGTACGATACCAGCAGCCAGGTGTGAGAAGTAATGGAGGTAGTAGAAAGACTTTTAACAATCCGAGATCAGAAATAAATTAAATAGATATCATGTTACTGAAATATTACAGAAAAAAAACAGTAGGTGAATTGTCACAAACGTGCTAATGATCATGAAACGGGGAGGCGAACTTAGAAAGGGCAGAAATGTCCGGGCGGGGGAGAGGGAGGGAGGCAGGGCCGGCGCGAGGCAGGTTCAGCGCATTCGCCGGAACCCAGCCCCGCGTTTACTAGGGAGCGGCGAATTGAGTTACACACCAGTTCTCGTCTAATCACTGAAGTTAAGCAGCGCAACCCCAGCTAGTACTGACATGGGTGGCCGCTTGGGAAAACTGGGTACTGCTAATACCCAAAACCATCGTCGCATTAGTGTAGTGTCCATGCAGTCTCTGCATAAGAACTATGCTGTGGACGGGGCTCTAATGACCTTTGTAGTTGAAGGGCCCTACACCACAACGCGTTTACTAAGGTCCTGCGCCTTATGAAAATCTTCTTTCCTACAAAAGCAACTCCGAACCATTTTCCCGCCTATGGCAGAGGGCGGGTACCCATCTTTTCCCTCTGAATGGACACAAGGGTGATCTATTGGACAGTGTTTTGCCACAGCTGGCTGCCGGTCACAAGACTGTGACCCCCTTGCTTATTGATCGTCGATCTATTGTACATCGGGGCACTCCACCAGACTCCAGGAAGGAGTGAGGGGCGGACTCCTACATTTGGAAATATTTGCTTCATCTACCCGCTGTATAGTAAAGAGGATTTTTTTGCGTGTAAATGCAGTCGTGCACCACACGGGACCTCGGTTTTACTTCTCACCCGAAGTAAGGTGTACCCGGGGCCTCTCTCTCTCTCTCTCTCTCCCTTAAGAAAACCCCAACCCACCTCGGTCCAGCATGGAATTTTTTTGTTTCGTTGGTGTTTTAGGGCCCTTCAACTACAAGGTCATTAGAGCCCCGTCCACTGCGTAGTTCTAATACAATGACTGCACAGACACTACGCTAATGCGACGATTTTTGGATATTAGCAGTACCCAGTTTCCCAAGCGGCCACCCATGTCAGTACTAACTAGAGCTGCGTTGCTTAACGTCAGTGATTAGACGACAACTGCGGGAGCCGCGAATTGCGTTGGACACACCAGTTCTCGTCTGATCATTGAAGTTAAGCCGCACAACCCTAGCTAGTACTGATATGGGTGGCCGCTTGGGAAAACTGGGTACTGCTAATACCCAAAAATCGTCGCATTAGTGTAGTGTCTGTGCAGTCTATGCATAAGAACTATGCTGTGGACGGGGCTCTAATGACCCTCTAGTTGAAGGGCCCTAAAACACCAACAAACGACAACTGGTGCGCCCAACGCAGTACATCCTCTTACCTCTAGTATCGAACCTACAACCACTGGCGTAGTTACCGAGCACGTTATCCACAGTGCCACCGAGGTGGGATTTTTTCTTTCCTTACAAAGGGTCCCGCAAAAGCTCGCGCCGGCTCTGGAGGGTGGAAAAAAAAAACGTTAGAAAAATATCGTCCAAGCCATAGGATGCTGCCCTCTCCTGAGATACAGAGATGCTCCCATAGTTTTTGCAAAAATCGGCGCCGCCACCAAATAAACTCACGTAAATCTGCTGAGAAATGATACAAGCATACTGTATATACGTTTAGAGGAGTTATATAAGGAAAAAAAAATTACGTAAGATTGTTGGCGAACAGGTTAATTGCCAAATTATTTCTTCTTCTTTTGCTTAACAGAAAAAAAAAACACGAGGTGCATGTCTTAAACCGACCTCCACTCCTCCTCCTTCCTTCCAACATTGAACCTCATTTCTCGAAATCATTTTCGAGCTTTCGTGCCAAACTAGAATTTGGAGAACCTTTTGACCACTCCCACGCACACCAACACCACATGCTCTGCCGAAACTTCTTAATAGCATTTCACTACCACTACAACAACAACATGTCTACTACACCTGCGCCTATCTAAAAATTCAGTAAATATCTTCTTCTCTGTAGATACAAAGTAACTCCTAATCCTTTTCCCGCCTATGGCAGGGACGGGTGATCACACAAAGGTGATCTATTGGACAGCGTTTTCCCCCGCAGCTGGCTACCGACCAAACCTGCAGCCCCTATGCTTATTTATCGTCGGTCTACTACTTGTTGTTGGGGGGGAAGCACTCCACCAATCTCCTACACCTGGACATTTTTTGTCTCATCTACCCGTTGCATAGTAGAGAGGGTTCCTTGACGTGCCAATGCTATCGTACATCACACGGGACCTCGGTTTTACTTCTCATCCGAAAGAAGGCGCACTCGGGGCCTCCGTTGAGCGCGATGATGGCAGATGGTGGTCAATACAGAGCAACAAACTTCCAAAAACACTATCTTCACCTTTCTTTATAATCCACATAGGTCCCATTTTCCTTGGTTTTCATATTAATTAACAAATCTTAGTGAAACAATCTTAGGAGTATGAACTCAGAGACCTTGTACGTCTGTCAGCAACCTGTGCCCTTCTGCAGGGCAATTTTTGTTATTCTCACCTACTGATAACAACCCGCCGCGGTGGCGTAGTGGTTAGCACGCTCGACAACTGCGTCAGTAGTTCTAGGTTCGATTCCGGACAGAGGTGGGTCGGCTTCTTTCGAGTGTGCCTTCTTTCGGATGAGAAGTAAAACCGAGGTCCCGTGTGGGTGTACGATGGCACTTGCACGTAAAAGAACCTCCCTACTATGCAACGGGTAGATGAGGCAAAATTTCCAGGTGTAGTAGCTCGCCCCCCCTGGCGTCGGTAGCATTCCCCAATGAACACTAGGCCGACGATAAATAAGCGTAGGGGTGCAGCTTTGGCCGGCAACCGGCTGCAGAAAAAAAAAAAACTATGACCAATATATCGCCTTGTGTCCATTCAGAGGGACAAGATGGGTACCCGACCCTCCCAAAGGCGGGAAAAGGGTTAGGAGTTGCTTTGTTTTGCTCACCTACTGATCAGTTATAAGCAGTTTTTCTTCTCTCCTGTAAAATTTGCCTATTTTTTTTTTAACTTACGTGCTTTTTAAAGCAAAGTGACGATATGGGGATTAGAATTTGGGATAAATATAAGTTGGATGCATACTCTTGCAATAAATTGTGTTCAATAATAATGACACATGCTTTTTCCTCTTTTGATTAATGTTATCAGCCGGTTATTATTATCGAAAGTAACAGGTCCCTTTGGGATCACAATAAGCGCCTTCCACTGTATTTCAAATCGGAAGAAGGTGGACAAGTGGGTACGACAACAAGACAGTTATTTAGATGTCAGTTGAGCCTCTGTGGGTGAACAACTTTACAACTAAAATAAATAAATAAAAAAAATCAACAACAACGTCATTAAAGCATGTAGTAGAATAGTAAATGCAACCAAGCAACTCCTCCTCGTACGTCTTTGTGCTGCTTAATGCAATCGACAGAATGAAGCAAAATAAGTCAACAACTACGCAACATGAAACCTCAGTTTTGACCAAAATCGACATTATCACTCATTACACCATACCACCACCTTACAAGTCAAATCAACATGGAAAAACTATTTTGTAATCATGCCCTAGAAGTGTTGAAATCAGTAGTAGTAGTAGTCGTCGTCGTAATAGTAGCCAACAACTGATCAAGTATTATCATTCATCTATCAATCTTACACAAGAGACTCCTCCCGTTCATCCAGTTTTGTACATGTGTGCGTGGGAGTACATACTAAAAAAAAAAGAGGAAAGAAGATTTTTATACCATTTCCCTCCCTTTATATCACTCCAACGAAAAAAACCTATGAAGTACACCGTGCACCTCTTAGTAGAGATATCAGCGATGACTATCAACTACTAATAACTACTGTTATCACAACTCCTCGATACCAACGCATCTGACATTGACAGGAAGAATGTCAACACAACACGAAATCGGACCACATTTGGTAGCATATTGCATATCAAGCCCTAGATTCAAAACCGCATCTACTACACCAAAAATTCATCATCTTCAAATATTATAATAGCAATAACAAAGCTGGCTCTACTAACTACAACCACTTTACACAACACACTACAACAAAATAGTTTAGAAGATGATCTGCGCGTGCGTCTCCCCTCAACATCACCCGAACCGACTTTCCTCGTCCAATGCCTTCTTACCTGTTGATTTAACAATTAGCATCAGCGCAATTTTTAATTCTCTAACGTTGAAATTTACTTACCAATTTCTTACAAATACGTAGTGAGAACGAAAATACGTCAATTTTTGTCAAAATACATCATGCTATTCAAAGCGTTCCAAAATGGTGCAGCAATAGAACGTACTACGTCACAAATAGAACACTTTCGCGTGCCCACCGTGTTCGCATTCTGATATAGGGAATTTACGCGTTTTTCACCACAGAACAAATTCCCTATCCAATCATATTTAACTTTCGAAATCAAAAGGAAAGTAAATAAAATAAAATTTTCCTCCCCCCTTCCAGTTTTAATACGCTAAATTTTTTTTCTGGAACTACTGTTGTTAGTTATGATATGTATAGAAAGATGAATAAAAAAAAAGTACTTCACTGCTTACCTTCAACTGGAGCATCCAGAGTGATGAGACTGGAGAGAATCAGTACAAATAAGAATGAAGCACCACCAGGCGAAAGGAGAGCGTCAGCAGACGAACACATGGTCGGTCACAAGGGGCAACAACAACTACTACTACTGCTGCTGCTGCTGCTACTGCTACTTCTACTACCAGATTCAAACACGTGGACGAAAGTCGTAGTATATAAAACTACACAAAACAAAAGTTCGGACAACGACAATGCCGATGACTGTGGTAGCCAACAGCGGCAAGTACAGATGATTAATGTCGACACGCAAGTTCACTAACGTATCAATGTGATATAAAAAGCTACTAACCGTGCTAAAATGACATTGATGAAAGGTTGGTGGTTACACGTGACATCAACACACAGTCGTAGTAGTAGATATTAGTAACATTTCTTATTTTTCTTCACACCGTTCGCAAATGACAAGAAAAACAACAACAACAATAAAAAAGAACGGTGGTGACGTTGGAGCGCGAGAGAGCGGAGTGCGTGCAAGCGCGTGCGTCGTTCGATTCGAACGCGAGGTCCTTCTTTCAAACTGACAAACAAAAAAAAAATTGTTCTATTTCACTCCAAAACCCACCAAAATGGCGCCTAAATTCTAAATCACAAAACTATAAACACGATCCGAGTGTAAAAATAAACAAATTTCAATATTTCACTTGTGGCAATTACAAAATTAAAAGTTCGCGTTTCACCGACGTAACTATCCTTCTTACAATTTGCTGCTATTTCAAGACTAAAAGTCACAACATTCAACAGGAGGGCAAAACCGAAACATCGACTCTACGACGTAGAAAACAACCCCCGAACGACTAAAAAATTGTTACGAATACACACAAATATTAAAAAAAAAACAACCACCAGCACAAAATAAATCCGTGTAAAAGTAGCCCCGACTCTTCAGGATTAACAACAACAAAAAAAAAAAAACTCTACAAGAAAACGTTGCCCGTCGTGTCGCGTTAATAAATGATGCGTTGTATACGTCTATGAAATAGATGGTACTACAAGTAAGTAGTAGTAGTAGTAGCGGTGGTGGTGGTGTTGGTAGTAGTAGTAGTACTACTACTACTATTACTACTAGTAGTAGTGAATGCAACAGGAGGACAACTTTTTTTTTTAAAAAAAAAAAAAGGAGCGAACCGAAAAAGAGAGAGAGAGAGTCAAGTCTCATCAAGAAGAAGTAGTCGTCGAGACGTGTTTACGCGCGCGCGCGTGTCAGTTCGTATGTCTCTCTATATATCTCTCTTTTGCTCAGTGTTTGTGTGTGTGCCTATGTATATGTTACTTGTCCAAAATGCAAGACTTGCCAAAATCTAGTAGAGAGAGAGAGAGAAAGAGAGCTTGGCTGCCTCCGTCTCCTTCTTCTCTTGAAGCTTCCAAGATGTGAACAAGTTGGTCAAGACAAGATTCTTTCCTTTAAGTACCACTACACGGCACACTTCTGAAAATGAGTGAGTTATTATAAGTGTGAGGAGTGATCTCTCTCTCTCTCCTTCCCTCTCCCACCTCTCTCTCTCTTTTTTTTTGTGTATGTGTATTGTACCTCCCCGTTTTCTTCGTCTCCTCCTCCACCTCTTTCTCGAACCCCTTCTCTCTTTCTTGTCTCCTTTTTTGCACCACTACCGACCGACCGCCCTCCCTACGCGAGTGGTTCAACTTCTCTGAAAGCGTGAACTATACAATATATATATATATATAGAGAGAGAAAACCAGATATAATTTATAGACGTATGGGGTTGATGTGTGATATACGTGTGCAACGAGATTGATGGTCTCGACGGCGGCGAAGGTATCAGCAGCAAACACAACAGTAGGTAGGATTTTAGTACTACTGCTGATAGCAGTAGTAATAGAATTGCCCACCGGTTGAAACGTGTGCGCGCGCAACCGTACAGGGCGCCGCCAAATAACAAACCCTCTTGTAAATAGTATTAACATGAGCGTGCACACAACGCACCGTCATCATTCCACACTACGCCACCTACGTCTCTCCTCACCGTACGATTCTCTCACGGGACTGCTGTGTTGAATTCTGTCGTCCTCCTCCTTCCCTCTTTTTGTTTCGTCGGTGTTTTAAGCTGCGTTTACACTGCGCGCAAGTGTTTCATGAGGAAAGGACTCGCGCAGTGTAAACGGGGATTCGCCCCGAAATTTGCTGCGCGAGGCAGCCTCGTAGTGAGCCACCGCACTGTCGGTTTTTTGGACGTGCATCAAAGGGTTTCGCCACTCCCACTTCGTGTAGTGTTACTCTAAAGATACGTTTTGCATGCTTGCTTCGCGCAATGTTTCGCTCAATGTAAACAGGGAGGGCGAGATTGCCGCAAGGCTGCCGAAACAGTTGCGGCGAGTATGTTGCGCGCAGTGTAAACCCAGCTTTAGGGCCCTTCAACTACAAGGTCATTAGAGCCCCCGCCTACCGGGTAGTTCTAATGCACAGACACACACACACCACACTAATGTGACGATTTTTTTTTGGGGAGGGGGGGGGGGTGTTAGTGATACCCAGTTTTCCCAAAGCGGTCACCCATGTTAGTACTAGCTGCGGTTGCGTTGCATTAACTTCACCGATCAGACGAGACCCTTCGTGTGTGTATAACGCAATAAGCCACTCTCTTTCCTCCTCTCTCTCCATTGTAGTGCAGCCAAGTTGCGTTGGACACACAGCAGTTCCCGTGAGATCACTGAAGTTAAGCAGCGCAAGCCCACGTCAATACCAACATGGGTGGTTGGTAAAGAACGTTGGGTGCTGCAAATAAACCCTCTCCTTCGTCCTTTCACCTATCTCCTCATCTCCAGCGGGCAGCCTCCTAAGGGTTCGTCCTGTTATGGCTGCCTGGCTTACTCCCCAACCCATGAAATTAATCCAGTAATCCCCGGCGGGGTGCGGAGTAGGGTGTAGTGGTGGGCTATTACATACACAATAATCCGTTACGGAGGAAGCCAAGCAGCCATAACAGGCTGAACCCTTAGGAGGCTGCTTGTTGGAGATAAGGAAGAAGGTGTGGAGGATGCAGGAAATGGGAAACTTGTAGCACTCAACGTTCTTTAATAGCCACCCATGTTCGTACTAACGTGAGCTTGCGTTGCTTAACTTCAGTGATCTCACGGGTAGTGGTGTGTCCAACGCAACTCGGCTGCAACTTGGACAACAAGTACGTGAAGGATACGAAAAAAATACGGGGTGGGATAGCAACGAAAATAGTTAATTACTTTTATCAATATTGTTTCTCGCTGTCCTGATTACAAGTTACCGGCCGGAGGAAACACTAAAAACACATGAGAGAGGGGGGGTCTGTGTCTGCACCCCAGTCTACACATTGAGAGGAACTTGACAGAACTGGGCGACATTAAATAAAACAGAGTGCAGTCGGGGGGGGGGGGGGGGGTGATAATCACACTCACCCTCCTTCGTCCCTCCTACAACACAAATACGCATTTCGTGAAGGTGGAGGGCGGGTGGTTGGTTCAGCATTAACCCTTCTCCACAGGCATCTGAATGCAAACAAATGCCAATTACCATCGGTGGGAACTTATAAGCACCTTTCCGTATCAGAGCTTTTTTTTTTTGATTGCGTTGGACACACGCCGTTAAGCGACGCCAACCCCAGTTAGTAAAAACATGAGTGGCCTCTTGGGAACACACTGAGCAGCGTCTGCTCTAGCACTTATGCCGCCCCGGACAAAAATTACAGCCCCATGAATAAATTGCAGCAGCCCTGTTCTCACACTTGCAGCCAAAATGGTGCCCCGGACAAATGTCCGGGTTGCCCCCTCCCCCCTTAGAGCGGGCCCTGCACTGGGTATCGCTAATAGCCAAAAATAAATCATCCTAACAGCGTAGTGTCTGTGCAGACTCCGCAGTACAACACCACAGTGAACGGGGAGGTTCTAATGACCATTGTGCTCGAAGGGCCCTAAAACACCGACAAATCAATGGATGGCAGCCAGCTTGGGAGATAACGGGAATGCCTAATTGTGGGATCGATCCTGACTGCTGTTAGCCCAAATATTATCGATTGCAACTAAACCTATCGATGAAATGATATCGATACCAATAATCCGTAGGTTAGTTAGGCTTGTAAAAGTCCACTCAAGAGATATGGACCAACCCACGAGCTGCCCAATGACCGCCAAACCCTTTATTACCTTAAATAAATTTTTTTGTTGTAGTGGTGATGATGACGACGACGACGACGACGACGATGACCACCAGAGTCAAGAGGTGCGCTCGAATGGCGGAGACAAACAACTACACTAATTAATACGAGTTCACAATACAAAAATTGATCGAAAATGAGACCTCCTCGACAGTCGTCGTCGTCGTCGCCGCCAGGCCACAGTATTTGGGCGACGATCAAAACCAGTTCCCCTCTCATCGTCCTCCTCCTCCTCCCTCCCGTCCTGTCCTCACTCCTCCTCCTCTTTTTTTTTTCCTCACACGATTGCATAATGAAGTTGAATGCCTTACGCCCTACGTCACACTAGGCACAAACTAATGTTTAAAAATTATGGACATGTTTTTCGAAGAATTGCATCAGCTGCATTTTGCAACAGTCGACGCCGTCCTTACAAGCAGCTATCGATATGATCTATCTACTAATTGAAGGCTTGTGGCAACACTTAACATATCCAACCATTTACCTACCACCCCCCCTCTCTCTCCGTCATCTCCGCGGTCCTCACCCTCCCTCTCACATCATCTAGGTTCCCACCCCACTACTAACATTCCACCACTTTCTTTCCTCCTTCACACCTCACATTTCAACAAGAGGGAAACGAAAGAGAGCACAAACACAGCAGCAAACATCCATAAATTGACCGGTCAGAGAAGCGAACTCTGGGTGTTTGTGTTTCTTGGGTGTTTTAGGGTCCTTCAACTACAAAGTCATTAGCGAGACCCGTCCACTCTGTAGTTCTGATGCTGAAACTGCACAGACACTACACCTTATGCGACGATTTTTGGATACTAGCGCTACCCAGTTTTCCTAAGCGGCCACCCATTTCAATACTAGCTGGGGTTGCGTTGCTTAACTTCAGTCATCAGACGAGAACTGGTATGTCCAACGCAATTCGCCGCTCCGCGAACTCCGGGACATCCATACCGTGCTCGGTTCTAGGTTCTATACTGCAGGGGTGGCCAACCAGTCGATCGCGATCGACCGGTCGATCCCAAAGCCAATTTTGGTGGATCACTCGTGATGTGTTGACTTAAAACCCGTCTTGGTGACGTAGTGGCTCAGTGTTTCTAGGTCTGCGTCAGTGGTTCTAGGTTCGATACTGGACCGAGGTGGGTCGAGTATCGAACAATCCCCTCCCGAATTTGACTACACCTATGACAACAAGTCGATCGCGACACGTTTTTAGGATAAAAAGTCGATCGCGACACTTTTTTAAGATACAAAAAATAGATCTTATGTACACAAAAGTTGGCCACCCCTGCGATACTGGACCGAGGTGGGTTGGTATTTTTACCGGGCGAAAGAGAGAGAGAGAGGGGGCCCCGTGTGGTGTACGATGGAATTGCACGTCAAAGAACCCTCTCTACTACGCAACGGGTACACGAGGCCAAATTTCCAGGTCCTTTTGGTTCGTTCGTGTTTTACGGCCCTTCATCTACAAAGGTCATTACAGCCCCGTCCACTGCGTAGATCTAATCCAGAGACGGCACAGACACAACACTAATGCGACGATTTTTCCGGTATTAGCGGTACACAGTTTTCCCAAGCGGCCACCCATGTCAGTACTAGCGGGGGTTTGTTGCTTAACTTTAGTGATCAGACGAGATCAGACGAGTGCGTCGCAATACGCAACACGCCGCTCCTTCCAAATTTCCAGATGAAGGTGCTCGCCCCTTTCCCCCGGCGTCGTGTCGATGGAGTGCCCCAACGAAACAGTAGATAAATAAACATTGGGGTTTGCAGTTTTGGTCGGCAACCGGGGGCGGAAAAATCATTATTCAATAGATCACCCTTGGGTCCATCCAGAGGAACGAGATGGGTACCCGACCTTGCCATTGGCGGAAAAGGGTTAGGAGTTGCTTCGTGTTCTTTTCCGGGCCCAGGATAGAGCCCTACACTCAATGAACTCTGAGAGTCAAACACCGAAGAGGCCTGAAGGGGCTGTTCTCGGTCAGGATCTGCATTTCGGAAGAGGAGGGCGAAAAGAGAGCAGGGAAAAGGTGGAGGAGAGGGGAAACCGAGGCAATCCTGGTCCCCCCCTGAGTATAGGGTGTAGTTACTTCTCAAATGAAGGGGTTTTCCAATTCGACTTACATAAAGCTCCGGAACGGTCTGAAGACTTGAAAAGGTTCCCACCATCCTTTTCTTAAAATTCCTTGTTTTTTAAGAATTCCTATAAGAGGACGGGGCGACGTCCTTTTGGCAAATTTCTCCCCCTTCTTAGCGACCTCCGAAATAGTTGTCGCATTTTTGTGTATGTGGGCGCATTTGATAACCAAATTTCTAAAACTGTCGGTCAGAGTCTAATCTGATTGAATATAAAAATGGTACAATATTGTGTTTCTTAGTTCTCACCTCTTTTTTTTTAGACACCCAGTGACCCACCCCGTCTCTTCCTTCTGTGAACTCTTTACACCGCGTTATCAAATTATAATCATAACCCACTCCTTTCTTCCAAAAAATTCCCCTGATAGACCTCTTTATTTTCCCTCACAGAAAAAAAACTACGTAGTGAGGAGTAGTCCCGTCCCGTCATCATCGTCACACCTCCAAAAAAAAATCATATTTTTTTTTTGGTTGCCCCTTCTGGTGGTCGGGTTCTTATAATTTGCCACGTGTGGCCATCCCTGTCTATAATTACGTCATAATAAAACGCCACACGCCGCGACAATCAATAGGGTGATGACAATACAGTCTGGGCGAAGGAAGGAAGGCAGGACCCACTTGAGCACCTGCCACACTACCAGTCGTCGTCGGTCGGTTTCGACCCTATACCCACATGATTGGCAGTGATAATCCTTTCCTAACCGACTTAGAGACTACTACGCCTCGCCACATCCACACAGTGCCACAGCGTTACTTCTAAAAAGGACACAATGCATACACTCGATCCTTTAGCGGGCCGAGATAATCAGGATCGAAACTGACCACCAGGGTGGAGACAGGGCCGGCCCTAGAGTTTGCGGGTCCAAAGCAGCAGGCGATAGCGGGGCCCCAGTACCAAGTTTTTTTAATTCGTCAGTGAGGGGCCCAAGGTGGTCGCCTCGATCGCCTTGCCCTAAGGCCGGCCCTGGGTGGAGAAAGGAAGAAAGATAAGACATTTGATAAAGGTCTAAGTTGGACCAAGAACGGCAAGAGGAGTGTCACACCCCCGCCCCCATTCCACAAGGGCTTTTACATCTAAAGCAGCGGTTGTATTGCGTTGGACATTCTAGTGTGATTACTGAAATTAACCAACGTAACTCCAACTAGTACTGGCATGAGTGACCGCTTGGGAGCCCTGGGTACTGCTAATTCTCAAAAATCGTCCTAACAGCGTATTGTCTGTGCAGACTCTGCATTACAACTACGCAGTGGATGGGACTCCATCGACCTTTATAGTCCTCTAACCCCAACGAACGTCTAGGGCCGTACAACCCCAACAAAACAAATACATCTACAGGGGAACCGAAAGCACAGTCGGTTTCTTGGCGGGCCGAGGTGTCAGGATCAACCCTGATCATCAGAGTGGATAAAGCGAGAGACGAGGAAGGAAAGAGGATAGAGAGCGACATTTTAGGCCCAAGTTGAATCAACAACGTCTAAAACCAAATAATACTAAGCTGTTATAACGGGACACGAGCGCATGCTTTGCCCGGATTGGGGACAAATTCAACCTAATAACCCTTTCGTGTCCTCCTTCTCCTCTTCGGGCCGGTCCGATACGGGGATGAGCATGAGAATGGCTTGTTTCCGTGAAGTATGTTAGTGCTGGACTTCATTTATTGGAGGGGGGGGAGAAGGAGGGCTGGTAAACGAGAGAGAGATGTAAGAAAGACGACGAGCCAGGGTAGAAGAGAGGACAGGGGAAGGAAGCGAGAGAGGGGTTGGGGGAAGAAAGAACGAAACTCACTTATTCCTGTTCTGGCATTTATGACTGAGGTTAAAACTGGCTCGGTTACACCACAACCACCACAAGTTTATCTTTCAAAAGCAGCAGAAAAAATCTGTCAGCTATTTATAGTAAAAGCACGATCAAAAATATCAGGGAGCACGGTGCACAGCGAGCAACATCAGCAAATGTAATCACAAAAATAAATTTGGGACAGTCACAGAGAGCGAGAGAGAGAGAGAGGTACCAAGTAGTAGCAAATAATACCTCTTCTCCAACCACTAAATGCACTTCCTTGAACTCTCAACTCTCACCCCAACCACTCACACACACACAAAATCAGCAAATAAAATCATCATCACTGTACTTTTCCAATATCAATTTCGGTTCACTCGGCAAATAACACCAAAAAGGGGGTAGGTAGGGAGCCCATCTATTGGCCAACAACACTGGCCTACACACACTGGTCATTACTATCAGCACCTTAAAAATAAATGCTGACGTCCAAAATACATTTTATTGGCCAATATCAAAGAGAGAATTATTTGGAAACCGGTTAGCAAACTATAACACAAACAATGTTGAAACAAGTCCACCAAACTATTAGCTTCTATTAGGCGCACCCGGGACCACAACAACCCCAACAATGGTACCACTCTCCCTCCCTCCCCCCACAACTCAGGTGAGAACAAAGGCAAAACTCTCATTCAACCGGCCGGCCAACGAGCAGTCCGTGACACACCACTGGGAGTGGGAGGGTCATTTCGGGAATCCAACACTCTGCCTACCTGGGAAAGCGCCATACTCTGGCAGGGCAGTCCGACCCTGGAAAGGAGGAACAAATGGAGAGCGGAGGGGGATAACACAATGTTGAAACAAGTCCACCAACTATTAGCTTCTATTAGGCGCACTCTCTCCTATCGGGACACAACAACCCCCAACAATGGTATCACGCCCCCTCCCCCAGCCCGCAACTCAGGTGAGAACCAATTTTTTTTTGTTTGTTGGAGTTTAAGGTCCCGTCAACTACGAGGTCATTAGAGACCCGTCCACTGTGTAGTTCTAATGCATAGACTGCACAGACACTACACTAATGCGACGATTATTGCGTATTAGCAGTACCCAGCTTTCCCGAGCGATCACCCATGTCAGTACTAACTGGGCTTGCGTTGCTTAACTTCAGTGATCAGACGAGAACTGGTGTGTCCAACGCAACTCGCCGCTCCCAGGTGAGAACCAAGGCAAATCTCCCATTCAACCGGCCGATGAGCAGTCCGTGCCACACAATTGGGAGGGGAGGAGGCAGGTCATTTCGGGACTCCAACACTCGGGTGATGTAGGCGACGGCCTACCTGGGAAAGCGTCATACTCTGGCCGGACAGTCCGACCCTGGAAAAGCAACACCTAACCGCTTTCCCGCCTATGGCAGGGTCGGGTACCCATCTTGTCCCTCTGAATGGACACAAGGGCGGTATATTGGTCATAGTTTTTCTGCAGCCGGTAGCCGGCCAAAGCTACACCCTTACGCTTTTTTTTATCGTCGGTCTAGTGTTCGTTGGGGAATGTTACCGACTCCAGGGGGGGGGGGGGCCGAGCTCCTACACCTGGAAATTTTTGCCTCATCTACCCGTTGCATAGTAGAGAGGGTTCTTTTAAGTGCCATCTTACACCCACATGGGACCTCGGTTTTACTTCTCAGCCGAAAGAAGGCACACTCGTGGCCTCTCTCTCTCTCGCGCCCGAAAGAAGCCAACCCACCTCGGTCCAGTATCGAACCTAGAACTACTGGCGCAGTTGCCGAGCGTGCTAACCACTACGCCACTGCGGCGGGTAGTCCGACCGTGGAAAGGAGGGAAAAATGGAGAACGGAGGAGAAAAAAAAAATGGACAGCGGAGGGGGACTGACGAAAACGACCCCCCGCACTCTTGACGGACTCTAACCCTAGAATGGTCAACGCTATGTTCTGAAATCTTAGCTTAAAGGTAATTGGGGGGGTCACTCACAGCCTTGTTGACCATTCTAAGGCTAAAGGAAAAGGACAGGAGTGTGTGTGTGCGCGAGAACTAGAGTCATCCAGCAATTGCTCCATCTCCTTCCTTATCACACCATCAATCCTCTTTCACCTTTCCCTCGACAACCCCTCAACCCTTTCAGCAGGGCCTGCTGCGGCTATTCCTTCTGGTCGATGACCATGCTAGGATATCACAGAAAAAATAACAACAACAACAAAAAGATGTCATTTTGATGACGAATTCATTCATCGGTAGGGTCAAGTACCAAAAGAAGAAGAAGAAGAAGCAGGTCTTAGACAGGTGTTAATTAAACAACGCCAATTTTCGATATCAATAATTATATGAAGAATACCACCTGTGAAAAATTAACCTCCCAAAGTCTAAATTGGATCTCAGGCGCCACATTGGTGCAATTCTCACCTTGACAACTGTTTGCTACCAACTTAACAGTACTGAGCTCAACCATTATCATCATCATCATCAACAACAATCTCGTTGAATCGACTAAAATTTAACCTTTCACCTTTCCTATTAAAAAAACTATTAACCTCAACGACTCTTACAATAATGCTGGCTTAGCAGTGGCCGGCCAATTCTCTGACAGCCCGGTCCATCAACCCTTTGCAGTGGAGGGGAGGGGGAAAAGGAAGAGAGAGGGGGGGGAAGGAAAAGAGAGGGGGAAGGGGGGCGAAAGTAGGAAAAGCTCGACCTGGTCAACTCACATTTAGGGCCCTTCAACTACAAAGGTCATTATTAGAACCCCGTCCACTGCGTAGTTTTAATATAGAGACTGCACAGACACACTATTACGTTGATGGGACGACTTTTGGGTATCAGCGGTACACCCATGGTAGTAGTTGGTGGGTTGTTGTTGTTGTTGTTTGTTGGTGTTTTAGGGCCCATCAACTACAAAGGTCATTAGAGCCCCGTCCACAGCATAGTTCTTATGCAGAGACTGCACAGACACCGCACTAATGTGACGATTTTTGGGTATTAGCAGTACCCAGTTTCCCCAAGCGGCCACCCATGTCAGTACTAGCTGAGGTTGCGCTGCTTAACTTCAGTGATCAGAAGACGAGAACTGGTGTGTCCAACGCAATTCGCTGCTCCCATAGTTGGTGGGGGGGGGGGTCGCGTTGCTTAACTTCAGTGATCAGAAGACCGAGAACTAGTGTGTCCAACGCAATACAGCCGCTCCCGGTCAACTGACAATTAGCTGACCAGGTCAAGTTGGCTTTCAGAGTCACTAGAACATTTGCTAGTTTCACTGAACGACATACCCCATTTTCTTGAACAATAATTACACTGGCGGTGCACAGGTACCAGACCTAAAAACATCAACCGCCAAAAAATGAAGATTAATGAATTTCGGGAGAATAAATAGTTCAACGTGGCAGGTACTCTATTCTCCAGGTAAACGGTGCAGGGGTTAACAAAGGGGGCAAAGAGAGAGAGAGAGGCTCCAAGGGAGGAGGAGAGAAAGAGGAAGAACAGGAGTAGGAGGAGTGAAAGGAGAGAGAGAGAGAAAGAGCAAAGAGTGCGCCGCCGCTGTGACTGGACGAGACGGAGGCCCCCCCTCCCTCTACATTGGCCACGACGTTCGAAGGCAGGTCACTGGCCTAACACAAGAAACAAAAATTTCAAGCGCCTGCCGAAACTGAGAAACGATAAAAATACTTAAAATGAAGAGAAAATACTAACAACTCAAACGATCAGTAGTAGTTCTTTCATAGAGTCCTTCTTGTACCCCATCAACTAACCCCCCTCTCCCTCCTTAACCTCTTCACCGTTTTTTTTGGGGGGGGGAAGGGGGGTTGTCCGGTAGCAGATAAACCACTTCTTCTGCTACGATACCTGGTAATTAATCCCATAAAGTGAGTGAGTGAGTGGTGGGACAACGAGTAAAAGTGGAAAGAAAGAAAGAATTCAAATGGGACGACTCTCCAAATTTTGGAAACCATTTTCGCCCTACACAGAACGTCTACCTGAAAGAGAGAGACCCAGAACTCATTAAGGGGATGGCAAACAAACGAAAAGTAACATAAAAAGTTGACCAAAATGACTTTTCCAGGTAAAAGCCATATGCCCATTCATTCCACTATTACAGTACAACAATCCAGTGAGTGAGAACTTCGGCAGAAGGGGGAGGGAGGGGGCAACAGGGGTCATCTAAGAGAAGCCAAGTGCCGTCCCGTAAACAAACTTACTGTAGTTTATATAGCACCACAACAAACCTGTAATTAGACCGTGTCTTTCTCTTATTTAATTAACAGAACATTGCAAAAGAAAACGAGATACCTTTCTTTTCCCTGAGGTGGGACGTTTATCCTAGAATGGGACAAGGTGGAATACCGTGGGACAGGAAGAGGAGGGTGAATGAGTAAATGAGTGCTGGACAGGTCAGGGAAAGAGAGATCATTGAATAGAGAGGGAGAAAGGATCCTTTCACTTTCACTTCAGAATAGTAGTACACAGTTGTACTTTTAAAAAGAAAGAGGGTACTAAACTTCCAGGGTCATTTGGGTCCAAAAACAGAGCCCTACATCTCCATTCGGTCATCAGATTGCAGGCCACTGCACTAATCCATTTTTCACGAAAAAAAGGACAATTTTCGGAAAGCCGATAAGAAGGTAATAAAGTAACAAAAAAAAAAAAACCCCGAAAAGACAGAGCCGTCCGACGTGCCTTTTTAATGGGGTCGGTTGTCTGTGACGGCAGGTCCATTTACGTCACCACTACCAAAGTGGACTGGGCAATGAAGTGGGACCTGCACAAGATAGCGTACCGGACGATATGTTCCCCCACAAAATCTAAAACATGTCATAAATAATACTCATTATAAAGACGGGTCACCTGTAAATCAGCTTAAGAGCAAAGGCCCCAACCGCTGTCCACTTTCTTTGTCCCTCCCTTCAACGTTGCAACTTTTACTATTATTTCTAAAGCAACTTTTAGCCCTGTTCTCGCCTATGGCAGGGTCCCGCACCCATCTTGTTCCCTCTGAATGGACACAAGGGCGATATATCGGACATTGGTTTTCCGCAGCTTGTTGCCGACCAAAGCTGCAAAAACCCTATGCTCATTCATCGCCAGGCTACTGTCCGTTGGGACACTCCACCGACACCAGGAGGGAGTGGAGGGCGAGCTCCTGGAACACCTCGAAATGGTACCTCATCTACCCAGGCTCTTTGACGTGCCAATACCATCATACACACCACACGACAAATCGGTTTTACGTCTCATCCGAAAGAAGGCACACTCGTGACCTCTCTCGCCTCAACGAAGCCAACCCACCTCGGTCCAGTATCGAACCTAGAACCACTCGCGCAGTTACCGAGCGTGCTACCCACTGCGCCACCGAGGAGGGTCTTAGGGCGTTGTTGGTGTTTTAGGGCCTTCAAACTACAAATGTTATTAGAGAGCCCGCACAGACACTACGTTCTTACAACGATTTTTAGGTATTAGTAGTTCCCAAGTGTTCTATCGGGTATGCCGGCATCCCCCACAGAAAATCGCGGGCTCCATTGTTTGTTTGTTGGAGTTTAAGGTCCCGTCAACTACGAGGTCATTAGAGACCCGCGCGGGCTCCAGACGCCTGGCTGAGACGCCCCCAGTCAGGGCAGTCCCAACAAAAGAAGGGGCAATTCTTAGATTAGGGAACTGGAATGTGGGTACCGGGTACCCGTAAGTGGGAGTATGTTGTCCGTAAGGATATGGTAGTGTGTTGGGTGGACGGGGACCTGGTGGGAATAGGCGGGAGTTGAGGACAATAACCCGAGAGCGGCGAATTGCGTTGGACACAACAGTTCTCGTCTGATCACTGAAGTTAAGCAGCGCCACCCCAGTAAGTACTGACATGGGTGGCCGTTTGGGAAAGCTGGGTACTACTAATAACCAAAAATCGTCGCATTAGTGTAGTGTCTGTGCAGCCTCTGCATAAGAACTGTGCTGTGGATGGGGCTCTAATGACCTTTGTAGTTGAAGGGCCCTAAAACAATAACAAACAACAACTATAACCCGCAGACCCGACCCTGCCACAGGCGGGATAGCGGTATGGTTGTTGTTGTTTGTTGGAGTTTAAGGTCCCGTCAACTACAAGGTCATTAGAGAGCCGTCCACTGTATAGTTCTAATGCATATACTGCACAGACACTACACTAATGCGACGATTATTGGGTATTAGCAGTACCCAGAGTTCCCAAGCGGCCACCCATGCTAGTACTAGCTGGGGTTGTGTTGCTGAACTTCAGTGATCCGACGAAAACTGCAGTATCCAACGCAATACAGCCGCTCCCTCATTTCGGCGAGAAGGGGGGGGGTGAGAAGATATCCTCCAACTGATGTATCCCAATGACGGTAACCATACCCTCACGAACTTTTGTTTTTTAACCTCAGTACAGAAACCCAGGGTCTGATGATTTCCAACGTTCAGTATCCTCCTTGCTTGAAAGCACTGGATGCAGCACGCCGATGGTGGGGGAGGAGCTGCCAACATCAGGACAATGAGGTTAGGTTATCTTAGGATTTTTCTAAGAAAATCAAAGGATGTACTCCAGATACGTGTAATGGGAAAGAATTTCATTCTACTGAAGTTTTTCTTTCTCAAGAAAACTATAAAGTTGAGGCAGCTTCTGGGAAGTCAGGCAGCGTACCACAAACACCCAGAAACATGATTTAGTGCCACCATCAAAGGCAACTGCTGCTCCCGTTGCTACTCTACAGGATGACACGTTTAGTTAGTTAGTTGTTTTTTTTTTCCTTTTTGGAAAAATTCAGATGTGTCCTAGTGCGGAGTAGGATGGGGATGGGGAAGAGTCTCAAGAATGCTTTTTCATTTCTTGAGCCCTGCATACTCCAATCTTGACCAATTTAGCACTGAACTCTGTTCAACCCTCACCTTCGGGCAAGAGTACTTCCGCAAACCTATCTCTCCTTCCAAGTAGGGGCTATATCCGTGTTTCGCTTGAAAGGGTTGTGTGGCGCCGAAATACTGGCCTGCTGAACTCTCTACTATCCTGACGTTCCCTCCTCCTGCCTAACCTGGCGAGGAGGGGCCTAGGCGAAATTAATCCATTTGCAATGGTAAAACTGAAATTCACATTTGGACCAAACAGTCACACACACAGCAGGTGACTATGAACTCTATGAACTCGGCGTTGAAGAAAAGAGGAGGAGGAGGGAAGGGCTGAGCTGGGGTGAGGTTTGAAGGGTGAGCCAACCAAACCAGGGATAAAGTAACTTGACACACTTAAGCATGTCACACCAAGAACTCTTGCAGACCACCTGTATTTTCCAAAAAGTACTAAACTCTGACGGCTTTGCTTGTTTACAGATAAGACACTGACAATAAAGGGACTTTAAGGAAACTTCAAAAAACCGTATAATTACAGAGTCCAGTTAGTCATTATTTTGACTTTTACAGACCCAAAGGAAAAAAAAAAAATTCTCCTGTCTTTTGTTATTATTTTTTCCCAAGTATGCTTCTTGGAAAAAGGAGGAAACATGTAAATTCCAATTCGGAGCATATTGTGCCATATTCGTTCATTTCCTGGAAAACTGCGCTGGTATTCAGGGCTTGCAATTTCTCTGGGACAGGAAGAGCTTCTACTGCTACTACTGAAAGAAATTCACCAGTGACTAGAAATGTAATCCTTCAAAAAACGAAAAAAAAACAATATCCAAGAAAAACAAAAGCAGCGCCAACCAACGACGAATAGTTCAAATCTTCAGAAATATATCAGGGAGGCCTAGTTCGAAGTCCCACAGTCAGTGATAACAAGTTGGTTCCCTTGGTATATTAGGGCCTCTTCAACTACACTGGTCATCAGCGCCTCGTCCACTGCGTAGTTCCAATGCAGAGTCTGTCTACACCAGGGATGGCCAACTTTTGTGTACATAAGATCTACATTTTATCTTAAAAATGTGTCGCGATTTACTTATTGTCATAGGCGTCGTCAAAGTGGGGAGGGGGAGGTTCGATACTGGACCCACCTAGGTCCAGTATCGAACCTAGAACCACTGACGCTGACCTAGAAACACTGAGCCGTTACGTCACCGAGGCGGGTCTTAAGTCAACGTATCGCCAGTGATCGACCCCAATTGGCTTTGCGATCGACTTGTTGGCCACCCCTGGTCTACACAGACACTACGCCATTACGACGATTTTCGGTATCAGCAGTACCCAGTGTTCCCAAGCGGCCACCCATGTTAGCACTAAAATTTTTGTTCCGTTGGTGTTTAAAGGCTCCTCAACTACAAGGTCATTGTTGCCCCGTCCATTGCGTAGTTCTAATGCACTGACTGCACAGACACTAATGCCACGATTTTTGGGTATTAGCGGTACCAAGATTTCCCAAGCGGCCACCCATGTCAGCACTAGCCGGGGTTGCATTGCTTAACTTCAGTGATCAGACCAGAACAGGTGTGTCCAACACAATTTGCCATCCCCAGGTTGTGTTGCTTAACTTCAGCGGTCAGACGAGAACTGGTGTGCCCAACACAATACAGTCGCTCCCTACACAACAAGCAACACCAACAATCACTTCTAAAATGACATCATTGGAAAACTGTTCACCATTTGGACACAGAGACCCTGGGCATCTTTCCTGATATTTCAAATGTGTGTCCAAAATTAACAACATTAATCCACCAAAAGAGAAATACTATCAAACCAATATGTCGTTGGTGTTTCTAGAGCCTTTCATCTAAAAAAAAAGGTTATTAGAGTTCCAATGCAGAGCCTCAACAAACACTACGCTGTTAAGTCAATTTTTTGGGTATTAGCAGTACCCAGTGTTCCCAAGCGTTCACCAAGGCTAGTACCAGCTGGAGATGCGTTGTTTAACTTCAGTGATCAGACGAGAACTGGTGTGTCCAACGCAATACGGCGATCCCTCTCAGACTAAAAAGGTATAGATGAATAGGCCACCCTGACAAGGGTACAAACGTCCCCGCACAGAGGGTGGTCTGTCAATTGCCAGATGGACGATCAATACCAAACCATTATCATTAGTTTGACACTTCACAAGTTGCGACAATTATTTCAACTCTAAAAAAAAAGTGTTAGGCGCAACCTCTCCATTAACGATATCAAGCGTAACAGGATCAAGCGCAATAGATCCCGAATTTTACCTCTTTGAATGTATGAGCACATCCCTTTATTCCTTCCAGACATTCTGTTGATTTGTCTCACAGGATGAGTAACAACAGCGGGGCAAAGAAAGACAATTTTCATCTCGCTTGAGATATGTGGCAGCGATTGTCAACAAAAGATGAGCGGCCTAAAGTAGAAAAGTCCTCCCTGTCTCCTCTCTCTCTCTCTTCCTGATATCTGCCAATTCTTAACACTCCCCATAACAAAAATACAAGGTGCAAAGTTGCAACTACTTTACCTATTTTCACTTCTTTCGTTTCGCAATCCTTACTATACTGTTACCAGCAGCTGTCATAAATATGTCCAGCATTTCCGGTTAATGGTTGGTAGGGAGAAACCAATCTCATGGCCAGGAGTGAAGTTCGAAAAGGCCCAGGGTGAAAATGGACATTAAGGCTATTGCTGCTTGTTTTCTTCAAGCTTTAAAAAATGCGACAAACTATAACTCCCATATTTAATAAAGTCGACATCATCATCATACCCTTATCGCGCCTGTGGCAGGGTCTACGGGTTCTAGCCCTCCACTCGCGTCTACCTCCCACCAGGTCCCCGTCCACCCCACACACTATCATATCCTTACGGACAACAAGTTCCCACGTCTGCTTCGGTCTCCTCCTGCCCAGGGTGTTTCCAACCACCTGAATTCCTGAAATGAACCTAACGAGCTCCTCCTCCCCTCTTCTCATTACCAGTCCTCGCCTGACAACTGAAGTTAAGTGACGCAACCCCAGCTGGTACTGACATGGGTGGCCGCTTGGGAACACTGGGTACCGCTAATACCCAAAAAAATCGTCGCATTAGTGTAGTGTCTGTGCAGTTTCTGCATTGGGACTACGCAGTGGATGGGGCTTTAATAACCATATAGTTGACGGGCTGTAAAACACCAATGAACAACAACAAGAACCCCAGGTTATCTCTAATATACTCATTCCTAACTATCAACTCTCGACACCCACTCACGTACCGCAGCATTCGCATCTCGGCTACTTGCAGTCTATTGAGGTGGCTGTTCCTCACTGCCCAACACCCTGATCCATTTAGCATAGCGGGCCGAACCACTGCCCTGTAAAACTTCACTTTCACATATTTCCTAAAGTATACCTTAGAAGGAAAAAACGACAAAAATCAGTAAATGTAAATCATTAACTGGATGCACACCTGTGTACCTCGGTGTCTACCACAATGAATCCATCACATAATGCGCACGTACTGAATCACAAATCACCATCGCCGACCATCTCCTCTTCACTAAAGTCATATCATCGTCCCTCCCCAATAATATTCTTTTTCTTCTTATAAAAGAAACCACAATGCAGCAGACAGGAGTATATACCCGACCTCATTTTGAAAATAACAAGAGTAGTACTATATATACGACATTAGAAGTCTGTTGCATAGATTGAAATGTCTTTGTGACTCAAATAGTTACCATGCGACTATGTACAGTACGTACCTTGACGATTTCCAAATGTCTGAAACGCGCTTCAATGTCTTCAAAGAAATGTTAACGGAGCAAATAATTTTTCGTGAAACAAAATCATCAAAATGTCTTGATACAATAATAAACTGTATGACAAAATTGGTTTAATCATAGCGAGAACCGTCGTAGAAACAAGGTTAAAGAAAAGAACATGAAAATGGCGGTTAAATTCGATGCGCGTGCTACGTTCGATTTCTATTAACTGCAAACTTACGGATGCCTGATTGGCTTTTACAAATTATGCAACTACAGCGATGACAAAAAACACTTCCGTAGTACTACTTATAAAAATATGAATGGACTCAATAAAGACAGCCTACTGATAATGATATCATTACTGACAACATTTTGTGGCCCTCAGTGGGTAGCGTTCTCAATAACTGCGTCAGTGGTTCTAGGTTCGATACTGGATCGAGGTGGGTTGGCTTCTTCAACTCAGCCAGAGAGATGTCCCGAGTGCGCCTTCCTTCGGATTTTTGTTGTTTGTTAGTGTTTTAGGGCCCTTCAACTACAAAGGTCATTAGAGCCCCGTGCAGTTCTGATTCTGAGACTGCTGGGACACTACACTAATGCAACGATTTTTGGATACTACAAGTACCCAGTTTCCCCAAGCGACCACCCATGTCAGTACTAACTAGGGGTTGCGCTGCTTAACTTCAGTGATCAGACGAGAACTGGTGTGTCCAACGCAATTCGCCGCTCCCCGCCTTCCATCGGATGAGAAGTAAAACCAAGGTGGTGCACGACGTCACCACTGCACAGAAAACAACCCTGTCTATTATGCAACGGGTAGATGAGGCAAAAGGTTCCAGATGCCGGAGCTCAATCCCGTGGTCGGAGCTCAAACCTGGTGGAGGTAGAGCGCCCCAATGAACATTAGACCAACGATAAATAAGCATAGGGGTTGCAGCTTTGATCGGCAACCAACTGCGGAAAAGCACTGTCCAAAAAAATCACCCTTCTGTCCAGTCAGAGGGAGAAAGAGAGAGAGAAGACGTGTACCCGACCCTGCCATAGGCGAGAAAAAGGCTAGGAACTGCTTTTGCAAATCAAAGATAGAAAAGTATAGCAAAGATAGATCTCTAAACTATCTTTATCGACTTGCAGAAGGCTTATGACCAGTGCCAGATTTAGATAATAAGAGGACCTTGGCTATTTCAATTTTGAGGCCCTCTTCAAGCCCTTTTGAAACCCCTTTCTTAAATTTTCAAGCCCGCTAAATGTTGAGGATCTAGGCTGCAGCCTAATTAGCCTATTGATAAATCCGGCACTGCTTATGACAGTATTGGGGGCATTACGCAACAAGGGAGGTAGAAGAAGGGTTTATTAGGATAGGGCCATGATAAGTACGAGAGTTCCGCAGCCAGGGTAAGGAATCTTTGGGGAAATACTGGAGGCTTCCCGGTGAAGGTAGAAGTACAGGCCAGTGGTTAGGCCCACTACGCTACATTGTTTGTTTGTTGGTGTTTTAGGGCCCTTCAACTACAAGGTCTTTAGAGCCCCGTCCACAGCGTAGTTCTTATGCAGAGACTGCACAGACACTACCCTAATGCGACGATTTTTGGTATTAGCAGTACCCAGTTTTCCCAAGCGGCCACCCATGTCAGTACTAGCTGGGGTTGCGCTGCTTAACTTCAGTGATCAGACAAGAACTGGTGTGTCCAGCGCAATTCGCCGCTCCCACTACTACGCTACATGGAACAGAGTGCTGTGGGGGGGTTAGTGAGGAAGAGCCACGTCAATAGAATGCAAATAGCCAAGTTGCGAATGCTGCGGTACACGAGTGGGGTGTCCAGAGCTGATATAATTAGGAGCCAGTATATGAGGGGTAGCTTGGGGGGGATGGCGGACATCGCGGGCAAGATGATAGTAGATGGAGGTAGGGGTGGAGGACATCGCGGAAAAAAAATCTGGGAGAATAGACTGAAGTAGTATGGACACGTAATGACAAGAGGGGAGGAGGAGCTCGTTAGGTCCATTTCGGTTAGAAACACCCGGGGGCAGGGGGGGAGAGAGACCGAGGCAGACGCTGGAGCAGGTTGTTCGGAAGGATACGGTAGATGTGTGGGGTGGACGGGGACCTAGTGGAAGACAGGCGGGAGTATAGGACTACAACAAGCAGACCCGATCCTGCCACAGGCAGGATTAGGGTATTATGAATTCAATATTGACACTAAATAGACAATTTCGATTATTCTGATGCACCGTAAAGTATTCAAAAAGAAAAAAAGAACAGCTTACGTGCAAAACGAACGAGTGACGTTCTAAAGATTTATTATTCTCTTGTCTTCGAAAAACAAGAGAAGAAATATTGTAAGAAATGATCTATTCCGTCTTGTCTGCTGACAAAATTTAAAACACATAAATTATCTTCACAAGTGGTCATCTATTTCACGTTGTGCCTCGGTAATTATTTCATTATTTGTGGTTACAAACAATATTTCAAACGGAACAAGACCAAACAACAACAAGAGAGTGAAAATGGCAAAGAGGTTATCGTGTCTGGTGAGTGAGCGTGAATAACAGTGGTTCTTGATGAGCCACATCCTAAAAATCAACACATTCTTTACTAAATTCTTGATATTTTGGGTTTGTTTTTTTTTTTTTTTGTATAAAAAAAATGCAAACAAAAATTCATGCATCGTCATCACTTCGATTCGAGAAAAATATAAAAACCAAAACAGGAAAGAATGTCACCTACTTGTTAAATCCAAAACCCTTTTTAAAACTTTCTCTCTCTAGTAAATTTGTTCATCTCTGGGTGACAGGAAACAATTGTTAGTCAAAAGCATTCTGATCTAACATGAAATAAAAATAAAAACTGGACAGAAGATTAAAGAGGGAGCAGAGGAGGATAGTAGTAATAATCATCAACAGCCCTCATCGCGATTTCTACTCACTGTTAAAAGAGAGCCAAACCTCATTTGAGATTCATGGCAGGGACCTCAGATAAAGTTTATCTCTCTCTCTCTCTTTCTTTCTTCCTATTTCTGCAGCGTTCCCCTGTCTAACTTTGTCTTGAAGGTGGAAGAGGTGAGCAGATAGATGGTCAGCCGAAATGGACGTGTCCACTCCACCAAAGCTTCTTGTATTAGGCTTACTTGGGATTCATTCGGTAACCTGCTTCATAACCTAGTCTTTGTGATTACATAAATGAGGTGGCGCCAGTCACATTAAACAACACATGCACACACAATCGGACATGATCCTGTTCAATTTGGGCCATCAATTGGCTATATGCCACCAGCAACCAACCCTCAACTTCTCAACACCGATCCCAAATTACCAGAGTGATGCTGTGTATCAGAGGGCGGTGCCGATGATAACGAGGAGGAAAAAAAAAAAGAGAAATAAGAAACTAGAGTAACAATGTCTTAACTTTTAAATGCACTTCTGTTTCATGCCGATTTAAAGCCTAAAACTCCCAAGTATTGCAAAATGGATGAAGCGCATTACACCTGAGGACCAAGAAGAATAATTTCGTCATTAGTAAATTACCACACCAAGAAAGAAATTGCATCGCATTACACTACAAACCTTTCCTGGACAATAGGATCCTCTTCATTCTTTAAAGCTACTGATTTCTAAGGTCAGTAATTTATGGGACAGTACTAAAAAAAATGCTACCCTTTATTCATTTTTTTTTGTCCTGAGCCGCCAGTCAATAAAATCACAGGTCCTGTAATAAGCCCTAATCAGAAGGAAGAGACTTTACCGACCCCGGGGACAACAAAGTGTCGTCCAAAATTTGCTATGTAGTATCTCCTCACCTCGTATGGTAAACATTGGCCATACTTCCCTTTGGGACAGTCCTAAAAAAAATGCTCCCCTCTATTCATTTTTTTCGTCCTGAGCCGGTAGTCAATTAAATCACAGGTCCTAAAATACGCCCTAATCAGAAAGATGGGAATTTACCGACAGCAGGGACAACAAGGTGCCGTCCAAAATCTGGAAAATGTTCTATGTAGCATGTCCTTACCTCATATGATAAACACTGGCCTTCCTTTCCCGCCTGTCAAAAGGTAGACTTGGAGATGTTCTCCCTATCTCTCTCCTTCTCGGTATTGAAACCGCTAACCTCGAACGAGCATCAAACCCACGGACTCTGAGCACCGTACAAGTTTTTCTTTTGTTTGGTTGGTGTTTTAGGGCCCTTCAACTACGATGGTCATTAGAGCCCCGTCCATAGCATAGTTCTTATGCAGATACTGTACAGACACTACACTAATGCGACGATTAGCCCAAGCGGCAACCCATGTCAGTACTAGCTGGGGTTGCGCTGCTTCACTTCAGTGATCAGAAGACGAGAACTGGTGTGTCCAGCGCAATGTGCCGCTCTAGGGACCCTTCAACTACAAGGTCATTAGAACCCCGTCCACTGCATAGTTCTAATGCAGAAGCTGCACAGACACCATGCTAATGCGACGATTTTTGGGTTTTAACCCGTACCCAGGTTTCTCAAGTAGCCACCCATGTTAGTACTAGCTGGAGTTGCGCTGCTTCACTTCAGTGATCAGACGAGAACTGGCGTGTCCAACGCAATTCGCCGCTCCGCTCCCTACCATAGAGGTGGGGATGGAGGGAAGACAACCTCAAATGCCACACATCTGTCAATGAGAAATAACCCTTTTAATATGGTTTTAAAAAACTGACAGGACGATGATATGTGCAATATACGAGTTCAGCCTTCCACAGAAGTTGCCTCCAAAAACCCATGGGACTGACAGAGAAAAGGGTAAGGGGGGAGAGGGGAAGAGGGTGAAGGAGACGGAAGGGTTCGAAAGAGGTAAGAGACATCCCTAACAGGCACGTGTCAGGAAATGAAACCTAACACATCTCACCACAAATCTCATCATGAGTAAAGTTAAAAATCTTGCCACGCATGTAAATGTGCACATTGCGAGAGAGAGAGAGAGTCGACTTTGATAAAGTTTTAATCTCAATGTCAAAACATAACCTCCAACCGCGTGTGTGTATGTGTGGGTATAAATACAACAACAACAAAAAAAAAGTTTAATTTTTTTCTCTCCTCGTCTTCCTCAAGTTCACTATAGTGGCAAGAAGTTTTTGGCAGTCGGTCGACAGAGGAATTTGTGGTATGCCATCTGTTGTGTACATGAGCAAAGATTACTCGACACTAGGCTCACACACACAACTAACTATTCTCACTGGCACCACTTCTACACTTGTGTCCCATACACGAACTTTTTTTTCTTTTGCCTTAGTACCCAAAATCCAATTAATCAGGCCAGCCGCATAGCAGTGGTCTCAACTCTTTGTCTGGGACTTGCACAAAAGAAATGTCTTAGTGGCACATTCCAATGTCTTAAACAAACAGGAAACGAACAAAATATGGGAAGTAGACTTCAGTAGAGGCCAAATTGAGGTAGTAGAGAGATGAAAAAGGGTACCCTGTACTATTACCTTGACGACGAGTTCGCCCCCCTCCCCCAATGTGAAACTGCAATAACGTGACAAACCCTTTCTTTTTTCTTACTCACCCCTTTTTAAGAAATGCATTTAAGAGAGAGGTATGTCCGAATTTCATCCATTCCCCCAACAAATGCATTTAAATAAGAGAGGAAGCGTGTGACAGAGAGAGAAACAGACAGACAGCGACAGGGAGAGAGACAGACAGACAGCGACAGGGA
>JAAFCE010004287.1:3422871-3457428 GCA_013389805.1 Trigoniulus corallinus
CGACAGGGAGAGAGACAGACAGACAGCGACAGGGAGAGAGACAGACACAGGGAGAGACAGACACAGAGAGAGAGACAGACACACACACAGACAGAGAGAGAACGAGAGAGGTATGTCGGAATTTCATCCATTCCCCCAACAAATGCATTTAAATATCAGAGAAAGCGTGTGACAGAGAGAGAGAAACAGACAGACAGCGACAGAGAGAGAGATGTATGTCCGAATTTCATCCATCCCTCCACTTCCTAATATTATATCTTCCATAAACTCACATTTCAAAAGTAACTCCCATAGTTCCGAGTCTTCGAGAAATTTTGATAATATAGGTATTTTCTTTTTTGAGAAGGGAGAGGAAATATGGAGAGGGACGGGGGAAGATAAACATCATGATGACTATTTATCATTTTTATTTATATGGACCGGGAGATAAAGTGGAAAAAATACTTTGCAATAGAAGAATCCAGTGACCGCAATGGTGAATTTTATGGATCAAACAATATTCTTTTAGGGCACTAACCTACCAAACATCGCATTTTGTTTTTGTTTTCAACGAATAAGCTTCAAGAAAACCTAGGAGGGGAAGAAACGAAAAAATAAATGAAAAAAGTACCAGAAAAAAGGATTTTGCTAACCCTTTAACAATGTAGCCTGTTTAAAACACTCCAACAAAATAAATCCCATTCCCCCCTTTTCTTTTAACACAGAGGCTCTTGTAAGGTTAGATGCTTTCTTTTTCTTCCACCTGTAGCCACGAAACACATCAACAAAATTCTTACTTGACTAAAGGAGAAGTGTAATGGAGAAGTCAGAAATAACACAATATGAGTTTTTTGAAACAGCAAAAAAAAAAAAAAAACAAAAGGGCAGGAAAATTTTGTACATAATACTCATCCTCCCCCCTTGACAATCAAGAGAGACCAATGATGAAATGTGTGGTAATGACAACCTGGACAAGAGGTAATGACTGAAAACTTAAATTCACCGAGAGCCGCAAGTGCTAATAATAGTTTCCCCTGACCATGTATTAACGCGACGTTTCCCTACTGCATGGTCAGAGCATGCGAGTTGACATCTAACCCCCCTTAATGTTGATAGAGGAAGCGGAGGAAGAAGAAGAGTGAGAATGGACACGAGCAACACTTTACAAATACATGGTCGAAACATGTTAAATTTATTGAACAAAACCCCAAAGAGTTTCGACCAAACAGAGACTACTCTTTCACTGTAAATGATGACAAAGAACTTGAAGGTACCACCTTCCCTGTCTGAGACATCCATCCATCTTTACAACTTGACCTCCAATGGCCATTTTTGACCAAATCTCCACTTACTGCCTTACTGAAAAATGGGTTATAACCACCGCCTGAATAAAGAGCAGCCGTGTTGCACCAGTTCTCGTCTGATCACAGAAGTTCAGCAACGCAAACCCAGTTAGTACTAACATGAGTGGCCGCTTGGGAACACTGGGTACCGCTAATACCCAAAAATCGTCGCAATAGCGACAGTGTCTGTGCAGACACTGCATTTGAACTAAGCAGTGGACGGGGGCTCTAATGACCTTTGTAGTTGAAGGGCCTTAAAACACCAACAAAATCAATGAAAAACTACCTTAATATTTCTTCAGAAACACAAAAATCGGACAACAGTTAATGTGGGCCATAGAATAATTGTTATTTTATCATCAAGTTAGAGATAATAACAATAATTGAAATTTAATAATAATAATGGTAGCAGTCAGAAGCCACATGTGCAACGAAAAATGTTAGTGAGGGGAAGGAAAGGGGGGGGGGGGGCAAGAGTATGAAAAATAGCCAGAGACAGAGAAAAACACAGAAATGAAGAAAAATAATGTACTGCATTTTTAAAAACGCACTAGGCCCTACCATAGAGAGTAGACGACTGAAATGTAAGTAACGGAAGATGTACAAATTGCATATTTCTCACCAAGGCAAAGCAAAAAAAGGTGATGATAATGATGATGATGAATCTAACAGTAAATATCAGGTAAATGGGCAGAATTTCTTGATCTTGACTCATAATCATATGATGATGACGACGATGATATTTACTTAAAAAAATTTGCACTTCATGGTCATGCAGTACACGTTTCTTAATAATTATTTATTAAAACCGTGTTCAAGTGTCACGATCTCATAATATCTTTCCGATTACTTTAGAAATGTCTGAAAAATAATAAGAAAGCCTTAACCTGAAACACAATAATATAAAATAAAATCAATAATATCAAAAATACGTAACAATAATAAGAAAAATACCAGAATTTTCATGAATACTATTGTAACAAGTCGTCAGGTGATAGCTGGTGCTGTTGTCGAGGAGATGATGACTGCTGTGCGTCTTGAGTTTGCTCGATAGCTTGAAACCTATCTCTGGCTTTTTCCCATTTTTCTTTCCTCTTCAGCTCTTTAGGAGTAAGACAAGTGACCCTCTGGGTTGTAGAAGTGGATAATCCTAAGCCAGCTTTAGA
The DNA here is from genome assembly GCA_013389805.1 of Trigoniulus corallinus. Lineage (NCBI taxonomy): Eukaryota > Metazoa > Arthropoda > Diplopoda > Spirobolida > Trigoniulidae > Trigoniulus > Trigoniulus corallinus. The sequence goes on from JAAFCE010004287.1 coordinate 3,425,360, forward strand.
CATTTGGCCATCCAACGGGATCTAAAATAATAATAATAAAAATGAATGTCCCTTAGAGTGTTAATGAGGAAGAAGAGGAAGGGGAGAGGCCAGCAGTATGTCTTCAGCGTTGGGAATTGAACTCGGTCTTTCTTCCAGATAAAAGAATGAGGACCAAGATCAAATTTAACTTTAACCCCCCCCCACATCACAGGAACAAATATCACATCAAGAATTGTGCATCTCCCCTTTGAAATAACGTTGGATATCAATATGACTATGTAATCCTTTGTGACGGATACCTTGCTAATGAGATTTTTCATGCTAGACCCATATGCCTAGATCACCACCAGCACCCTAGTAACACCTTTTTGCCTTTCGCACCCATTTCAGCCGCTCCACCCCAAAACCCATCAGGACTTCTTCCAATGTGGGGCTTCCCCAACCCCGTTCTTTAGTCATCCTTGACTTGATCCCCACACAATCTACAGCTCTCCTCTCCACCTGTGATCTTCGCCATCCTCTGTTTCGTCTCCAGTGACCTAGCTCTTGCCCGAAACAGAAGTGAGCTCTCCCACGTATTGTCACAGATGACCTCCCTCTCTATCTTAAGCTTGTTACCATACACCCCCAGGGTTTTCTTTACCGCTCTTAAAAGTTAAATCTTTCCTTGAGGTTAACCCTATCGTCAGCAATATTAATAACTAAAATTACACGTTTCTTAAAAAAAAAAACAAGCATGGTCACTATTGTCCAGTGATTACGATTTACGATGGTCTTCTCAGAATAATAAAATTCACCAAAAATATACAGTATAATCAAGAACGGCTTTTGAAAGCGGAAAGGCTATGGTTAATATTATCTTGAAATATTGCATTAATAATCATTGTTTCTCTCGGCGATTTCCGGCAACATCCTTTGTCCCAAAAAAGAGGGAGGATAGGCAATCAAAATCACATTAAAACTTGGACAGAACATCGATGAAGATATACAAAGTGTATACTTCACTAAAACCTCTTCCATATTATCATACAGCTGCAATTCAATTAAGTCTTTTGCTGTCAAATTTCTACCTGTTAAGGAAAAGGTTGAGGGGCAGAAAATATTCACTTATCGGATATAATTTGTCTTCAAACCTCAACTAAGTGTACCCTCAGGACTTGAAATCAATAGGTGAACTCCTTAACTTGTGTCACTCAACACTAAAGAAAACGTAGCATTATTTCTCAGAAATTATGCACTATCATACAAGTACAAAGTAGTAAGTAGTGTATCTATAAAAAGATTAAAAAAAATTTCACCACAATAATGAGAATATGTAAGAAAATGGCGACACCATCTTCGTTCTCAGAAATTCAATTTCAATAATCACCGAAAGAAAGAAATATATATACTTCGTAATGTCAATTTTAGCGTGCTACATTAACAAACGAAAACGCGAAACATTTCAACGCACGCAAATTTTCCTTTCTTTTTCTTTGTTGAATTTCACTTTAACGGTCGATTGACGTAGTTACTCAAACTAACGGCTGCCAGTGCATCTCTCTCATGTATACAAAGTACTGACTGAGTGTGTAACTTGCATCCATTTGACAAGTTTCGCAAGTTCTTTAGTCAAATCTATTGTCATCTAATAAATATCGAACATGAAACAAAATAATGCCGCTCTACCTCTCTAAAGAAACGTTGCATAACTAATTCTTCATTCATAATAATAATAACAACGCCGATACACCTAATAACAAATTAATCGAACGTACGAACAACTAGCGCCGACCTCACTACAACACTAGAAGTAAAAGCGTCACTGCTCGTAGAATTCTTATAAGTGTATGCGCGTACGTACAATTGCACTTTCACCCACAATCCCCAGTGCACGTGCATTAAAAAAGAAACAGAAATGGAATTAGAACGTCTTTATAATTCTAACCAAATAGAACGACAGTCAAGTTTTTCTTGCCTCCTTCATCGTACCCTTATCCCGCCTGTGGCAGGGTCGGGTCTGCGGGTTGTAGCCCTCCACTCCCGCCTATCTCCCACCAGGTGAGATACTACGGACAACCTACTCTCACGTCTGTTTCGGTTTCCTTCTTCCCCTGGGTGCTTCCAACCATCTGTATTCCTGAAATGGACCTAACGAACTCCTCTCCTTCGCTCTTCTCATTACGTGTCCATACCACCTCAACCTATTCTCCCTCATCTTTCCCCGATGTCCCTCAGGCAAGGCGCAAAATGAGGCCGCAGGGTGACGCAGCCTTGCGAAATTCTGCTAGCAGGCAATCCCTGCTACGTTGAAAGCCATTTTAGTTGACGCAAATTGCAAACCAGTATGTTGAAAAACTGCGATTCAATGTGTGGTGATGACCTGCTAGCAGAATTTCGCAGGGCTGCGTTACGCTGCGTCACCCTGCGGCCTCATTTTGCGCCTTGCCTAAAAGTTGCCTTTCAACTTGATTGGGACCCTCCTATCACGCAGGATTCCACACACACAGGTCTCCCATTGATTCAGTATAGGTCGCATCCGAGTCTACCTTCCTACTGCTTTGGAACCTTGATCCTAAGCACTTAACCTTTTGCACCTTTGTCACCAGTTCACCCCCAGAGCAGGCATGTCAAACTCGTGGCACCCCGAGGGCCACATCGTAACATGCGCGTTGTCAGGGAGGGGGCCATGCAGTGTTGACCATTTTTTTTTATTTCGGAAATTTGTTTTTAAAAGTACCAAGACAACTGTCGAAATGGTATTTAATTAACAATAGTTTTAATCAAAATATGGCACATGGTACCCCATTCCACCTATGCCGGGGGCAACTGTCACCCTCTCGTTACACCTCGGAGTAGCCAACTGCATATGTATACTACATAATGTCGGTTGTGAGGGCCGCAACTGTAGGCTGACTGAGGGCCGCCACTTTGACACCCCTGCCCTAGAGAGTACGTCACCATTGAAAGCTAAATACTCTGTCCTTCTTCATGTTTAGGTCGCTTGCTTCAAAACGCGGTATTATTAAAGGGTTACCAACAATTACTATTATTAGATATTTTTCCAATGTGTGTGATTTGCATAATGATTCACAAAAAAAAAGCGGCAATAAGTTTCTAAACCCACTGGTTATGTCTGTTTCAAGATTTGCCAAGAATGAACCAACATTCCAAACTGCCGGCTTGGTAGTAGTTAGGAAGAAGGCGGGGATGTACGTTGTTGTTAGTAGTGGTGGAGATCATACATTATAATTTTAACTATAAATATGTGTAGATTTTGACATGGTTTTCCGGATTAATAGACTCTATGCTCACACCACTCCTACATCATTCTCCGAAATTGGTTCATTCTTCTATATCCTGAACAAAAAAAAAAAAAAAAACACCAACAAAATTTCCACTTATTGAAAAAAAAACAAAATTTTCGTGCGAAAATTCGGTATTTGGCCTCAAGTGAGTGCAATCCACCCAATTTTCATCATCGTCGTCGTGGTCGTCTCAGTCTCGAACGCAATTAAGTTACAGAATTGAGAAATTTTAATCACTTTTCAGAGAGTCTTGCTACGAGTCAGCGACCTGCTTGCTTAACAAATGCCAAAGGGTGCAGACTGCCGCCGAAACACAGAAAACTGTTGGTACACCGAGCAGGTGAGGAAATCTATGAATCCTGGAACAAAGGTGCTGACCAAAGGTGCAACAAATCACCACCACCACCACCACCTCCTTTTCTTAACATACTGTATGTAACATACACACGCACACCGCCTAAACACTTGTTGAATGAGATCATCTCTGGGGGAAAGAAAGAAGACACCCCCTGCGAGGAAATGACGGTCATTCATTCCTCTTCAGAAATGACCAAGCTCTCGATGACACCTCGGGGCACTTTGAGATGAAGAAAAGGAGAGAAGGCAGAGAGACGGGAAAAGAAAGAGAGCAGAGCGGAGAGAGAAGGAGGAGAGATAGAGAAAAAGCGAGGACAGGGAGAGCAGAGTGGAGAGTCAGGAGAGAGCAGAGGGGAGAGGGAAAGAGAGGGGGAGAGAGAGAAAAGCCTTGGAAAAGAGAAGACAGTAAGCACAGAATAAGAAAGTATGGACACACAATGAATAACGGGACCATGGAGCAAAATTTGAAAACGACGACGGTAACCCGGGTGGTCCCAACGAACGAAAACTTAATTGCTGTAGACAGTCTCGATGCCACAGTAATGAAACAGCCTTAAGAAAAGGTCCATCAAACCTGCTTCAACACGAGACCATAAGAGCACAAACGACTGTGAAAGCAGCATGCGAGACATCCAGGTTCAGAGGTCAAGATCCTAATGAAAATTTCTTCGCACAGCCTCACTGGGATAAGAATGACTTTATTGCACCTTTTATTTTTTTGGTTACGAAGTCTCTCCATCTCTTTTCTTAAATTCCCGTCCCCATACATTCCAGCCTCACAATAAGGTTGAAACCACACCCTGCCTTTCCTTCTTAGCTTACCAAACTTAACCTCCCCTCCCCCTAAAAAAAACTGTAGTCGCGTGGGACAAGAGAATAGTCAGGCCACGAGACTGCCTGCACCAACACACTGGTGGCACGCAGCCACTGACAAAAAAAAAACGTTAGGGCTGGATAAGAATACGAATTAGGGCTAGGTCTTCTCTAAAACCGGAACTTTAGTTAAGTGTGATGATAGTGAGTAGGGTTGCTCTCGTTTTTTTTGTGTGTGTATGTGTGTGGGAGGGGGTGCCTGTGTGACCAGTTTTTTTTTCTCGTCTGCAAGTTTTTGAGACAAGACACTTAAAAAACATCCAGACAATAAGCTCAGTTACTCCTTGAATCGTATAAAAACTCAACAACCACTGGCCCTAGCCACCTCTTCTAACTTAAATTGGTAGAGGGAAGGTGCAAAACACAAGTCTTTTTTTGTTGTTGCTAAAAAAAAAAAAAAAAAGAGACACACGCACAGGACAGGACCAAAAAAACTGCACGCGTACACACTCTCGCTCTCCTAAAAGGATCCCTCAACATTTTTAAAGTTGATAATATGCATTCACAAACTCTGAATTTAGTGTAGCAGTGACAGCAAGGGGGGAGAGACAGAGAGAGAGAGGTATCTCAAAATCTCACTGTAAAATAAGCAAACAAAAAAAAAAACAACTAAATTGGGTGTGTGTGTGTGTGTGAGGGGGTGACCATAAGGGAGCAACAGTAATAAAAAAAAACTAAATTCCGCATACACATCTGAAGCGACATGTCCGTGTCAACAACATCATGTCAATGGAACAAGTATCCCTACCCCGACGTCTAGAAAATTTCCCACAACTGAGTCAAGGCTTACAACGACACCACTAGTGCTTAATATCTATTGTTGATTGCCCCGTATGGTTAATTTTATTGTTGGCCCACCCGTCGAAAAAAAAAAAAATATATAGCAGGGGTGTTTGTTTCTTTAGGGTGGTGTTTTAGGGCCCTTCAACTACAAGGTCATTACAGCCCCGTCCACGGCATAGTTCTAGTGCACAGACTGCACAGACACTACTACACTAAGGCGACAATTATTGGGTCTTACCAGTACCCAGTTTTCCCAAGTGGCCATCCATGTTAGCCCTAACGGGGGGTTGCGTTGCTTAACTTCAGTGATCAGACCAGAACTGGTGTGTCCAACGCAATAACCCGCTCCATCGCGCTCAGTAACTGCGTCAGGGGTTTAAGATTCGATACCGGGCGAGAGAGGGGCAGGGCCCGAGTGCGTCTTCCATCGGATGAGAAGTAACACCGAGGTCCCGTGTGGTGTACGATGATGGCATTTGCACGTCAAAGAACCCTCTCTACCATGCAACGGGTCGATCAGAGGCAAAATTTCCAGGTGTAGGAGCTGAGTGGAGTGCCCCCTTCTCAACCAACAGTAGGCCGACGATAAATAAGTATGGAAGTTGCAGCTAACCAACCTGCTGCGGTAAAACAATGTGCAATATATCACCCTTGTGCCCATTCAGAGGGACAGGATGGGTGCCGAACTCTGCCACAGGCTAGGAAAGGGTTAGGAGTTACTTGTTTTGTGCAGCAGAGGTGTTAATCTTGCGGCCCTTTAAGCTTTAGAGTTGCGGCCCTCACAATTGATACCATTGTAGGTATATATTGTACATATGCCGTATGGCACTCAGAGACGTAACGAGGGGACAGTTGCTCCCTGGTGCAGTTGAAAGTGGGGCGCCATGTGCCATATTTTGATTAAAATTATTATTAAAATACCATTTCGGCAATTGTTACGTCAAATAAACTCGATATCGTTGGATCAGGCCCTTTAGTGCATTAAAAACAAATTATTAAAAAAAAAAAAGGTCAACACTGAATAGCCCTCTCATGACAACGCACATGTTAACAATGTGACCTCGGGGTACACCCCGGTTTGACAGTCTATGAATGTCCCGATACATCACGGATGGTATCGGGTGTGAGAAGGAACAGATTGAGCAATTTGAAATATTTCAGAGCGGAAGTGTCCCGTATTGGAATTGTGGCAAAAGCTGTACTGTGGGTGTGGGGGTGCTCCCGGACGATCGTGCTCCTTTCACTTTGCTTTTGTAAACGAGAAAAATGGGTACTTTTACTCAAGGGTATGAAATCCGTCATTTATTGCGTAGAATAAGAAGAAACAAGTAAAATATGTATTTAAAAAGACAAAACACGCAATGAAGAAGAAGAGAGAGGGTGGATATACGGGTCCTTTCAAAAACAAAAAAGGGGCCGTACTATAAGGCAGAAGAAGACTCTTCCGTGCCTGTTCATTCTTTGGTTGAACCCAATGTACAACTATCATCATAAAAAGCAATCTTACCACGACAATTTTCCAGGGAAGACGGAAATTCCGAGTACACCCAATAATCATCTATGAGAAAACTTTGTAAACAGTATTATGGACGACAAGAAGAACGTAAAACATGATTAATTTCGAGGAAAAATGATCGATGATTTCCGGTAAGACGATGATGTCACATCTCACATAATTCGCAGTATCAGCTAAGTCTAATGACGATTTCCATTACCGAAGAATTAAATTTTGAAAATATTTTACTAAACATATAATTATTATAAAACATTTCAGCGTAAACTCAATATCTGTCTTTCTCGCAAAAAAAAAAAAAAAGAACAACAAGCACGCGCGCGCGCGAGCTGTCATTCGATTTCGAGAAAACGCGCTTGCCCAATCGCAATGTACGCGTTCTCAGCAGCATCTAATGATAGGATGCAGTACAAATCAACGGCAGGAGGAAAGGGACATTCCAATAAACACATAACAACAATAAATCACGATTGAACTCCATCGCTGCTTATGGCAGTGGTTCTCAATCTTTTTGAAGTCGGGGAACACTAAACTGACATTTTACTAGCATGGAACACTTACAATTCAACATAAACTTTAAAGCAGGTTGTACACCTTCTACACTTGGCATTTACTACATCATCATCATACCCTTATCCCGCCTGTGGCAGGGTCGGGTCTGCGGGCAACCTGTTCCTACATCTGCTTTGGTTTCCCCCTGCCCCTGGTGCTACCGACCACCTGCATTCCTGGAATTAATCTAACCCTGGAATTAATCTATCCCGTCTTCGCATGACGTGTCCATACCACCTCAGCCTATTCTCCCTCATTTTTTCGGCGATGTCCACCACCCCAGGTTACCTCTAATTCCCCCACGCCACACATGCGCCACAGCATTCGCATCTCAGCTACTCGCATTCTAATTACGTGGCTCGTCCTCATTGCCCGGCACTCTGATCCATATAGCATAGCTGGTCTAACCACTGTCCTGTAGATGAGACACACACACACACACACTATAAACAACACCATGATCTTTCCATATCCGAAAGCTGACCTCATCTCCACTTCTCCATCCCTTACTACCACCTGGGACAAGTTCCCAGAATGTGGATTGGGATTTGGCTCGTTTGGTGTCTTAGGGCCCTTCAACTAGAGCGCCGTCCACTGCAGAATCTGCACAGACACTACTCTGTTACGACGATTAGGGTATTAGCAGTACCCAGTGGTCCCAAACGGTCACGGGGGGTGGGGGGTGGCTACACCATTGCGTTGGATACACCAGTTCTCATCTGATCACTACAATTAAGCAACGCAACCCCAGCTACTACTAACACAGGTGACCGCTTGGAAAAACCGGGTACCGCCAACACCCAAAAATCGTCGCATCAACGTAGTTCCTACGCAGTCTCTGCATTACAACTACGCAGTGGACGGGGCCCTAATGACCGTTTAACTGTGGAGCCCTAAAACATCAACAAACAACAACAACCAAGCGGTCACCCATGCCAGTTGTTGTTTGTTGGTGTTTTAGGGCCCTTTAACTACAAGGTCATTAGAGCCCCGTCCAAAGGACAGGTTCTGATGCAGGGACTGCACAGACACTACACTAATGCGACGATTTTTCGATACTAGCGGTACCCAGTTTTCCCAAGCGGCCACCCATGTCAGTACTAACTGAGGTTGCGTTGCTTAACTTCAGTGATCAGACGAGAACTGGTGTATCCAACCCAATACAGCAGTTCTCGTGGATTGGGGCGAGGTTGTTGGATGTCGGGATACAGCCAGTAGATCCTTGTGGTAGAATCCCCCTCCCCCTTTCTTGTTAGTTACCAGACACTTCTGGCCGACTAATTTCATCAGGTCCTAAGTACCCTGAGCAACTACTGTCCTGTCTGCTACACGCTTGCCTTGTTTTGTAACCTTAAATAACACGAGGAGGCGAGGTAGAGGAATCACTCTTTGTGTGTTGGACTCGGGGAAGGGGTACAATGGAGTCATCTTTACAAGGTAGAGAGAGAGGCACAAGCAAGCAATGATTTAAAAGGTGTACAACAGCATAAATAAAAGATGGGGCTTAGGAAGTGGAGACAGCAGGTGAGTGGGGAGAGTGGAAAAGGACCGGCCGACCAACGAACAATGAAAGAGACCTAACTAAACACAACCAAAGGACTTCATCTGTTCGGGGAACTTGCCGCCAACACTCAAGCATCTCAAACCATCCATTATTTATGTCTCACAAATAACTTTCTCAATGAAAATAAAAAGTCTGTAAGGGGTAGGAAGAAAGGAGTGGGTGGGTACTAGGAAAAAACCGGACAATCTCTCACCCCTGGTACGTACGCACACGAACGGTACAATTTACCAAAAAAAAAGTAGCACACGCTACTTTTTGTAGAAGCAGTTAGGATAAATGCGGTCATGGTGTGGGACAGAGAGAAGAAGAAAAAAACAGCAAAGGACAATGCAAAGTAAGGTATGGGCCAACAACAATACCCTGCCTAGTAAGACGGAGAAAAAGTCAGGGGTACCGTGGTCCCCACACCTCAGTCAACAGCTCCACCTCAAAAAGAGACCACACTGCCTCAAGATTCTGAAAGAGCTGTAAACAGGCTCAACGCCCAGGCAGATCACTTACAAAGTAAACGTCTGGGATATAAGAAGAAAAAAAGCGTCCCATATCTGGATGGTCAAACAACAGCCAAAAAAAAAAATTGAGCAGGGCAACATTTCGAGTTTATGGCCGCCGCAAGGAACATAAGATCTTAGGGTGCAGCTTCAACACTCCAGGCTCAGTCCTAACTTGTTTCCTACCACCATTCCATTGCCCAACCACTTCATTTTAGTTTGAAACATTCTTACCCTTTGCCCTGCCTATGGCAGAGTAGAATGTCCATTTGACCCATTAAAAATATGGGAAAACACGGGTTAACAAGGCTAGAACCTATAGCCTATACCCTATTGTGAAGGCCCTCCTTCGTGGGAAGGAAACTTCAATCTCCGACGCCAAGGAGAAGATGAGCTCGGCCATCTGAGGGAAGTGATGTTTCCTACTGTCTACATGAAATGACCGATGGCCACTTCATGTAGAAAGGGGTGTACATCCAGGTGGTGGGTATCACACCACACGGTCGGATACCAGTTTTATACCCCATCCGAAACGGAAGGGGCATTTGGCACTTCCGTCTCACTACGCTGGGGGTAAAGAAGTCACCCGTCTGGGAACCAGGATTGATCCTGCAACCATGGACTCAGGTGTTTTCTTACTTGGAAAAAAAGGAATCAATGCAACTCTTAACCCATTTTCCGCCTATGGTAGGGCCGGGTACCCATCTTGTCCCTCTGAATGGACACAATGGTGATATAACGGACAGTGGCTTTCAGCAGCCGGTTGCCGACCAAGTCAGCCAGCAACCCGTATGCTTATTTATCGTCGGTCAACCGTTCGTAGAGGCACTCCATCTCTACCAGACACCCGGTGGGAGTGGGGGGGGGCAAGCTCCTACACCTGGGAATTTTGCCTCATCTACCCGTTGTATAACAGAGAGGGGCTTCTTTGACCTGCAAATGCCATGGTACCCAATACGGGACCTCGCTTTAACTTGTCATCCGAAAAAAGGCGCACTCAGGGCCTCTTTCTCTCTCTCTCGCCCGAAAGAAACCAACCCATCTCGATCTAGCATCGAACCTAGAACCACTGACACGGTTACCGAGCACGCTACCCACAGCATTATGAAATCAATGAAATATTTAAATTTTCCTTGACAACACTCCAAGAGCAAGAGACCGAGAGGAAGTGAAAACCACATCTTGGAACCAAACGAGGAAAGTCTGACGGGGTGTGTTTACATTTTGGATGCGTAAATTGGGCCACACCTTTCATACTTTCACCTTCCTGCAGGTGAGTTCTGATCAAGGAGGTGGAGGAGGAAACGGCCGGCAGTCCTCATCTGCCCACGGCTGTCCGAGTGGCAACCGCTCAGCTAAAGAAAAACATTGTGGGCATCCAACAACCAGGCCAAATTCAACCCTTTTTGGAATTCAAAGGTGCGAGATCAAACGCATTCGTTTAATTTCGACAACACTTCATCTACCGTCTTAGTTCGTAGTCTAGGATCTGCTGCTGCTTTTTGCACCTGAGAAATCCTGACAGGTGAAGACTATAAAATAATATTTACTTCTTTTTATTCCGAGAACTATAAAAAAATCTCGTTCAAGTGACGCCATTTCTTCGAAGAAGAAGAAGAAGATGAAGATAATGCCATAGACGACGACGTCATCATCATCATTATCTTAATCACCACTGAGATGAGATTAGAGCACCTGTCTATAAATACAACACCTGTTACAGCGGACAGGTCTGCTCTCAATGGTCACGCACCTCCTCCCCACTCAGTCCCCTTTCAAGTCTATCGTCGTGCGACTGTAGTCAACTGGTAACTACGCAGTTTTGGCTGCTCCAGTCCAATCAGCAAATAAAATGGGTGACAATTGAGCCTCCTAGTAACCGTGCGACCAGGGCCCTCTTTTTTGTTTGTTGGAGTTTAAGGTCCCGTCAACTACGAGGTCATTAGAGACCCGTCCACTGTACAGTTCTAATGCATATACTGCACAGACACTACACTAATGAGACGATTATTGGGTATTAGCAGTACCCAGCTTTCCCGAGCGACCACCCATGTCAGTACTAACTGGGCTTGCGTTGCTTAACTTCAGTGATCAGACGAGAACTGGTGTGTCCAACGCAACTCGCCGCTCAGGGCCCTCTCTAAGGGGGGGAGCAACCCGGGAAGTTGTCCGGGGCTGTAAGTGTGAGTACAGAGCACGCGAACAGAGCGCTGCTTCAAGAGGCGGCAATTTGTCATTTTGTCCGGGGCGGCATTAAGTGCTACAGCGGGCGCTGATGTGACCCATCTAATGCCCCGTCTACTACCACGACTCCTCGTCGCTTATTTAATGCCACCCTAAAGCCTTCCTGGGGGAAAGGGCTCCTTCGAGCTTCTATCGAAAGTGTTTCAATCCTAGTAGAAAATTCCCGGCCACCGACTTTGGCAAGCCAGAATCGAACCTGTAACTCACTAAGTCATCAAGCCACCAGACCCTCGCATGATTTGCAAGATGCGCCAGAAAGCAGTCAAAACCCAAAGTCCCAATTTCGTCTATGAGGTCCCGTTTCTTTGGTGTTTTAGGCTCCTCCAACTACGATGGTCATTACAGCCCCGTCAACTGCGTAGTTCTAATGTAGAGTGTGGGTATAAGCAGTACCTAGTGTTCCCAAGCGTTCACCCATGCTCACCTTCAGTGATCAGACGAGAACTGGTGTGTCCAATGCCAATAAGCAGCTGCTTAACGCAACCCCAACTAGTACTAGCATGGGTGACCCAAAAATCGTCGTTTGTTGGTGTTTAAGGGCCCTTCAACTACAAGGTCATTTGAGCCCCGTCCACAGCATAGTTCTTATGCAGAGACTGCACAGACACTACACTAATGCGACGATTTTTGGGTATTAGCAGTACCCAGTTTTCCCAAGCGGCCACCTATGTCCGTACTAGTTGGGGGTTGCGTTGCTTAACTTCAGTGATCAGACGAGAACTCGTGTGTCCAACGCAATTCGTCGCTCTAACAGCGTCGTGTCTGGGCAGTGGACGGGGCTCTAATGACCACTGTAGTTGAAGGGCCCTAAAACACCAACGAAACAAACAAACTAGTGAATACTGTTTTAGGACCAATAGAAAATAAGGTAGCTATCAAGAAACACCGTCCCGTGTTAGGAAAAAAACACCCCCAAACTTGGAGAAAGTGTGTGTTGACAAGAAGATAAAAGTTACGGGCCACTTCTGTGAATGGTAGAGGGGGAGGGGAAAGAGGAAAGGACACCATGTAGCGAAAGTCGTCCAGTTTAGTACAAAAAATAAAGGTTTTATGTCCAACCATATAAGTCATTGAAGTCATTAAAACGTCCAGTGGCTTTCAAAAAAAAAAACCGGCCCAATCGAGATGGGGGATATGAGTAAAGGGCCTTAGCTACCTTTAGGTCCCACACAATATTTTTCGGAAAAAAAAGGGGAGGGGGCGTATTTCATTATTTTTTCTTCTTCAGTAACATGAATATACAACAGCAGAATCCCTTCAAAAATACTCATTTTGACCCAATGATTGCCAACAGGCCCCAAAGTCTTTAAAAGTCTCTGGAAAAAAAAGGAAGGAAAAATATAAAAGGGCAGAATGGGAACAGCCATGACAGTTATATGATAGGCCCTTCTCACTCTGCCCGTCACTGAAGAAGCTGGTTTCTTTTCAATTTCACGTTCAATTGCAAACTGCCATCTCAAAAACAACGAATACAAAACAACAACAACTAAGGCCCTAAACCCAAGGAAGAGAAGAACAAGAAAAACAACTGAAATGGACTGGGACCCAGGGAGTTCCTTCCAAACACGAAGAAGGACCCATTGTTACAGAGTGCTACCCTCAACTACCTGCAAATTCCAATGGAAAAATTTCACTGTACCCTTGAAAAAAAAAATGCACCTTTCAGTTGTAGGACTAATGGGTGCAAAACAAGCAACAAAAAAAAAGGAGCGGGGAAAAGTCAAAAATTCCCGGAAAAGGTCCTAAATCTGAAAGACCATTTTTTACACACCTGTCACAAAGCACACTACACAGACATTCAAAGACTGATGACTGACTGACTGTCCGATTGTGACTGCACACGCAAGTGAGTCTAATGAAATTTAATTCCCCCCCCCCCCAAAATTTCGACCAACTTCCACCCCATCCTCTGCCTGCCTCCTCCTCCTCTAAAAGAGCCAAGTAACTTACCCCTCAAAAGACCCAAGTAACTCACCCCCAAAATAAAATCTTTTATGTGCCTTTAACCAGTTACAATAAGTACACACCTAAAGGTCATCTCCCATCTTAACCTCCAACAGGTTTCAAGAACAAACATCAGTCAAAATAACCAGAGGTAACAGGAGTAATTGCACCATCACACAGACATCCTGGTCAAGCGACCTCACTACACTCCCCTATCCCCCTCAAGTGGCCCCGAATCCCCCCCCCCCCCGCCCCAACCTGTCCCATTTTAACTCCATAAGGAGAATTTACACCCAACACCTATCCTAAAGGAATAAAAGAAAGACCTTCGTGAAATAACACAGGTAAGTAAGACGTAGTTAGAAGGAAGGGGGACTACGATTGCCCCCCTCCTCCCAGTCACACCGGAAACAACAAATGAGGGGTAGGAGGAGGATTGGGGGGGGACATCGAGAATAAATATATGACTGAGAGGAAGAGACATACCACAGCAGTTTCCTGGAATGCAGAAGTGGGAGGAAGACTGAAGGCCAACCAAAGTCTGGAAGACATTTGTCAGGGTAGGACAAGAAGCAAGGGATCAAGGTGAGAAATTCGGCTGAGAAGGGCTGGGGATGGGGGGAATGGAGGTGCAAGATGGAATAAGTTGAATGTGCAAAAAGGAAGCTATAAACCAGGTAGCCAGGTGAGATTGGGAAAGGTGAAATAGTCGGAGGAGGAGGAGGTGGGGAGAAGAAGTACGTATCAGTCACTGCTTCATACCTGGAATCTTCAACCAGACAACCCTTTACCCCATTAACCTTCTACAAAGCAGGCACCTCTTCTGCCACTAAAATATCTGCAAACGGGGCAACATTTCTCGAATGACGCACGGACTTCCGACTGAGACGATAGACGGGGAGATGACAGGGACATTGGCCAGCCAAATTCTCGTGTCCAAAGAAAACGGAAGGAGGGCCTACTGCTCTACCGGCGTTGAAACGACGTTCGAGAAGACTGAAAGGAGGGGAGGCGGGCCAAATGTCGAACTCCTTATAAGGACCACCTACATGTACCTGGAGAAACCAGTTTTTAAGGCCATAGCAGCAAGGGGTTGGGAAGAAGAACAAAATAGCGCTACTCGAAGGATCTGACACAAACCAGACAGGACCACCAGACATGGTAACTGCCCTGACCTTCATCTAAGTTGCCTGGTTACCATCGTCGTCGTCATCATAACCACGTCGTCCCGCTTATGGCAGGTGCGGGTTTACGAGTATTCGCTTCCACACCCTTCTGTTCGTGACATGTTGTTGGTGTTTTACGGCCCTTCAACTGCAGTATACGGGGCTCTATTGACCTTTGTGCAGTAGAAGGGTCCTAAAACACCAACAAAGCAAACAAAATTGACCTTTACATGGCTGCCACCTAACCCCATTATACCATTCATCCCTGGACACGCCTATAGCAAATTCCAGGGAACTCTTGGGAGCGGCAAATTGCGTTGGACACACCAGTTCTCGTCTGATCACTGAAGTTAAGCAGCGCACACCCACGTCAATACCAACTTGGGTGGTTGGTAAACAACGTTGGGTGCTGCAAATTAACCCTCTTCCTCCTCCTTTCACCTACATCCTCATCTCCCGCGGGCAGCCTCCTAAGGGGTAAACTTGTTATGGCTGCCTGGCTTACACCCCAACCCACAAACTAATCAAAGTAAGCAACGCAACCCCAGTCAGTACTAGCAGAGGTGACCGCTTGGAAAACCTGGGTACAGCTAATACCCAAAAATCGTCGCATTAGTGTAGTGCGTCGGTGCAGCCTCTGCATTACAACTACGCAGTGGATGGGGCTCTAATGACCTTGTAGTTGAAGGGCCCTAAAGCACCAACGAACATCAACAAATCCACAGAACTTTACCGTTCACTGTCTGAAAGTCGACAGGCTCTCTCATCGCCTCTGAATCTAACACTGGCCGGCAGACGATGCTCATCCATTGGACTGACTACCTCCTTTCCACTACCCATTATACCTTAAACAGTCCTGACCCCACAGGTCACCAGCCCAAACCAGAATCGATTGTTGTTGTTTGTTGGTGTTTTAGGGCCCTTCAACAACAAAGGTCATTAGAGCCCCGTCCACAGCATAGTTCTTATGCAGAGACTGCACAGACACTACGCTAATACGACGACTTTTGGGTATTAGCAGTACCCAGTTTTCCCAAGCGGCCACCCATGTCAATACTACCTGGGGTTGCGCTGTTTAACTTCAGTGATCAGAAGACGAGAACTGGTGTGTCCAACGCAATTCGCCGCTCCCAAACCAGAATCGAACTATAACACTCATGAAGCAGGCGAAATCTGATAAGATTACAGTCGAGCTCGTCCTGTCATTGGTCCGCGACAACCTCCTCCATTCCTGGTTCTCCACCACTTCCCCTCACCCTGTCCCGCATCTGATGTCAAACTGGAAATTGAGACAAACCAAAAAACTGAAAAGTACAGAAAACCATTTTGGGGTGTGAGTGATGTCACGTCTGCAAATTCCTCAAATTGTTTCCATTCCGGAAACGCACATAAACAACGAACCAGAGAGACGGAAGGGTGAAGGGGGAAGGTTGAAGACGAAAGTCTTAAGACGTCCTAAATTATGCAACATCCCAGTTCAATTTACTCGATTTGGCAGGGCTGGGGTGCACCCGCTGACCACCTCTATCACTCCAACAATGACCGCGTGTAAACTTCAAAACAAATAGTTTAATTACAGTTCAATGTCAAAAATAGTTGCAAGGCAACCGACCAGAAAACGAGATCTGAGTGTGAGGCCAATCTGCAGAGTGGTCAGAGTAGTTATGGTGATGATGATGATGAAGAAGATGATGATGATGATGAAGAAGAAAAAAAAGGTGGACACATGTTCATTTAAATTGTAAATGAACATGCAGATCGAGTAGAGATTAGGGCCAAAAAAAAAAACAGATTCTTCAGTGCATCGTCATCATCACCAACATCCCTGGATTAACATAAATATTTCTCCGCATACCGTCTCAAGACAGTGAGGAGAAGGTTCGAGGCACCAGTGGACACGTACATGATTCAATTACCACTGGCCAACCAACAAAAACACCCCTCAACAAGAGTTAAATATTGTAAGAAAAAAAAAAGAGAGTCATATATGACAGAACCTGTCGATAGTTTACTGACCAATAGTCACAAATTTGTAGGATGATCAGTGTCGTTGCCCCGGCGTTAAGGGGTTAATTGCATCTTGTTGCCCTGCCCATCCCATGAAATTCCTTCTAATCCCACAAATAAGAATACGTGAATTTATCAACACACACCAACTCTCTCTCTCTCTCTCTCTCTCTCTCTCTCTCACCACAATCCAAAAGAGTCCAGTGTGTGTCCACACCGCCAAAATTATTACTTTCCTCATATTATCCCCTCACCAGTCCTTGCCCACTACATCCCAACAGGCTCTACCTGCTCCGTGACTACAACAACAAAGAAAAATTCAGGCATCAGTAATAATCCTTCAATTCTTGAGGTTGGGCATGGTATGCGCTGGTTGGAGTGGTCATCGGCCTATACCTACTAAACAAGCCCAGGAGGACGTGTCCATTTTCAAGTCGAAACGTCACCTTTCCGCCAAAAAAAAAAGGATCACAGATGGACGTAAGGTGGAAGTTCACCACGCAAACATGCTCACTCCTGTACCCGGGCCTACCGAAACCGTCCTCTCTAGTACAGTCGAACACTGGAGTCCAGTTCACCAGCAGACCCACCTCGGTACCGCTTATGGGGCAGTCTACGTACTCTCTAAGAGGGAGGGGGGCGATGAGGCTCAACGACAATACTGTACTTTCAAAGCATTGGTTTTAATAAATGTGACAGAAAGTACAGTACCGGGCCGGTGGAAATTGGGCCATTGAATCCTATTTCTTCCTAACCCCTTTCTCAAGCCTCTGCTGTCCAGAACGCCGGCGATGAAACTTAGAGAGGAGAGAGAGAAGAGAGAGGGGAGAGATAGGACAGAGCAGAGATAAGACAGAGAGGAGAGAGACAGGACAGAGAGGAGAGGGAGAGAGAGAGGAGAGAGATAGGACAGAGGAGAGAGATAGGACAGAGAGGAGAGATAAGACAGAGGAGAGAGAGATAGGACAGAGATGAGAGAGAGATAGGACAGAGATGAGAGATAGGACAGAGAGGAGAGAGGGATAAGACAGAGAGGAGAGAGCAGAGAGAGGAGGAAGAGAGAGCAGAGAGAGAGGAGGAAGAGAGAGCAGAGAGAGAGGAGGAAGAGAGAGCAGAGAGAGAGGAGGAAGAGAGAGCAGAGAGAGAGGAGAGAGATAGGACAGAGGAGAGAGAGAGGAGAGGGGAGATATAGGACAGAGAGAAGAGATAAGACAGAGGGGAGACAGAGAGGAGAGAGAGAGAGAGAAGAGAGAGGGGAGAGATAGGACAGAGAGGAGAGATAAGACGGAGAGAGATAAGACAGAGAGAGGAGAGAGAGGGAGGGAGAGAGAGGAGGGAGAGAGAGAGGAGAGAGGAGGGAGAGAGAGAGGAGGGGGAGAGAGGAGGGAGAGAGGACAGAGAGGAGAGAGAGCAGAGAGAAAGGAGAGAGAGAGAGAAGTAGAGAAAGTGAGAGGACGAGAAAGAGAGACATGCTATTGTAAGAATATACTGTAAGAAAGCAAAGCAACTCCTTACCCTTTTCCCGCTTATGGTAGGGTCGGGTACCCAGATTCTTGTCCCTCTGAATGGACACAAGGATTTTCCGCTTTTCCGGACGGTGCTTTTCCGCAGGGGGTTGCCGACCAAAGCTGCACCTCCTAAGTTAATTTATTGTCGGTCTACAGTTCGGTGGGGCCTCCCACCGACGCCAGGGGGGGAAGGAGGGCGAGCTGCTACACCTGAAAAGCTTGCCTGTGATCTACCCTTTGCATAGTAGAGAGGGTTCTTTGGCGTGCCAATGCCATCGTACACCACATCATACATCTCTCTCTCTCTCTCGCCCGGTAAAGAAGCCAACCCCCTCGATCCAGTATCGTACCTAGAACCATTGACGCAGTTACCAAGCATGCTACCCACTGCGCCACCGAGTATATAAGAAATCATATCTCCTCTAAAAAAATAATAACTTTTTAACCTTTTGCCGGAAACTTAAAAACAATAAACAAAAGTAGTCTAGACTTATTTTACGAGAATCATACGCACTCGACCTCTCCTCAATGTCCTTCTGTCAGGTGTCTCTCTCTTCACCACTCCCACCTGGACAATCGTAAATTTTAAGATACACTCAACACTCCACAAAACAAACTCAGCACAGGGTTTTGGCAATTAAATACACTACAAGTGCGTCTATATTTGCTTTTATTATTTGGATGTGTGTTGACTTGGGACTAGATGAGGGAGGAAACCGTCAGGACACAAAGTAGTACAGATTACCGAATAATGAGGAGGAACAACAACACCACCGTCTCTCCCGAATGACCCTCTCCAAAAAAGCAGGCTTATTAATTAAATGTTGAACATCCACTCTAAAAAAAAATAAAACACCTCTCAATGACATTTGGCACCGCCTTCTCACTTCCTGTGCGGATGTCCCACACTTATACTGGTTAAACAAAGGTAAAAAAAAAATAAAGCCTCTTTTAAAAACAGAAACGAAAAGGGTCAGTGCAGAAGGGGTTGAGGCTGGAACGAGGAGGAACAACGTCACACCGTGTTTATATGCCATTAAGCCCCACCAAAAGATCCAGAATCAATAAGACCTATGGCTGACCATGAAAATGACGACTTCCTCGCACTTCCTGTCTCTTGACTACATCTGAAGAGTGCGACGCAGGAGGGCTAAAACCGCCTAAAAAAAAAACCGAAGGCTATATGCAGATGACCTTTAATGTTGTCTTCGCAGGAGACCGAAATATATCACATTAGCACCAAATGAGAAATAGGAAAACCTAACCGTCCAAAAATGCAGACATAACGCCCACGCAAACGTGGAATGAGGAATGAATAAGCAAAGTAGAACCAGGTCTTGCTTTTGCTGCAAAATAAGACTTCCCTAAACAAAGACTGTGACGTCAACAAGGCAGCCTGCACAATGTCATTCAAGACATAACAGGTGCGTTCGGTGCACAGGTGACACGCATTAAATTAACTCTACAAACGTCATCATTAAATGCAATTTTTAAAACGTACACAAATATGGACATACAAATAAAACTCCAGCATAATTTGACGTAATTCAGTAGCTTCTATTTTGGTAACGGGGGTGACGACAGGGACTATCCCACAAAAATATAACTTTCCACATATTAGTTAACTGCTGAAACAATTCTTTACATAATAAAAAGCAAAGCCAGCAACTCCAAACCTCTTTCCGGCCTATGGCAGGGTTGGGTACTCATCTTGTCCCTCTGAATGGGCACAAGGGTGATCTATTGGACAGTATTTTTCCGCAGCCGGTTGCCGACCAAAGCTGCACCCCCTATGCTTATTAATTTATCGTCGGTCTACTGTTCGTTGGGGAATTCCACCTACGCCAGAGGGTAAGCTCCTACCTGCCAATGCCATCGTACACCACACGGGACCTCGGTTTTACTTCTCATCCGAAGGAAGGTGCACTCGGGGTCTGTCTCTCTCTTTCCGTCTGTCTCTCTCTCTTTCTGTGTGTCTGTCTCTCTCTCGTCCGGTAAAGAAGGCAACCCACCTCGGTCCAGTATCGCACCTGGAACCACTGACGCAGTTACCGAGGACGCTACCTACTACCCCACCAAAGCGGGATAGAGACCCAAGGTGCCCTTACTAAAACAAAACTTCGGGCAAGAACTGGGTCACTGGAGACGAAACAGAGGGTGGCAAAGATCACAGGCGGAGAGGAGGGCTGTGGATTGTGTGGGGATCATGTGGAGGATGTCAGGCATGTGATACTCGCTTGCCCAATCCTGGACCACTGCAGGAGGGGTTGGGGAACCCCCACATTGGAAGAGGCACTGGGAGTGGTGGGTGTTGGGGTGTAGCGACTAGAATGGGTGAGAAGGTCAAAGATGTTGCTAGGGTGCTGGCGGAGATCTAGACATATGGGTCTAGCACAACGGTGGTCAACCCATGGCACGCAGAACGATTTTCCAAGTGGCATGCAGCATATACACAGGGTAACCTATATAAAGCCAAACCGATAGATTGGCGCAATTTCCATTTCCTATAACAAACCGGAAGTAAGAGTACCCTACTGTCTGGCAAGTTAGTACATCAAGAAATATAACTTTGTAAATTTTTGGCAGGCCAGCAGAAATAGGTTGGCTCCCCTGAATTGCATTGGACACACCACTTCTCGTCAGCTCACTGAAGTTAAGCAATGCGACCCAAGTTAGTACCGACTTGGGTGGTTGGTTGTGAACACTAGGTATTGCTAATTTCCCCACTCCTACCTCATCCTCACTCGTCAGCAGCCTCCACAGGGTCCGGCCCGTTATGACTGCTCAGCCGACTCCCTTACCCGTTGGCTTAACAAACTAACACCCCTGGTCTAGCATGAAAAAAAATCTCACTTGCAAGGTATCCGTCACAAAGGATTACATAATTTTCATACTCCGTGTGTCTATGTGAGGGTGACATCACCATGCTGTGTACCTGTCCTGAACAGCCATATTCTTCAGCTGGACGTAAACTCAAATGCTTTCCATCAGTCTTGTTTGGGACAATATTCGTCCAGACTGAAGAGAATTTCTTTTTGTTTTGCTGGTGTTTTAGAGCCCTTAAACTACAAGGTCATTAGAGCTTCGTCCACCGCATAGTTCTAGTGCAGAGCCTGCACAGACACTACACTAATGCGACTATTATTGTGTGCCAGGGTATTAGCAGGACCAAGTTTTCCCAAGCGGCCACCCATGTTGGTACTACTTGAGGTTGCGTTGCTTAACTTCAGTGATCAGACGAGGACTGGTGTGCGTCCAACGCGATAAGCCGCTCCTGACTGAAGAGGAACCTTCATTCACAGCCTAAGAAACCTTATATAAAAGATAAGCAATACATTAAGTTATCAGGACGTTTTTCCCCAATTATACTTATCTTAAACACTCACTACAAGGTGCTACAAGTGTTCAGCCTTTTCTTTTTTCGGAAAAAGAGATACAAGACATAAAAATCACATCATCAAGGTGATATTAAAAGCTAGACGTTATCCTCGCCTTAGACGTGTTCAAAGTTCTCAAACAACCATCCAATGACATGTGACGTCAACTGAACTCAAGTGCTGCTGCATCTTTCCCATTTTCTCCGTACCATGGGCTTCAAGAATGGATGACGTATGGATGGATGGGAGGGAGGAAGACAAACACAACCACCAAAAAAAACCTGTTCGAAAGAAGGCCATCATCATTCATCAGTCAAATTCCATGATCTCATCCTGTCCATGACTCAATATTAAATCCCTTTTATGTAAATTATTACCACCACGCCAAAAGACGATAAGAGGCGCGAGTATACACTAGGCAGAAAAAGTCTGCATACACTTAAGGTGTGTGGCACTTTTTTTGCATAAAAACTACAAAAACCTTTAAGTTCAACCCAAAATGTGTTTTTAATATATTCTCTGAACATTCACAATCCTGGGAATTGCTCATTTAACAAATTTTAAAAATAGATACAACTGCAATAATAACACAAAACAAAAGAGTCCACAAAAATGAGCAGATAAAGTCTGCATACAGCTGCATCAGATGAAAGATTTTATCAATTAATGTAATCATTAATAGCTGGTAGGGTATCCTTTTCTTTTCAGAACCTCCTGCAATCTTTTTGGCATAGAGTTGATAAGTTTAGAAGTTTCTTCAGCAGTAATTTTCCCCCATTCTTCTTTTAATGTTGTTTTTAGCATATCCTTAGATGTTATGTGGTGATGGCGAATCCTCCGCTCTAGTAAATCCCATAGATGTTCTATGGGGTTTAAGTCTGGTGATTGTGGGGGTGAATGTAACTGTCTTGGGACATTGTAGAGCAACCACAGCTTCACAATCTCAGATGTGTGTTTAGGGTCATTGTCATGCATGAAATGATATGCATCACCTAGACCCAGTTTTTCTGCACTTTGTTTCACATTATGTTTCAAAATATCCAAATAATTATATTTGTTCATAGTAGAATCAATAAACTGCAGATGCCCAACACCACTACTAGCCATACACCCCCATACCATTACACCACCACCACCATGTTTCACAGTAGTGAAGAGATTTTCTTTGTTGAGTGCTGTACCTCTTCTTCTCCAAATAAGTTTTCGTCCTTTTATTCCAAAAATGCAGAATTTACTTTCATCACAAAAAATGACCCTTTCCCAGAACTCAACTGGCTGATTCACATAGTCATTTGCATATTTAATTCGCTTTTGACGATTGACCCTTGACACGAATGGTTTTTTACGTGCAACATGTCCATGATACCCAGCCCTTCTCAGTATTCTTCTTGCAGTATCAGCACAAATTCTTTTATTGAACATCCCTTCAACATCTTTAACAATTTGTGCTGCAGATATTCTTGGATTTCTCTTGACTGCAGCTATGATACTGCGTTTCTCTCCGACACCTTTGAAGGACGGCCTGAACGTGGTTTTGAAGATAAAATTCCAGTTGTTTCAAAATTATTGACTACTCGTTGAACAGAAGAATGACATCTTCCTATAATTCTGCCTATTTCACGATAGCTTTTCCCTTCTTCCCACAATTTCACTATAATTTTATGTTCACCAACGTCAATCTCCTTTCTTTTAGATTGCATGACTATTTCTTTGATGATAAGCAAATCACTGCACCAAACAACAACTGAACACTAAGGCTAGGTGCAAACTATTATATAGTCAAGCCTGTCTGACAATTGTCTGTGTAATGTTTGTTGTTAATCAGTTTTGTGTATTAGATGCCTTGTCTCAAATGTGCAGCTACCTATTGGTTTTGATTACCCCCACTGAGCACATAGACTGTTGTCAAACAGTCTGGATTAAAGTGTGCCCTAGCCTAATTGTGCCTTATATAATTTCAGAATTTGTGTTTGAAAGCATTATTCCAAAGACTAATTTTAATGAATAAACAAGTTATGCCATTAAATGCAGACTTTGTGTCCAAAGTTTGGAAATTGTTTTATTTTCAGTCTATGTGCTATGTGGTGTGGTGCCTTGTTGCAAGTGTGCAGCTCTACACATTGGTTTGTCTTACTCAAGCTAAGCACATACAGACTATCATCAGAAAATCTTGACTATAGTGTCCCCCTAGCCTAATTGTTCATTATATGATGTTATAATGTGGGTTTGCATTATTTCAAAGTTTAATTAAAAGGAATCAGAAAGTTATGTTCCTGTATGCAGACTTTTGCTGTGCAAAATTTTGGGGTTCTTTCATTTTCAGTTGTTGATTTCAGTTCAATTTCCATTTAGATTTGCTAAATCTGCATCCTGAACATTGTAAGTGATCAAGGAATATATATTCAATACAAATTGAGCTGTGCTTAAAGGGATTACCAATTTTTATACAAAATGATTGCAGACAACTGATGTGTATGCAGACTTTTTCTGCCTAGTGTATGCCAAAGGCACGTCTCAAGGATGGCGCAAATGCTCTCCTCTAACCTTTACAAAACACCGCAGACTGGATTTCCTTTCAGAAATCTCTTAATTTTATGAAGTTTCGTTAGCATCGGCAATTTATCACTTAGCAATCTCATCCACCAAGTGAGGGGGTGAAAAAGAAGCAACAACACACTTGTCCGGTACAGTACAGTCCCGTCACGCACAAGTCATCTTTGCAGCCAACTAGAAAGACTAAACTTCGAAATACAATTACAAATACGTATCACAATGTCTGCTGACATGATGGAATATTTTTTTTTTAAATTAATAATGTCAGGGTTAAAGTCAAAGCAATCTTAAGAATGGGCAACTCACCAAAGTTTGGTTGCAAGAGGCTTATTGGCAACATGAGGGTGGATAGACCCTAGAATCCACTAGGCGCCACCTATCGGAATCAACCTTATACGAAATCGGATTTGGACTTACAGTAAGCGTTTTGAATTAAAAATTATGTGGTCGGGTCACATCGTTACGAAAAACAGCTTATTAACTGTATTTTGAACAGATATTCGCAAAATGAAACAAGACAACGATAATGTTTAGAAGACTGTTGCGCGCACAGTAGGCCTACGTCAAGACAGACGCGTTCGATTGGAATGTCGCTCCATTCGAATATTTGAATCGTTCTATTCCCAGAAGTGATTCGATCACCACAATCGAATGAATCGAAATAGAACGTACACTGTATAAGGCAACAGTGCTCCAGCCAAAAGACAAAATAAGACACGTATTCACTGCAGGAGGTACTAGGACACCCAAATATGAGACGACAACGAAGCTTGCCGGCAAATTTACAAATAAAACTTAGTGTACTGTATAGTGCCGTAACGGGGGTATGAAGCGCCTGTGGCAAGTGTCTAACCCAATAATGACAAAAACCTTAAACATTTTGCGCCCGTGGCGGCCGCCTTCTTCGCCAAGCCCTCGTTACGGCCCTGGTACTGTAACACGAAATCCCATACCTTTTCAATCCGGTTATGGACGAGCTGCTGACGGCAGTAGGAGAATGGGAACCTCAGCAGTGGCGTCACTAGGGGGTGCGGGCCGCACCAGGTGACACCAGTCGCATCATGAGAAATGCGGTGACACCAAAGCAGAAGAAGCGGCTTTTTCCGGGGGAGGGGATGACACCATGGTGTCACCGCACCGGGTGACGCCAACCCTAGTGTCGCCACTGCTGAGGAGCCCATTCTCCTACTCCCGTCACCCGCTCGTCCATACCTTGTCAGACAGGGTATGGACGAGCTGCTAACGGGAGTAGGGGAATGGGCTCCTCAGCAGTGGCGTCACTAGGGGGTGCGGGCCGCACCGAGTGACACCAGTCGCATCATGAGAAATAGTGTGACACCAAAGCAGAAGAAGCGGCTTTTTCCGGGAGAAGGGGTGACACCACGGTGTCACGCCACCAGTGGCGTCACTGGGGGGGGGGGGTGCGGAGGGTGCGGGCCGCACCGGGTGACACCACTCGCACCATCAGAAATGGGGTGACACCAAAGCAGAAGAAGCGGCTTTTTTTTTTCGGGAGACGGGGTGACGCCAGCCCTAGCGACTCCACTGTGAACTCCAGCCACCAACTCCAAAACACCACATCTGACTAGCTGGTGTCACCGCACCGGGTGACCAGTGTTGCCAGATTGGGCTACTTTTTAAATGTCCTTGTTACAAAAAACTCAAATTGAGCGACACTCTGATTCAGATTGAGGCTACCTTTAATTATTAAAGGTAGCCCAAAAAGTAGCGTGTCGCTCAATTTGAATTTTTCGTAGCAAGGACACTTAAAAAGTAGCCCAACCTGGCAACACTGCGGGTGACGCCACCAGGCTGGAGTGGGGGGGGGGGGGAGCGAACCCCGACACCTGGGAATTTTGCCTTTGCCTCATCTACCCGTTGTATCATAAAAGTGATCACTGACAGCATTTTGAAACGTAGACAAGCACATTTCTTACGATCTCGTTCCCCCGGTCAAAATAACCTTGGCACTTCCCTTGAATCACGCGTGTTTTTGGATGGTCCTAAAAATGAAACAACAGCTGGTTCCAGTTAACCAATCTCTTTGTAATTTATGCTAATTTCTCTTAACTTGTTGCCAAGGTAGTAATCATGGAATGATTAACACGAAAATTGAATATGAACCTGACATATACAGTAACATTGTATCTTTTCTGACGGAATGGATTAAAATGGTTACTAGTTATGATAAAAGTTGTGATGCGGGGGGTTTCAAAGTTGCTCAGAGCTACCAAGTTACCTTCCCATTTTCTCCCCTTTCATTTTAGAGGGAGGAGAAGGAAAGTCGTAAGTGACAGAGAACTGCTATTCAAATGTATGTAAGTTTTGGCAAATAGGTACTCAAAGAGAGCACACACCCATAATTTTATCGTTCAAACAGAGATTATTTCACATAGATATATGATTTCAAAACAACGACTCAATCCTTAGAGAACGTTATTAGATCAGTGACGCGTACTCAACTTTATTTTAATGTCCCGACATCACCTCTCACGGTCACAAAGACCGCCTTCAATATAGTTCATGAATATCATTTCCCCCCCAAACCAAAGTCCCCCATAGCAGCAACATTTACTTTTGGAAGAACATGTGGTCAAATACACTCATATCTGTACCCAGGGGTGGGAGAGCGGCAAATTTCGTAGCACACACCAGTCAGTTCCCGGACCTGCCGAGGTGGCGTAGTGGCTAGCACGCTCGGCAACTGCGCCAGTAGTTCTACGTTCGATACTGGACCGAGGTGGGTCGGCTTCTTTCGGGCGAGTTGTTGTTGTTTGTTGGTGTTTAAGGTCCCGTCAACTACAAGGTCATTAGAGACCCGTCCACTGTATAGTTCTAATGCGTAGACTGCACAGACACTACACTAATGCGACGATTATTGGGTATTAGCAGTACCCACCTTTCCCGAGCGACCACCCATGTCAGTACTAACTGGGCTTGCGTGGCTTAACTTCAGTGATCTTTCGGGCGAGAGAGAGGCCGCGAGTGTGCTTTCTTTCAGATGAGAGGTAAAACCGAGGTCCCGTATGGGTGTACGATGGCACTTGCACGTAAAAGAACGCTCTCTACTATGCAACGGGTAAATGAGGCAAAATTTCCAGGTATAGCAGCTGGCCCCTCTGGCGTCGGTAGCATTCCCCAACGAACCCTAGACCGACGTTAAATAAGCGATAGGGGTGCAGCTTTGGCCCGCAACCGGCTGCAGAAAAAACTATGACCAATATATCGCCTTATGTCCATTCAGAGGGACAAGATTGGTACCCGACCCTGCCATAGGCGGGAAAAGGGTTTGGAGTTGGTTTTTGCTTTTTACACTAGTCAGATCCCTCAAGTTAAGCAACGCAACCCCAGCTAGTACTGGCATGGGTGGCCGCTTGGGGAAAAAACTGGGCACCGCTAATAACCGAAATCGTCGCATTAGTGTAGTGTCCGTGCAGTCTCTGCATTAAAACTTTAAAAACTAATGACCTTGTAGTTGAAGGGCCCTAAAACACCAACGAACGACTGCAAAATGTACTCAGGGCCGGCGCAAGGAGCGTTCGCTAGAACCTG
This sequence comes from Trigoniulus corallinus, assembly GCA_013389805.1. Classification (NCBI taxonomy): domain Eukaryota; kingdom Metazoa; phylum Arthropoda; class Diplopoda; order Spirobolida; family Trigoniulidae; genus Trigoniulus; species Trigoniulus corallinus. The sequence continues at coordinate 3,453,113 of JAAFCE010004287.1, forward strand.
GTCCCGCGTTTGCTAAGGCCCTGCCCCCATTATGGTAATGCAAAATGTTTCCTCCTTCAAAAGCAACTCCTAACCTAGTATTTCCCCAAGGAGTCCTTAACCCGGCTGTGGAACTATCATACTTATCCTGCAGTATCTTAATAAAACACCTTATTCTACCCCCCGCCCCACCCAGTGCGTAATACCTCCCAAAGTACCTGTTGGAGAATGCTTATGACAGGGACGGGTACCCATCTTGTCCCTCTGAATGGACACAATGGTGATCGATTGGACAGTGTTTTTCTGCAGCCGGTTGCCGACCCAAGTGGCAACCCCCATGCTTATTGATTGTCGGTCTACTGTTCGTTGGGGCACTTCACCTCCACCACACGCCAGGCGGGAGTGAGGTACGAGCCACTACACCATGAAATCATTGCCTCATCTACCCGTTGCATAGTAGAGATGGTTCTTTGACGTGCAAATGCCATCGTACACCACACGGGACCTTAGTTTTACCTCTAATCTGAAGGAAGGCGTACACGGGGCCTCTCTCTCTCTCTCTCTCGCCTGAAAGAAGGCAACCCACCTAGGTCCAGTATCGAACCTAGAACCACTGCGCCACCGAGTCGTTAGAGCCCAGTCCACAGCGAAGTACTAATGCAGAAATTGCACAGACACCACTGATGCGACAATTTTGGGGTAATAGCGATACCCAGTTTTCCCAAGCGGCCGCCCATGTTAGTATTAGCTGGGGTTGCGTTGTTTCAGTGATCAGACGAGAACTAGCGTGTCCAAAGCAATAAGCCGCTCTCTGGATGTTGTTTGTTTGTTGGTGTTTTAGGGCCCTTCCACTACAAGTTCATTACAGCCCCGTCCACAGCATAGTTCTTATGCAGAGACTGCACAGACACTACACTAATACGACGATTGTTGGATATTAGCAGTACCCAGTTTTCCCAAGCGACCACCCATGTCAGTACTAGCTGGGGTTGCGCTGCTTAACTTCAGTGATCAGACGAGAACTGGTGTGTCCAACGCAATTCACCGTTCCCCGCTCTCTGGAAGTGGGGGGGGAGGGGGCAGGGGACATACAACCCCTTATTTTCTTGCTGATTGACTCTTTCACAGCTCACCACTACGTGCCACCTTTCTTTTGTCTGTGTTGTGTGTTCAGGGGTTGTGTGATCCAAGTACAAAAAGAGAAATATGCATCCCAGGTGCGTCCAGTTCGTATTTCAGTTCTTAAAAATTAATTAAATCCATAGAGAAACAGCAAGAAAACAAAATAAATGTCATATAAATCAAATTTTTAACCCAGTAAAATGAGTAACAATATTCATCGTTTTTTGTTTCTTTCTCTCTCTCGCTCTTTCTCTGTTCGCATAAATTTGATCGATTTCAAAGAACCAACCCACTACTACTATAAATAAAATTGCTTCATGACCATCTATCTCTTATCAACAGGATATACATATTGCCTTACACCCGCCATACTGGACACTCAACGGGTTGCTTACTTAGTTACTATTCACAACATCCTAAATTTGAAAGTTGGAAACAAACAAAAATATGCGTTGGTGTAGCACCTGCAAATAACACCACTACCTAACATCAGCACTACCACCACCATCGTCATCGTCATCTTCGATACTAATTTAAAGCATTCGACCTCTTTCATCAGCCCTCGTCCTCTTCCACATTTGGGACAAAAAAACGTTTTTTTTTAAGTTCAAGCAGAAAACACAAACCACGGGCAGTCGTGAACTCCCCAGGCGGCTTTTTTTGTTTCGCTGGTGTTTTAGGGCTCTTCGACTACAACGGTCATTAGAGCCCCGTCCACTGCGTAGTTCTAATGAAGAGACTGCCCAGACACTACACTACTGCGACGATGTTTGAGTACTAGCGGTACCCAGGTTTCCTAAGCGGCCACCCATGTTAGTAGTTGGGGGTTGCTTTGTCGTTAACTTGAGTGATCGGACGATTGTTGTTGTTGTTTGTTTGTTGGTGTTTTACGGCCCTTCAACTACAAGGTCATTAGAGCCCCGTACACTGTGTAGTTCTGATGCAGGGACTGCACAGACACTACACTAATGCGACGATTTTTGGATACTACCAGTACCCAGTTTTCCCAAGCGGCCACCCATGTCAGTACTAACTGGGGTTGCGTTGCTTAACTTCAGTGATCAGACGAGAACTGGTGTGTCCAACGCAACTTGCCGCTCCCTGCTCGCAGCAAGAGCAGTCCTATCACGAATAGGGGCAAGTAGGGACTTGAAATATGGGGAAATTAGTTAATTTTCTAAAGTGTGGTGTGTAGCTCTCTTGCAGAGTGTGTGGGATGGACGCAGTGCCGGATTTACCACTAGACTAAGTAGGTTGAAGCCTAGGGCCTCAACATTTTACCAACATAGGGCCTCAGCATCAAAAGGGCTTGAAATGGGCATCAAAATTGAAATAGCCTAGGGCCTCTCAAAATCTAAATCCGGCACTGGATGGACGGTGAAATAGTGGGAGATAAGCAGGAGTGGAGGGCTAGAGAACTCGCAGACCTAACCCTGCCACAGGCGGGAAAAGGGTAGTATGACGAGGAGGTTGAAAATACAAACGAAAGCCGCCAAAGACCCCTTCCACAATATAACAACGTTATGAAATTCATTATAAAATTCTTGTTAAAACCAGTCTATGAAAATAAAATTGAAATTCAACAACAAGGTCACGATTAAATATCATATTATTTTGATGGTCATTTTAACAAGATATGTATCGTTAAAAGAGCCAACAGATGACCTTATGAAGAGAGTGGTCAGTAGATTAATTAAATAAACGGGATTTTACAATTCCAAGAATCGATTCTTAGAGAGAGAGAGAGAGTGTGTGTAAACTTTTCATGGATGGCGTTGGCCCCCTCGAAACAACAAAAGCACTATCTTATCCCCCGAAAATCTTCACATTAAAACACAGACGAGAGGTCATTTTAATAGCCTGACCACACAAACTCATAAAATTTTCATTAAAGAAAATTTTTTCCTATTTTCAGACCCGCCATTCTAACCAACGTCATCATGTCCACACAACACACGTTCAGAGGAGAGGGAAGGACACATAGATGACCCCTCTTTGTATAGGTCTCACAGTGTAACTGAATATGTCATGTTCTCCCCTCCCCCCCCCGTCCCCTACTCATCTTAGTGCTCGCCTGTGTTCACCCACCAACATTCAACATGCAGAAAACTTTAATTGTCGTCGTCGGTATTTTTTCTCCACCAGACCTATAAAATGAACCGACTAACAATTAAAAGTTACAATTTTATTAGTTACACAACAACACACCTTGCCTGTCTCTGATATATGCAAAATAGGGACACAAATCAAGAATAATACGTACACAAACGTAAAAAAAAAATAAGGACCTGATAATAAAATCCTTTTGCGCCATTTTATGAAGTTTATGTGAAACATGATTTATGTTCATAGTTAATCCGACTAAAACTTTGTTGTGATAACTTCTTCTCTCGGCCGCACCTAAAGAACCCTTTGCCTTTCTCTCTCTCCTCCCCGAAAAGTTTTAATTTTAACTAAGGAGGGGGGGAAGGTCCTTGCATTACTTCATATCATATTATCCTGGCCTGTTCTCTCTTTCTAAACCTCCTAAAACTGAAATAAAATCGATTAAAGAAGACGACTACATTCAGACGTAATAAATGAATGACCTCTCCATTAACGCAGTAGTAGTAGTAATTCGAAATACAACCCCTTTCCCTTCTTGGGCGACCCTCACAGGTTTTACCTGCGCCAAATCACCGATTAGGCACATATTATTACTTATTACTACTACTAGTTGTAAAATTTCTTAATCAAAACTTTTGTTCCGTTACATACTGTAGTTTTTTTTTCTTAATTTAATTTCGCCAGACTGTTAACTGACGTAATTGTTGAACAGCCCATCTCTAACGAACAACAAAATGGCGTCACTGCCACAAGGGTTAGTTACAGTGTCTTGCAATGTCGAATAAGTAGTTGGTCACCTGGCCAATTAGTAACCCCATTTGCACCTTAGTCCTCCACGTTGTCCTCTTCCGTACCGCTAATCTCGTCATATGAATACGAAATCGGTATTCCCGTCTTTTTTTTTAAAAAAAAATATGGGGCTTCATTTTATGGGTATTCTTGCAGACGGTCATCTATCTCTCCATCCTGCTCTCCCATCTTCCTCTCTCTCATCTCCCTCCCTCCTCTCATCTCTCCCTCTCGCTCTCTCATCTTCCCCTCTCCCTCTATCTATCTCTCCCGCCCTCCTGCTCTCCCATCTTCCTCTCTCCCGCTCTTCCATCTTCCTC
>JAAFCE010004287.1:3470102-3506656 GCA_013389805.1 Trigoniulus corallinus
AACCAACAGCAGAAGGAGGAAGACAGGCTAAAGTATGGTTTCAGGGAAACCCTACCAAAATACGTGTACAACCAACAGCACCAGGAGGAAGACAGAGGGATCCCCCCCCGCCCAATATACGGGGCCAACCAACAACCCCGGGAGGAGGATGGCGAAAGCACAACAGAGACATCTGCTAGTACTTTATTAAACGGCGGTAAGATCCTTTCCCAGTACAACTTGACATTTATGCATGACAATAAAAGAGGAATAAATTAAACTTGATAGTCCATCATTCTTAAAACACTCGCTTGACCTCAAAAGCATTAACTAAAAAGCACAATTCGGGCAGGATACTGCTGCTGCTGGTGGTGGTGGTGGTGGTGTCGAAAGAGTTGATGATAGTGACTCATACAAGTCGGGTTGCGCCCTCCTCGCTCCTCAGACCTAAGAAAGACCCTAACCAATGACCCAATCTCACCAAATAAAAAGTAGTGTCCATAAAATTCTTTTCAAGAGTCTCATGATTGTCAGTCAGTACTAAAAATTATTATCGGCAAGACATTTCACTCTGTAAGTATCAATTAAGTTTCGTAACTAGACGAGATGGGGGTGGGGACACAGGGGCCCGCAGTTTATGGATTCACGAAAAAACGAATTAATGCAAAACCGTTAAAAGGGAGACTTCCCTTCTTCCGAAGGGAAGGATGGGTAGCCTTAATTGGAATAAAGCTGTACCCTTGAAATCAGTTATCGGGCTTGTCCACTTAAATAAACAATATTTGACCATTTACTGGTATGCAACATCGCGTGAACAATGAATCGTAAAAATGCTGTAAAATATAAAATGAGAGGTGGTAGTGGTGTCACTTAAAAGACAGGCCTCATTCCTCTGGGTGACGAAATGGGCGACAGAAACCTCCACCCGTACACACTTTACCCTTTTCAGCTCTTGTTTTTTTCCTTGCAGTTCCTACTACACTGCGCCTTCTGCCACCAGTGCATTTTCACCCCACTGCTCTCTGTTTCTCTCAAATGGACAGACAGAGAATGTGTCCTGTCCATTTCTGAAAACAACAAAATAAAAACTGCGGCTGCAAGGAAGTGGAATGAGTAGTAAAGTAAAGGTCATCATCGCTGTTCACCTCTAGCTTTTGGTCAGCAGTCAACAAACTACGATAACAGCAACTTACTCAATCATTAACAGTTTCCTTCCTGCTCCTGCTGCCATCGTCCAATAGGATCACTGCGATTTTTTGTTTCGTTGGTGTTTTAGGGCCCGACAACGGTCACTAGAGCCCCGTTGTTGTTTGTTGGTGTTTTAGGGCCCTTCAACTACAAGGTCGTTAGAACCCCGTCCACAGTGTAGTTCTTATGCAGAGATTGCACAGACACTACACTAATGCGACGATTTTTGGGTATTAGTATTACCCAGTTTTCCCAAGCGGCCCCCCATGTCAGTACTAGCTAGGATTGTGTTGATTAACTTCAGTGATCAGACGAGAACTGGTGTGTCCAACACAATTCGCCGCTCCCACTAGAGCCCCGACCACTGCATAGTTCTACTGCAGAGTCTGCACAGACACTATATGCTGTTACGACGATTATTTTGAGCATTAGCTGCACCCAGGGTTCCCAAGCAGTCACCCATGCCAGTACTAGCTGGGGCTGCGTTGCTTGACTTCAGTCATCAGACGAGAACTGGTGTGTCCAACGCAATACAGCCACTCCCAGGTTTACTGCCACAGGGCAGTTGGTCCTAAATATGCCTGCTTCCAACATCATTTCCAGAAACGCTGCTGGGACACCACACGACAAACAACCAAACAACCACGGTACACAAAGCTGAACTACTTTGCCAGACAGAAAAAAATATGCCCAAAAATGCCAAATATTCTTCTGGCCAATATCATTCTTGTGGACAACCTTGACATCTTGCCCTACATCGCCTGGTTGCTCAATTTATAACTTTCTGGATAATGGTTGGCACTATCATTAAATTCAACTGCCACCACTCCTCCGAAAAACACCATGGTAGTAAACAAAAACTGTCATCTGCACATTTACAATGCTGAAATGAAGACAAAGGGTAAACCTGCTACCCAAGTTGGATCCGATTTTTTTTTCGTTGGTGTTTTAGGGCCCTTCACCTACAAGGTCATTAGAGCCCCGTCCACTGTATAGTTCTAGTGCAGAGACTGCACAGACACTACTACACTAATGGGACGATTATTGGGTATTAGCGGTACCGAGTTTTCCCAAGCGGCCACCCACGTTAGTACTAGCTAGGGCTGCGTTGCTTCACTTCAGGGATCAGACGAGAACTGGTGTGTCCAACTGTTGGATGCCAGAGAGCCTGATGCCACAGCCATACCACTATCCAAAGTTCTCATCCAGACACAAGAAGCATAAACTTCATGCAAGAATTCGACAAATTTTTTAGGTCATTCGTTTGTCGACTTGCATCTACAAGTTCAAACGAAACCTTTCTGAAAATGAAAAGAAAAACATGAAACTTGGAGGCACACAAACGTCCCACACCACCACATCTGACTGTGCAAATATAGTCCTAAATAATTTGAATTGGTTACAATGTTTCTAAGGACTTTACATGTCACGCATATTTTAGATATTTTCTGCGTTGTTGTTGTTGGTACTGCACACTAACCAGAAAGCACTGGTTCACACCCTTGACTGGCTCACAGCCAAACCAGCATCGAAATAAACAGGATGAAAGATTCCGAACATTTCAGGGCTGCAACAAGGATACAAGAAAAGAGACAAGACGAAGATAAAACATTTATGATTGCCTGCAATTTGCATTGCAAAATTTGAATAACGAGCTCTAAGGAATGAGAGCAACGAGCACCACACATGGCATTCCCAAGTACAAATGCAAAGCTGTTGTTGTTGCTACTACAACCTCGTCGGTTCTAAAAATGCAAATGACCGATTAATTGGTTAGTTTACCTCGCAAACTACTTTCACACTCGGCAAACAGCTTTTAAGGCACATATTGACGTCATAGGCATACTCCACAGTACGGCAACAAAGATATAAAGTTGATAAACTGCATGGAGAGCTTTGCCATCCTTTCAACATTCAACATGCCATTATTACCGCAACTGCTTATTGCGTTGGACACACCAGTTCTCGTCTGATCACTCAAGTTAAGCAACGGAACCCCAGCTAGTACTAACATGGGTGGCCGCTTGGGGAAAACTGGGTACTGCTAACACCCAAAAATCGTCGCAACCAGCGTTAGATCTGTGCAGTCTCTGCATTAGAACTACGCAGTGGACGGGGATCTAATGACCTTTGTAGTTGAAGGCCCCCTAAAACACCAGAGAGATGATCTCATACAACTCCACAACAGATGGTTTGATAGACCTATGTACCAGGCCCAAGGTGGGTTGGGGAAATGGCCAGACAGCAATAACAGGCAGAGCCCAGCAGATGCTGTCCACGGGGTAAGGGGAAGGGAATTGCCCATATTACCACAATGCTCATGATCCTGTTGGGATGTTTATCTAGTGCTTAGTGGTAGCACGACGATTGCACCACATGTCCACACTTTGGGGTAGAGAGGAGAGAGAGAGAGAGAGGGGGGCACAACCTGGTACACAACTGGTACGATAGCTGGTACACAGTTCAACAACTCTGTATAATGTACACCACAAATCCACAATGAGACAAGACTCTGAACAACAACCCGCCATGTTTCGAGTAGCTGAAAACTTAGGACTGCTTGCAGACTAGTTACTCAGTAGGGAGTTTAAGACTAGTTTTTGTGACTATCAGTATACAGAAATTAATTGGCGATATTCAGACAACGGCACCACACGTCCTACCACCATATTGAGTCTCAATCGTAACTCAACTTATCCATCATTACCATCTGTACTACAGATTTTACTGGTGTCCTAACACAAATTGATAACACTAACTACAAGTCGGTAAGGGCTGAGAGAAACTTTAACTAAAACCTTACATCTAATAAAAAAAAGAATTACACAAATAAAGTGACTTACAGGTTCCGCAATTCCTGTTTGTGATTTGCCGAGCACTTGTCCACTTTCCCATCCCATCTTCTGCATCATTTTAAAGCCTTTGTTGTCCGAAGGTATTGCCCTAAAAATTTATCAAAATTATAATCCTATTTCAATGTGGATACGAAACATACTTCCAAAAACAATTATTAGAAACGACCGTCATTCTCAGTTGGATTTTGATTGATTTGTTGGTGTTTTAAGGCTCTTCAACTACAAAGATTATTAGAGCCCCATCCACTGTGTAGTTCTAATGCAGAGACTGCACAGACACTACGCCACCCATGTCAGCACTAGCTGGGGTGGCGTTGCTTAACTTCAATGATCAGACGAGAACTTGGGGGGTGTCCAACGCAATGCAGCCGCCCCCATTTTCTCAATTGGAAAAAAAAAGCAACAGCGACTACTTACGACTCTAGAGATGCCATTTCTGTCTTTTCGTAAGGATTGTCGCTTCCTTTCGTATGCCTCCTTTCTTTAGCTCGATCCTTGTATCCAGCACTGGATATATCAACGCCTTTGTTTTCATAAGCACTAGCCTAAAACAATGGATTATCATTAACATCTACTCAACATTCAAATCATATATGCAACCACAAGACATTAACAACAGCAAATTTTATATCATACCGCAAGGCCAAACTTCCGCTTAATTTGCTTCAAAGCGAGTTTCCTCTCTTGTTCTTTCTCCTCTTTGGATAATATTTTAATTTCTGAACAAGAAATTAAAACAAAATGGTCCTCATTGAGAGTACTATGAATCATAAGGTGGTGCTAAAAATGATTGGCGAGTAATTTGCACCTTTCTTATTGGGGTTAAGAGCAGCATACACCGCTTGAACTTGTCCTGGTTCACAATTATCACAAGTTTCTGAACCTTTATGGATGTGTAGTAATAACTTCGTCTTCCCAATTTCTATGATATCATCATGATTTATGATCATTTGTTCACTTGGTTGCTTGGCCTAAATATCGATCGATATCCGTACACAGATTTTAGTGTTAGCGACGACGACGCCGTCAACAAACCTCAATCACTTTAATCGGACACTCACCTCTGACAATTTAATACCATTTAAATAGGTCCCATTTTGACTGCCTAAATCTTTCACAACATAATGGCTACCAGATTCCAAAAATGTAAATTCAGCATGAGCCTACGTCGAGTGTCAAAGAAATAATAAATAAAAATAGCTTAAATGAACAATACATTAACAATCATTTACAGACCCACTCCCAAATACAATACTATAAGCACCTTGCTAACTTCGATATCAGGAATGCAAATATCACACGTCTTCTCCCTTCCTATCATGGCTCCGTTATAAGTCACCAAAAAGAGGGTCCCAACTGCTAACTTCGTAATGCTTGTATCGATTACTATGACTCGAATGCAAGGTGGCCAGTGAGATCCAGCCTCTGAAAGCAAAATAAAAACAAGTTACTTGGATGGGGAACACAACAGAACAGCTAATAAGAGAAGATATTTAGTTTATTTGACATCGGTCTGTCTGCTCGAAAAGGGACTCTCCAACACGAAAGAGGAAACCTTCCACCTCAGTTGGTTCTTTAATTTTTTGGGATCCTTCAACTACAAGGTCATTAGAGCCCCGTCCACTGCCTAGTTCTAATGCAGAGACTACACAGACACTTCACCAATGCGACGATTTTTGGGTATTAGCGGTGCCAAGTTTTTCCAAGCGGCCACCCATGTCAGTACTAGCTGGGGTTGCGTTGCTTAACTTCAGTGATCAGACGATAACTGGTGTGTCCAACGCAATAAGCCGCTGCTCCCTTCCACCTCAAGAAGGATGAAACCTGCGAACTAGGGGCTCAACAGACAGACAATGTACCAATTGAGCAACTGAGGGAGAGCACAGTTCAGAAAACAAAAACGTATTGACATTTTATATCTCAGGTCTACTAAACAAAAATTCATATTACAGACTGATCTATAATTATCTACTTTTCTATATCTCACCTTGAGCATTCTCATTTGCAAATTCATCATCAGATTCTTCTTTAACTTTGCAATTTTCATCATTATCGCCAGCGGAAGAATCTGAACATTCCCCTTCCTCAACTGAACTTTCATCGGAACCCGATTCAATAATCACTTTCTTTTCTTTTGCTCGTTTATACCTCTTATGTTTAGATTTTGCATATTTATGGGCCTTGTCAACATCAATATCATTATCTGTTTCATCTATCATCGAATCTTTTTCATCACAAACTTTTTTAAGCTTTTTAGGACATCTTGTGCCATTATAATTAGAGTCATCCTGAAAACAAAAAAGGAATTTTCCGGCATTTTAGTATAGAAAATTAGAGTATAATTCCAATCACCTAAAGCGACTTTAGGCAAGCCATCAATTGATAATCTTTCAATGTCATTGACGAGGAGAGAAACTAAAAAAGGCTGTGAATAACGAGTAGGTAATTAAAATAACAGGCACTTGTCACATTATAAATTGTGAATATTAACTACATGCATGTAAACAAGGTCTAGGGTTTAAAAATCTACAAAATTCACACTTGGATCACAACCTTACAAGGTTCCAACTCACCTGAGCATCATCCTTTCTGTGTTTATTGTTTTTTCGATGCTTCGTAGAAGGTTTGGAGTCTTCCGTCTCCTCCGCTTGTGTGTCTAAGGCATCTTGACTCTCTTTCAACTTCGAAACATCAATTTGGGAATGGAATTCATATTTCTTGGATTCTGGGTTGTAGTAGAAATAGATCCCCGTTTTGGCATCATAATAAAGTGACTGTTCCTATAAGTGTAACATTTAATACAAGCTGTTAAATAATTATTTTAAGAAATGAATTCATCCTGATTACTATTCTTTTCCTCCTGAAATCAATATTTGTCCTTTTTAAGAATGTTACAACATTAATTTTTTTTGTTTCGTTTGTGTTTAAGGGCCCTTCAACTACAAGGTCATTAGAGCCCCGTCCACCCCATAGTTCTAATGCAGAGACTGTACAGACAATTAATACGACGATTTTTGGGTATAAGCGGTACCCAGTTTTCGCAAGATACAACCCATGTTAGTAATACCTGGGGTTGCATTACTTAACTTCAGTGATCAGAAGAGAACTGGTGTGTCCAACACAATAAGCCACTCCATACAGCAATAAAATCTAATCAATCATCAAAGCCTGTGGTCCTATGTTGTCATTACCTCCCCCTCTTGTTTCTTTCACTACACATTTCTAACAGACTACCGAGGCAAATTTCTTGTAAATAAATCTCAATTGTAAACGAAGAATTTCAACAACTCACAGCATCATAGTAATAGCCAGAAGACGAGTCGTAATAATAGCCTGACGCTTCATCAAAAACATATCCAGACTGTCTCGTCACTTCTTCTGCCGCTTCACGAACACAATCAGCAACTGACAACTACAAGAAAATAAATCATCTTGAACTTTAGTGTCTTTAAACACTGATAAGTTTCTCGATATAAATATATATATATATATATATATATATATATACAAGCTTACATTAGCCTTTTCTGATACTGCAAGCCAATCTCCGTTTGCAACAGCTAGACACAAATTAGAAAAAGAAAACATAGGAGTGATGCAGAGTGCTTAATGAAACTGTATGTTGCACATTTGTCAGTGTAACGACAAGCTTACCATCATCAATTTCACTTGGATACACTTGAACGTAAACAGATTTTTGACTTTTAACACAACGTTGATTTAATAAATCACTTAGTTTTTCCACTTGCTTTCGAAGATCATCATTATAAGCAGTGGTTTTTTCACACTGCCGTTTGCATTTCAACAGATCCTTTTGCAGTGCATCAATTTCATCTTGTTGTCGCTTTATTAAAGCTTTCAAGGCGTCAAGAGTATTATCATCATCTGGTTGGGTGGCATCGATACAACTATAAAACCAATGCTATATGTCTTAATGGCAGTTATATTATAAAATACATATGCTCGCATACAAATACCTCTAGTCATATATGCTCTTGTGCATCAACGCTAATTTAGTTGAGAAGATTATCGTTCATCTTCTGAACTGAGGAGTATAACACCAATAATAGCTACTGGACATTACGTAACTGATTTCGAGTACCGAGTATAGTGCTTTCATTGCCCTTTATTATTCATTCATAGGGTTTCAACCGTATTCATGTCATAACTTCTAGTATCTATGTTAAAAGAATAACTCGGCCGCATGATGTCTAACAGAAAATAAACGCACCTTTCTATGCAGAAATAAAGGAGGGGGGAAATTAAAATGTCAGTGTAAGAATGACGGTGGCAATGGATGCCTCGAAATCCGACCTCGATCACCAACACAATATTGGTTCAATTGTTCCACGTTTTTTTTTAGAATGAATTTGCCATATCACTCAGGCTCAATTCACGTAATTTTTCATCTGACCTTCCTTGTTGTTGGACAAAATGTTACTCTTCGGTTAAAAATTACCTTGTTACTTCTTCCATCATACTTGATTTTCATTTTGAGCAACACATCGGACCATGTACGTTTAATCGCCTAACAGTTAATAGAACGCATCTTTGCCATATGCCTAAATGGAAAAAAAGAGAAACACAACTCTAGGTTATCATTGTAAATTACCATTTTAATAGTTGAACATCTAGTTGATAATACAAATTAATTAAAACTACGGACGCACTTTTCACGCAACAAACATGATGTTAATCATAAAACAAAACTTTTACTTTGAATTGTTGGCCGCTTACAGAGCCACCTAGCGACATTCCGAGTAGACGAAATATTCGACAGTGGAGCAAAGTGAAGAGATGCGTATAGCTTTCAACATCACTCGTCTTAATAATTTTACGTATATAATACCTTGTTAAAATTGCTTCTACTCCAGAACATTATAACACCTCTGACAATTTGTATTTTTCGATATAGTTTCCCCACAGTGTGCCGCGGAATCCCTTGTGGAGTACTGGCACTAACCTAATGTCACATCTTTGTAAAGCAGGGATTCCCAACCTTCTGGAGCCCTAGAGTACATTGTCAATGTCTGATAAGGTGGCGAGCACTTTTTTCTTTTAAAAGAAAACGCTTTTAAAACGGCTGAGTTGCGTTGGCCACAATCAGTTCTCGTGAGATTCCTGGACAAGCAACGCAGTCCAATGCTGTAGTTTGTTGGTGTTTTACGGCCCTTCAACTACAAAGGTCATTAGAGCCCCGTCCACAGCATAGTTCTTATGCAAAGATTGCACAGTACCCAGTTTTCCCAAGCGGCCACCCATGTCAGTACTAGCTGGGGTTGCGCTACTTAACTTCAGTGATCAGACGAGAACTGGTGTGTCCAACGCAATTCGCCGCTCCCAACGCAGTACCACATGGGTGGTTGGTTGAACATTGGGTGCTGCTAATTTCCCCTCACTTACATCCCCTACTCCAACCTCCCTCTCAACCGCGAGCAGCCTGGCGGTTGGTTGACCGACTCCCCAACCCGTTGGTGTAGCATACTAATAATATACAAGCGATGTTCCTGGGAGATTATTGGCAATTGCAATTGCCCTCCGAAGTGCATCCCAGACAATGTTCAATAGGATGCCTTCACATGGAAAATATTCTTCCACTATTTGGACGCGCATTGCCAACCATAAAGAGGAACTTACAGCCTACTGCACCCCTGAAAAGTCCCACAGAAGATGTCTCTACCTATAAGCAGTCAGGGAGCCTGTGTTGAACACGAAGTGGTATGCGGCCAATCCAACGTGGAACCCTTGTTGTAAAGCAATTGAGCACCAATGGCTCAATTGGGCGACCCCACTTTCAATCTTGGCAGCAATATTAACAGAAAGCAGTTGTACCTACTGCAGCTCTCGAACGTCCTGTTCATGAAACTCTCCGTTAGATGAGGTACCTTGAGAGTTTAGGCCAGTTGCTCCCTGCAGAGATCAATGGTGGCCAAACAACTCCATCATGACAGTATGTTGCTCCAGGGCGTCAACCGATATGAATAATAAACTCACGATAACTCTTTTCTAGAAAACTGATGCCGATGTCTTCCCCACCACTAGTCACACCCTAAAAACACAGGTAAAATTGCTATCAAACATTAATATTAAAAAAAAGCATCTTCAAATTCATTCTCACAACTTTCACGAAGTGAAATTTATTTCTAGCATCATTCCCAACGACGATATTTACACTTGTAGATAATTTAAATGATTCAGGAGGTGTTCTCATTCACTTCAAGTGATACATTCCACAGAAATGATCCAATTTCAAAACACACATCCATCTCCCTTGACCCGTCATTAAAAAAATTTTGCAGGGGAAGGGGGAAAGGGGGAGAGAAAAAAAATGAATAACAACAGCCCAAGCTGTTGAAGGGCTACTAGAGATACGAACCCTAACTAGAGAGAGAAAGAGAAAAACCATTAGAAAAGTAAAATGAATAACTGCACAATTCAAAGCTGCAAGATGTCATATAAATTCAGGTCAAATTAAAATTTCGCATCTAATTTTGTCTAAGGTCTATATAAAGACCTAACTATATGACAGTTATATACTAACTTTCAGTAACGGCAAGTGTTTTGATTAAATCATGGGTAACAATTCGATAAAGGTGGGGACAAATTGTGTAACAACATCCAACTGCACATTATCATCTATAAAGTTTAGGAAATATCATCATAAAAACCAAATTAACAGCCAAAAAAAGAAAAATCAACAGAAATTAAAAGTGAACTGCAAAAATACGACACCTTTGGGGGCTTGTCATGCACATTCCACCTTATGTTTAAGA
The DNA here is from genome assembly GCA_013389805.1 of Trigoniulus corallinus. Classification (NCBI taxonomy): domain Eukaryota; kingdom Metazoa; phylum Arthropoda; class Diplopoda; order Spirobolida; family Trigoniulidae; genus Trigoniulus; species Trigoniulus corallinus. The sequence continues at coordinate 3,480,898 of JAAFCE010004287.1, forward strand.
GATAATATCACAGCTTAAACATACAGTACATACTTCTAGAAACAATCCAAATTTGGTGACCTTTTGAAGATTTCAAAATTTATTTTGTTAAAAAAAAAAACAGCAAGTGAAATAATAAAAATAAAAATATGACACAAACAGACCATACAAAACAAAAACAAGTGTCCAACGCTGTTGTCTATTCTCCTGTATCATCCACATGTCAACTCTATTCAGAAAATAATTTTAAAATACCTGGGGGATGGGTGCAGGATAACAATTTTGAATCTTATAGATATCTAAAGATGTCACATCTACCAAAATATTTAAAGGAATTCCTAATTCACAGACTCGCATAATGGAAACCCAACTACTACTTCATTTCGAAACTTAAATTAAATGCAAAGAAAGAAAAAAAAACAATTTTATGCATATAATTTACCACATAAAATACAAGCAACACAAGTTGCCAGATTAGTTTTTCACATGACTTTCAGATAAGGCAAGAGTGACAGACAAGAATCCTAACGGTTGTGATGACCACAAAACTAATAATAAAAAGGAACAAGAGGGTAGAGGTCATTTACCAAAAAAAAAAAAAAAAGTCGCTTTCCAGTTAGCAACTCACAAAACAAAAGAAAAAAAACATTGCTGAAAAATACTAAATAGTTTTCCTTTTTTTTTAATTTGCAACATAAAATTTACAATTTGCTCGCTAATTTTTTCAAAATCCAGTTTGTATCTCTTTCTTACCAATAAATTACTTCTCACCACAGGTTGGATGATCAAGAAGTTGGAGGACGAAGTGTTTGTCCACAATAACAATAAGAAGAAGAAGAAGTAGTAGTAGTAGAATATCGATAGCTACATTCCAAACTTTCCACGTCATATTTTACTCAGTGTAAAGTGCGAGCAAGGAGGGTATATCTCAGCAAATGTCCAAATCCTACCTTATTGTGATGCAGCCACCTTTATCTCAATTTATAATCCTATAATTATATAGACGAATGTGAATTAGAAGATGTTGATGACGAAGACGACGAAGCAGAAGAAGAAGATCTGCTGCTGCTGTAGTCCAAGTCACTGGAATTACCAGTACTTCGGGATCCATTGCTATTCCAAGAACTTTCAGAATCCTCTTCGTGCAGACTTTTCCGGCATATAGGACATGTCCCATGCTTTTTTTTTAAAAAAAAGAAAACAACACGGGCCTCATATTATAAATGCCCTAAAAGAGGTCAAAAAAACAAGGCCGGGATAAAAACTTTCAAGTGTTTACTTACTAGCTCTAACCAAGGTACAATACATCCTGTATGAAACTGGTGTTGGCATGCTAATATTCGGACAGCTTCCTGCTCCTTAAAATCTTCCATACACACCGTGCACTGCAATGCTGTGTCTACAACAGACGAATAATTTCTCAAGTAAGACACACTATCTGATAAATAAACAGGCCCAAGGTTATTAGAGCCCCGTCCACTGCGTAGTTCTAATGCAGAGACTGCACAGACAATATGCCAAAGCGACTATTTTAGGGTATTACAGGTACCCGGTTTTCCCCCAGTGGCCATCCATGTTAGTACAGTGAAACCTCTCTAATCGGTACACCCGGGGGACCCAGCCAAAGTGTACCCATAAGAGGCGTAGTGCAGTAATAGCCTATGGATGAAAAATCGGTGCCTGAAGAATTTGTACCGATATAAGGGGTGTACCCATAGAGAGGTTTTACTGTACCAGCTGGGGTTGCGTTGCTTAACTTCAGTGATCAGACGACAACTGGTGTGTCCAACGCAATAAGCCGCTCCCATAAACTTGTCCCAAAAACAATTTTCAATATGTACTCGCCTACTTGTTCCTTTGTCACATACGTTGTTGGTATCTGATCGATTTTTTCTTTGGCTAGCGGTGGAGGACCAGCGCAGTCCAACTGATTTAACATCTAACCAGCAGAAAAGAAAGCACCAATAATCAGTTCGTCTTCACGCACATACACACATTGCCAGTGTCAACTAACTAACAAGCATCAATTGAGAAGAAAAATTAATTACATGTGTGATTACTGCATCCAGTCCTCCTCGTCCCCAAGCATAATCGGCAGGATTACCGTGCAAATTGAAAAATCTAACGGAAATCGAACCATAAAAACTTACCAAAAACACACAACAAAAATTGGTTCTAGAAATTAAATCCCTGCAATTCAAGCACTTACATTGGTATACCGGCATTCCCAACAAACCCTAAACCAAGAGAGAAAAAGAAATTGCGACAACAAATTATCAGAATGGCAAAAATTTAACATGGCTAAAATAGCTGACTTTATTATTAGTTAGATATACATTACCTCCATTGGTTAAACCGGCCAGTAGTTGATGTAATAGGCTACGAGCGAATTAAAATCTGGTAAACAACAGTTCACAGACAGTATTAAGATCTTTATAAACCTACTTTACCCTTCTAACTGCACTAGTCCTCCACCTCTTTCCGTTAAATCAGGCCTTATAGATAAACCTGTAGGAATCAGTTGCGCTATGTTAGGCCGTGCATTACGTCCTGGGGGTATGGATGAAGAACTGTTATCTTGACTCGTCCTATAACCTGGTTCATTCTGGTTACCAAAGAATCCAAAAAACTAAGGAGAAAATAAAATGACCCTTACGAATGAAACTACGTGACGGGGGAAGGAAATGAAGATATCGCATGATGTCATCTAATTGCCATTACACATACCTCTACGTTTGGTTGAAGAGCACTCATGTCATCATCCGAATAGTCACTAAATTAAACCAAACAATTACACCAATTACTGCTCGAAAGAAAACCTAGTTAAAATAAAAAAAGCAAATACACATATGTATAGGATTATAGATACTTTGAACCGTCCAAAGAATTTTGCTCCAGTTTTTCTACGAATCCATCTTCACATCTTGGGCAAGTAAATTCCTGTAAAAGGTAGATTAAATTAGGTGCTGAAAATCACTCAATAATAAATAAATACCCAGATAATAAATATGACGTCCCGCGCACTAAACAAACTGCACTACAAGACATTTGATATTCAGGTTATTTGAGGCCCTCCACCCAGTAATATGTTCGTCACTAGCAATTTGTATTCTACGAAAATAACTAGTAGTTCTCATAAGACTCATCAACAGTTTGAATTATTACAAAATTTAGGAGATTAAAAAACCGTGTAAAATCACAGTAACGTAAGTAGGTGATCACGGGTGTATGTACGCAATTTGCTAACTATTACATTTGAAAATCACGACAATGTTACAAAGAGTGTAATGTCATCCCTTCATACTCAGGCACGAATAATTAAATCAACAGCGATGTTTATCCACCTGAAATCCACACAAACAATAATTATAGTAATAAAACCCAAAGTAATTTCAACTCAACATACGGAAGCTTCCCATTTTGCATTTCAATGTACTTTAATGCGCCAGTACATGCTACAACGTACATATCTCAACCTCCTAAACGCAATCTTAAGCAAACTAATTGCATGCAGCAGGTAGAAATAACCGATACCAATTGAATCTTTAAAGTATTTCAAACGTAATAATGTCACTTAACAACAATAATTTGATTCCTCAGATAAAATATGACGAACCGTACATACGACTGTTGGACAGTCGCCGTTCCCGTTCCTATACCGAACATTTCGATCGTAAAAACAGACAACAGTTTTGCATATTTAAAGAACGTAATATATACCCCACTCTCTGTGAATATTCAGTAACGTACCGGTAAGACTGGGCTAACTTCTTGAGTGCATCTGTGGCAGAAAAATCTCCCATTTTGTATCTCTACCGCAGCTTCAGCCATGACAAAAAAAAACCCTAATTTCACCTGCAATTCTTCTTCGCGATTAATCAGCTTACCGCACTGCCATCTAGGGTGACGTACTGAAATGAAGGTTTCTAAGGAACGAGTCAGTGGGCGCTTCGAGGAGTCGCCTTTGCTCAACGGTATTCTAACAACGACTGCGCTGGAGTTAACTGAGGGCAATGTCCGAATTGCGGAAGTGACCACGTGAAACCCGCAGTTGCAGTAGGGCGACTTTAAAAGCGTGGGTGTGCATACATGCACATAAGATCCTCACTCCATTTTCAGGACCTTCCATCATACAGAATGTAAATGCAGCGGTAGTTCCATGTGTATGTCCTATCACTTGTCCGCCCACGAGTTCTAAAAGCAAAGCAACTCCTAAACCTTTTCTCGCCTGTGGCAGGGTCGGGTACCCATCTTTTCCCTCTGAATGGGAGCGGCGAGTTGCGTTGGACACACCAGTTCTCGTCTGATCACTGAAGTTAAGCAACGCAACCCCAGCTAGTACTGACATGGGTGGCCGCTTGGGAAAACTGGGTACCGCTAGTATCTAAAAATCGTCGCATTAGTGTAATATCTGTGCAGTCCCTGCGTCAGAACTACACAGTGGACGGGGCTCTAATGACCTTGTAGTTGAAGGGCCCTAAAACACCAACAAACAAATCCCTCTGAATGCACACAAGGGTGATCTATTGGACAGTGTTTCACTGGTTTTCTTCCCACAGTATCAAAGTCGGTCTGCTGTTCGTTGGGGCATTAATTCCACCGGGCACGGCACCGGGGGGGGGGGGGGGGGTGCGAGCTCCTACACCTGGAAATTGTGTCTCTGATTGAGCCGTTGCATAATAGAGGGTTTCTTGGCATGAAAATGCCATCGTACACCACACGGAACCTCGATTTTACTTCTCGTCCCGAACTGACGCAGTTACCGAGCGTGCTACCCACCGCGCAACCGAGGCGGGTCTCACATGTGGGGCCCATTCAATATTGCATGCCGAACTTTACCCCGGTGACAGTGTAGCGTACTTCCGTGATTTTAAGTCCTTGGATGCAGGTTCTACCCTGGCTGACTTGTAAGAGACGGAGAGAGAAGTCCAAAGTGCACCTTCCGTCGGATATGAAAGTCATCATCCCGTGCGGTTGTGTCACCTGTATGTGAAAGAGCTGGCTTTGCTCCTGTCATCGGAAAATTACCTTCGACGATGGAAAGGTTATTAAAATAATTTGGATAGGTTATTAAAATAATGGAAAGATTATGGAAGGGTTATCAAAATAATTTAGTTTCTATAGTATTGCCACGTATGGATCGTATTATTTTCGGAGCCCCGCCCGGAGATTTTGGGAGATACCGCCTATCTCCTGCCAGAACCCGAAGACTCAACCCTACCACAGACGAGATAAGGGTATGATGATGAATAAAAAAAAAACCGACGTAAAAGAATCTTGTGAATTACAGGCTCTAACTAAAGACCAGGCAGGGCCGGCGCAATATTTTACGGGGCCCTGTGCAAACTAATTATGCGGGGCTCCGTGAAAACATGAAGCGGGGCCCTGTGCCGTCGCCCTGTTCGCACACCCATCACGCCGGCCCTGCACCAGGGATCACGGACAGCGAGGATACAAGAGTGAAGAATCAAGAGTTGGAGCTTACAGACCCAACCCTAACATAGCTGGGTGAGGGAAAAATGATTAAAGAGTGGATTCTGAAGAGACGTGGCCCATCCTACAGGTATGACGCATATATTTACGAAACGTAGGCTTTACCCTTCAATCCGCACAGCGTGGTCATCTTCAAACTCCTAGACCACAGCTAAAAATAGCCATTTATAAAATTCCAACTCACAATAATCTTCTTGTACATCGCACACGAAATTTTTCTCTCTTTTTATTTCTCTCTCTCTCTCTCTCTCTAAAATGGTCAGCCACTTTTTCAAATCACCGACGGTCACTGGCTCGCTATAAAACTAAAAAAATACACAGAACCAAAGGGATATTTAAAAAACTATCATATACACATTCATATATTTACAAGAAAATAAATCATCAGCAAATTCAATTAAATTCATCAACCGACGATAAACTACTATTTGTCAAAAATGAATTAAATTCAGCACAATCACACAATAATAATCATAATAAAAGTTTGGAAGCACCTCAATGAAAAAATTTAGTGGCGTTGCCTCCCTGCACTCTCTCTCTCTCTACCTCCCAAGTCTAAAATCATTTAGGCCAACAGAAACAACGCCAAATGTCCCAAAAATGATGTCAACACCACCTTTGAGAGGACACAAACCGACCCACACTCAAAAAAAAAAAAAAAGGAGTACATTAGCAGGGTCCGCTCTAGCGCTTACGTCGCCTCGGACAAAAAGACAAATTGCCGCCCCTTAATATAATGCAAGTTCAACCAGCAGTTTTTCTCACACTTACAGCCCTAAATTTTGGCGCCCCGGGACTACTGCCCGGGTTGCACCCCTTCTAGAGCGGGCCCTGACACTAGTCATAATACAGATCTTTCACATCTCGGCAAACAATCAACATGTTGTTTCCACAACTCACTTTGACCTAAAACCTAATTTTTCCTTCAGTTCCAGATACGTAACCAGATCCTGTAATTTCATTCAACACGAGAGTGCAACGTGGGCTATATAGCCCCCCCCCCTCTGCCACATCAGATAACACAGCAGCAGTAAACAATAAAGGATTAAAGCTCAAAACAATAACTAAACTACCGTACATGAAATACAACTCCATTTTGATAATACGAGAGAGATTGCATAACGAAGCATAAAAAAACACATTCGTCCCATGAAGGATTCTCGTTTGGGACGTCTATCCGCCACAGCGCGGAGACGAGAGACAAAGAGAGCAGCCCGGTATAATTCCTAATATTAACAATAATAATCTTTCTTATAAGTATAAAATATTTATTATTGACTAGATAATAATATATCAGGACCCAGGGGCGGCCTTAGAGTTTGCGGGGCCCAAGGCAGCAGACGACAGCGGGGCCCCAGTACCAAGTTTTTTTTTTTAATTCACCAGCGCGGGGCCCAAGGCAGTCGCCTCGGTCGCCTTGCCCTAAGGCCGGCCCTGTCAGGACCATCCACACCTGGCACCTGATGAAAAATACAACCTGCTTTGTTTTTTGGTTGAATACACGTCATCTATGTAGCGCTGCTATCTACACTTTTCATACAGAGAAAGAGAGAGACACCTATAAGAGTCAAAAATAGATAATTAGTTTCGAGTGGGGCTAACCTAAATATTTCTCACCTATGTATTAACAACTCTACCCTTAAAAACAGAGAAAGGAACTAGATATTATTTCTCCGGGATCAAACTATGATAAAGTCACTAGATATACTGGATATATTACACGGGATAAGTAATTTCTATACTTACAAGCAATGGCCACCTCCCTCTCCTTAAAATTCTTCTTAAAATCCTTTTTTTAAAAAAGCTTATTATTTAAATTAAAAAGTATAAATATACAGAAATGAAATTCATATTTCCCCTAAATAGAAAAAAAAAAACAGACGCCACACTCCTGAACGATCAATTATAATACTGTGTGCTCAAAGCCCACAACACTCGGCGGATGTCCTCAGGATTTTCGCCACATCAAATTATATTAACTGGAAGACTCGGCAGTGTTTTTTGGGATTTTTTTTGACACTCATAGACTGGCCCAAGGGTTTGCTCGCATCTGCATCTAGTAACTTCAACTTCAGAAAAAGACAGTGAGAGAGAGAGAGAGAGAGAGAGAGAGAGAGAGAGAGAGAGAGAGGGAGAGGAGAAGTGAAGAGAATCAAAGAGTTATCAGTAAAACTTAAACCCGTAAGTTGGCCAAAGTTACAAGGTCAACATAAGTAATAGTATAGTTAGTCTATAAGGACTTCCCTGTCAGCAGTATCAAGAAGTGCTCCGAGAAACAAACCTGTCAAAGGCATGCCCTGGTAAACGTCGGGCCGATTTTAAAGAGAAAATTCAAAAATAGACAAAATTACAGAAGTCTAAAACAATAATAATAATAATAATAAAAAGAAATGGACGTCATCATCATCATCATCATCCTTGCAAGTTCTCTTCTAAGTTCTACTTTCAGGGGTTTGGTTCCCGAGTACACGGAGGAACCAAATCATCAAACCCCATTGTTGTTCGCACATGAGGTGGTGACGAGATACTTCGACAAGGCCATCCAGCAATTACTTCAGAAAGAAGAGCAAGAGAAATCGCTGGTATAAAATGGTGAGGGAGAGAGAATAAAGTAGTGGAAGTCCCTGCAGATGAAACTCACAACTTCTTCATCTCGAGAGATTGGAGCTGGAATTGCCTGAACCGTGGCTCGCTCCTCCGAGATCGTCTGTCTGCCGGTCATCGTCATACACTACAGACCGATAGAGAGGAGCGTGCTGAAGAATAACATCCACAGTGTCTCCTCTACCAAGGCTCTGCAACTTATTCAACAGCGACCCCACCGTGCTGGTTGGCAATCGGCTCCACTCTTGCAAGATACGATCAGTACAACTGGGATACAAGGCAGTATCGGATCCGGGATCCAAATTTGGTAACTTTTCAACCATACCAAGCTGAACGGCCAATAAACACCAGTCTCGACCCATCGGATCTGGAGGATCCAACAGGCGGCAAAGCTGCTGTCTAGCATTGGTGCCAAGACACGAAATATGGAGATCGCGTCCAAATGTTGCACTGTCCAAAATGTCCTTGGAACCAAAGCACAGAAGCTCGACTAGAGTTTCCTCCAAGTTGTTATTACTATTTCGTACCGTTCCACTGCCTGACAACTGGGCTTCCATTAACAAAAGAGGCTCATAAGTAACGGAAACACTACCGTGCCTCCTTAACTGCTGAGCACTCATTACGTGTTTCTCCAGCAAGAGACCAGGGCACATTTCCAAAGTGACCTGATCGACCACACTCAACAAGTCTTCCAGGAAATAAAAGCAAGCTGTGCGCATATTGCACGGACCTCGAACTTTGATCTCCATTGATTCACAGTCATCTTCCACCGTCAACAAACCTTCAAGGTTACCACTACAAAATTTTGACCCGTGAAACCACTGATACAGATCGTTGTCAGGATCGTGGTGCTCTTGTGCCGTGTGTCTTAACTGAACCTACAAACAGAAGGGTACGGGATCAGTGTTTCAAAACTGACTTCTGGAGTCGGATAAGGCCATTTCCCATTATTATTACTACTTACTTGCAGCCTAAGAAAAATACTATCCAAAAGATGGCAAGCACCTTTTGGTGTTCGAAGTTTCACTCCGCCATAGGCAGCGTCCCGATAACGGACATCGTTCTGCTCCCACAGACCCGGAAGCGTCTCTACGAAGTTAAAGCACGGAAATTCGTACTCTGTGTCTCCATCGTTGTCGCACTGCGTGCAAAGGTTGAGAGACTCCAAAACCTAAAATGCAATTCCACAAATTCAATGTTCAAATTATCTTTAAAGCAATAACAAAATCAACTGACATTGTTACCATAGCAACGTTACCTGTAATAAATCCAGGGCATCCATTTCGGGAAATAACAACTGAAAATCGTCAACTGTGTAGCAACCAGTGACTCGTGCTTGCTCCAAATGCTCGTGGGACAGCAGATGACCAATTACAGTACTACACAACCAACGAGGGTTAAGGACTACCATGTCCTGCGAATCGGACTTTAGATATAACACCTAAAATAATAATAATAATAACAATATGCACACCGCATTTGAGTTCCAGAGTCCCAAATTGCTTCCTCACACACATATCTGCAGGAAACCACAGAGCCCGTGAGAGTCACTACATGCATGTTGTTGCTTGTTGGTGTTTTAGGGCTCTTCAACTACAAAGGTCATTAGAGCCCCGTCCACAGCATAGTTCTTATGCAGAGACTGCACAGACACTACACTAATGTGACGATTTTTGGGTATTAGCAGTACCCAGTTTTCCCAAAAGGCCACCCATGTCAGTACTAGCTGGGGTTGCGCTGCTTAACTTCAGTGATCAGACGAGAACTGATGCGTCCAACGCAATTCGCCGCTCCCCGTTACATGCCACAATGTGACGACACTCACTCACCTCTCCCATCAGTTGCAACTGTTGTATGAGTTCCTTCATATGAGCTTCTCCAGCTAGTGGATTCACTTGACCATGAACCATCTCAACAAACTGGCGCCAGGATAAAACTGGAAATGATTGGGACGACCTGCACCAGGCTGGTAAGTGAGACACCATGGAGTCTAACAATCCAGTTGATTTGGGTAAAGACTACAAAAGCAAGTTGGAACAAGAACAAAGACGTCTCAGCTATGAATGAATGACTTCAAAAAGTGAGAGTGAATCCATGTGTTTCGATCTTACTTGAACTAGTCGAGCCTTGGTTTCCACAAGAAAATTCTTGAAGCTCTTCATGGAAGGATTATTGGGTCCGTGAGCATTAATCACAAACACCTTGTCATGAATATCGAACACATATTTAAATCGATGAATGATCTCATAAAGAAGGCATTCGGCTTGCACATTTATGTATTCTCCAGTGGCGTTCTTAGGACAATGACACAAATCAGCATGCGTCGCAATAAGAACAACCTTCGCTGGTAAACTACTTTTGCCACAGAAACCTGAACGGATAGACAACGACCAACCATTAGTTTTAAAATCGGTAATAATTTTGTTCCCTTTTCTTTTGTCTTCAACTTTTCTTTACCAAGAGGTTCTTGAATAGGAATCCTGACTTGAAGGAAATTCAACCAAAAAAGAACTTGTTGCAGTTGAACATCGTAAGGATCATTTAAATTAAACAGTATACCATGGACGCAGTTTGTATTGCCAATGAAATGATCATAAACCACAAAATAGGGCTTCTGTCCAGAAAACTCCCAAACACTGACATCGCCAACGCCTACAAATAAATCCGTATTAATAGTAAATGCATCCTTATGACAATATCTGACTGAATCCTCTGTTTAAATACCCAAAATTGTTATTTGTTGGACATCAATTCCTCTAGTGTAATTATCGCTGATGGAGTCGAAAGACAGAGGTGAAGACGACGGGTTTTGGCTGCTTAGCTCTATTGTACTCTTGCTGTTTGGAGAACCTGAACATATAATAAACACACTTCATTAAATTTTTTTGTCAATTTCATGTGACAATAGTGACAGTAATGAAAAGTGAAAATAACCTGAGCGTTTTGAACCCTTGAGACTTAGCGACGAGCCAGAGGAAGATCTCGATCTACGAAAAAAGCTGCTGAAGTAGCCGCACTTTAGAGATTCAATAAACGTCGTCTTGCCAACTCCACTATGGCCAAAGAATTTCAATTTCACCCGACCAATTGCCTGATTACTAGGAACTAATTGGGAAATATATTCCTCTCGAAGTTGGTCCTAAGAGAGATTTAAATATGGTGTCACAAACATTTGAAAAAACAATTTTTTTTTTACAAAAAACAATGAAGTCCTTCATACGTTATGTAACTTATTTAATAAGTCGCCAATATCGCTGTAGCCTTGAGCTAACGCTGTTATTTCAGCAACGATTCCATCCTATTAACGAAACGAAGAGGGTCAATTACCAGGGACGGATCCAGCGGGGAGGGGGGGGGGGGCAATGCAGCAATTGCTTTCCCCTCTGTGCCAGAATGGGGCGCATATTTCAACTGATGCATGTTTTGCATTGCTATCTCCATTTCTGTACTGCCAGTCCAACAGTTGGCAGTCCAATCTACAGTTGGCTAAACTACTGAAGATTGTCTAAGGGATTTATACTAAGGGATTCTGAATATTTAAAAATATTTTAGGCGCACTTTTTTGAAGTGCTCCCGCTGATCCGCCACTGCATTTTACATAATAATAATAATAATAACGCATCCCAAATCACATTATTAGAAAATCTGAAAATACCTTATTCTTTTGATCAACGTTACAACCAGCTAGGCAAAGACATCTGACAATTTCAGTGTGGCCATGTTTGGCAGCTAAGTGAAGTGGATAGAAGCCACCCTAACACCGCCACAAAACAATTTTTAAAAAATGAGAATTTCACAACTTTAAAATAAAAAAAAGCATAAATCATCACAACGTTTCAATACTTTATTTGCGATGTCCACTTTGCAGCCATAAGCGCACAGTGCCTGAGCCAATGGTAATATTCCTTCTCTGGCTACCAGATGAATAGGCATCTCCAAATGCTAAATTAAATATGAAATCGTTAAATATTAACATTCTTTCTAATGTTCCCAATTTCATGATATAATTATAATAAAACTGCAGTAAGCTCTATATCAAAGCTTCTAAGCCGTCATTTAAAATATTTTTTTTTATCGTTATGTAGAAAGACAATTTATAAACAAAATAATGACATACACAATCTGGAATGTCAACATGGCATCCAGCATGAATCAACAACAGGGCCACTGGAGTGTGATGCCTTTTAATTGCCAAATGCAGCGCAGTGCAGCCTCTCTAAAAACAACAAAAAAAAGATGTAAGGCAGTGTTAACATGAAACACATTCACGCAATCATCAGATAAAAAGTTTTTCTACCACCTTATCTATTAAATCGAGGCTTGCTCCAGCTTCTACCAAGCATTTCACACTATCCACATGACCACGGGCAGCTGCACAATGAAGAGGTGTTTCATCTTCCTGAAAATGCAAATAACAAAATTCGTAAACACGCAGTGCACGTATTTCCAAAAATTAAACAAACGCCCTAACACACACTAAATCAAAACAAAATCAATTTAACTTAAAAGATAGTCGCAATTTCAATTTGCTTCAAAATATAAAATAACAATATACACATCCTGAAAATAAAATATAAGGCACACCTTATCACGAACATCTAATTTGGCTCCAGACAAACATAATGTTTGCACAATGCGAAGAAACCCATGCCAAACAGCAATATGGAGGGCAGTTTCACCATGCTACAAAAGCAACCCACGGGAGAAAAACAAACGAAAACAAAAAACAAAATAATAATGGTGAAAAAAAATTACAAAAAGTTACATTAATAATCGCAGAAAATATATCAAATATTGAACCTGATCTTGAAGGTCGATATCTAAACCCGATGAACACAAATATTGAACAACGTGAGTGTGACCATAGCGGGCGGCAACATGCATGTAACTTTCGCCAGACTGAAACAATTCCCAAAATTAATAAAAAAAAAATTGGCCCAATTGACACAAATTCATCATTTGGGGGAAAAAAATTACATCTAGCGACCCGAGATCGTTCAAAAAAAACAATAACAATATAAAATGACAACTCTTACTTTGTTTTTATCAACACCAATTGACCCTTCCTCTTTTAAATATTTAATAATCATCACTTGACCCTGTCGAGCAGCCCAAAACATTGGAGTATCTCCATGCTAGGAAATAAGAAAAACGTCATTTAAAAAAGAAATCGGACAATTAAATTAAACCGAAATGACTTTTTATCAATCTGAGAAATGAATAATTACGCTATCGAGTTTCTCAAGATCAGCGCCTTTTGTTTGTAAAAACTTTAAAATTTCAAGCTGTCCTAAACCAGCTGCTACATGGGATGCGGTTTCTCCATGCTGATGTATTGGAAATCCCAGCAACATTGAATAAAAAAAATAATAGATAAAAAAAAAAAAGAAATTAATATCCATCGGCTGGTTGACCTAAATATAAGTATAAGCTTTCGTTTCACTTAATAAGCAAAAGGAAATATCATTACTTTGTTGCTTTGATTTGCGTCGATGTTGGCTATGCAAAAAAGCTCCTTTAAACCTTTCAAATTGCCTTCTTCAATTGCACAAAACAGGGCAGATACTACAAAGTTATCACTTTGCTGCTAAGAAATAAATGTAAGCACATTAACACCCACATCACATAGTCAATTCAGATTACGGACAGTAGACATAAACAACTTTTTTCTTTTAGACGTGGTCTCTTTTCTTTTTCTTCCTGCATTAAAGACTATCTATCCAGATAATTACAGCTCTAGTTATAATGCTAATAATAAAGGACAATTTTTTCCTATCAAACAAATTATTTTTTATTCACTCGCTTCATTCTCATTCAGTGAGTGAAGTTAAACGCCCCGAATATCTCTCTTTTGAAATAACAAGAATAAAATCATGTATTTTAACAATTTTGTGTATCAATTCGATGCCCAATTCTCAATCATTACATAATAAGGTTGATTGGTCGTATAAGGCATTTTCATTTTATCCCATTTTACGAGTAGCGCGTTTTAACTGTGGTTAGTAATTAATAGGCCAATGGAAAAAGATCACTTGTCAAGTACTGTAAACAATTCTCCATTTTTTTGTTATTGAAAATCAGAAAATGTGCTTCGTAATAAACTACGAATAATAGCTCGCGCCTTGCATAATAACAAACGTTAACAATGATCATTTTCATCCTTTTCTGCGCTATTTCAAAATATAGAAAGAAAAACAACTGATCTCGATTGCAGTATAAAATAACCTATCCTAGTGCAGATTCACCACATTTAAAATTGTGAATGAAACCTTGAGTTCGGCGAGTGCATCACCAATAAATCGGGAGCTATTTTGAAAATAAATACAGAAAAACTCTCCCAAATTTAAAATGCACAGCACGGAAGCACTGTTGACGTTTTTTTAAACCCTTAAAGGACTAGTGCTTGCTATAAAAAGGCATTCATTGAACAACACTGCCCTGGAGCAGCTGAAGTGTATTAGGGAAAGCTTCAATTCAACTAATGCATCAATAACGTATCGCTAACTCGGTGCAACTCTGATAAATTAAAATTATATTTGGCTATCACTAATAAACCACTGTTGGAAGAGCAATACAAGACCTCCCCATCATATAAAAAAAATAAGGAAATCATTTGATCACGTTCCTCACAAACATCATCTTTAAAATCAACACCTCGACTAGCAGCACATTATCAAAAGATAACAAGAAGAGGTAAGTATCAGAACCGATGACAGCTATTGCTGCTCAGTACAAGTAAAGCTTATTATTAATCAACATTCTTAATACAATTAACTAATGCAATCTTACCTCGGAAGAAGATGACAATTTCGTATCACATTCCGTACTTAATCTAGCCATCATGCATTTCACTTTGAAGCAACGCTAAAGCCGCTTTCTTTCCCCCAGGAATTCAACGGGTTATACCATTTTGAAACAAAATAGGGCTCCACAAAACATATCTGATTTTCAAATACGCCTAAATAGAACGCCAATTCTGGAACTCTAGTTACATTTCGTTCCATCCGTGAGTCATCTGACGTCACATTCTATTCTCCACCCAAATAGAATATCAAAAAAATGGAAGCATCGCATTCTTTTATCAAATATTGCAAAAATTTTTTTCTTCGTCAATCGCTCTCTAGTGATACGTATAATCAACAACAACGAATTGTGCAGGTAGTCCCCACAAAAATAAAACTGATACTAGCGAAAAAGGGAGCGCGAGAGAGAAAATGAGCGACTGATCAATAAATACAGTTGCTACTAAAACGGCTTAGGACGAGATGCGCAGGCAAGTCAAGAAGACGGTACTCGGTGCAAACAACACTTTGAATGACAATTCATTTACAAGAGAATCGACTAGGATTTACATTTTCCGGAATGTGACTAACATGGCAAAACTATCTCACAGGAATTTTAACCCTATCATGTGTTATCTAGAAACCGAACGACTGAGATATCGACTCTACAAAGACTGACCTCCACGGTAGAATGAAGTAAAAAATGGGTGTCTGAACCAGCGGCTTTAAAACGACTCGTAAGTCAAAGAGAAAAAAGTGAGCGGCTACTACAAAATAATTATTACATATGTGACAGTAATATATGGCGAGTGACTATGTTATTATTTGCATTTGAAGAGAGAAGAGACATTCAGGGCGTTGCACCGCAAAGATGAATTACAAATTCTCCCTCCTCCAGGTAAACAAAATGCACAGCCAGTATTTTTAACAACCGAATCGTCCCATCAGAATAATAATATAATAAAAGGATGGATATCTTATCGACAACCAATGATGATACTTACATAAAAATAACTAGGAAGAGTTGTTTCTCGAGAATGACCTTCTACTAAATCCACGCCACGACATCTTATTTTGGCACTTTGCGAAAGACGATTGCATAAGGACACAATTCTCACACATTCCTAGTACAATAAAGAAAACCACCTTAGTTAATTAAAAGAAAAAATAAGGAGCAATAACCCGTGTTTGTGTGTGGGTGCGAGTGTGAAATATGGTTCCTACTATTAACAGGTAAAAACAAATGTCACACATATCATTACGTCCAAACCCTTAACTTTCTAAAGTTTACTTCACCTTGTCAAGTGACTAAGCAGTTAGCATATCAAGTAAACATTTCAACAAGAGACAATTACAGACACATTAACCAATTTGTATATCGTTTCACGAGTGTATAATCTAGTTATTAAATTTTACCCGTGAGCGATTGATTTTAAACAACTTCCTCCTATCACCCATTCGATCAGCCTCGGTGGCGCAGCGGTTAGCGTGTTCGGTGACTGCGTCAGTGGTTCTAGGTTCGATACTGGACCGAGGTGGGTCGGCTTCTTTCGGGCGAGAGACAGAGAGAGAGGCCCCGAGTGCGCCTTCTTTCGGATGAGAAGTAAAAACCGTGTGGTGTACGATATCATTTGCACGTCAGAGAAGCCTCTCTACTATTCAATAGGCCAAGTGGGTTGTTTGTTTGTAGTTGTTTTAGGGCCCTTCAACTACAAGGTCATTAGAGCCCCGTCCACAGCGTAGTTCTGATGCAGAGACTGCACAGACACTACACTAATGCGACGATTTTTGGATACTAGCGGTACCCAGGTTTCCTAAGCGGCCGCCCATGTCAGTACTAGCTGGGGTTGCGTTGCTTAACTTCAACGATCAGACGAGAACTGGTGTGTCCAACACAATTCGCCGCTCCCAGGACAAGTGGGTAAATTGAGGCAAGATTCCCAGGCGTAGAAGTTAACCCCTGGCATAAGTGGAGTTAGCTAACGTACCGTAGACCGACGACTGTTTTGTTAGTGTTCTAGGGCCCTACAACTACAAGGTATTTTCCCTACAAGGTATTTTCAACAACTACAAGGTATTTTCCCTATTTCATGGAAGACTGCATATATTCACCCAATTTTTAAAGGTGGCTTCAATCTTGACCCCTGCAATTATCGTCCCATTGCTATCTTGCCATCCATCTCAAAATTATTGGAGTGGTGGTTACTTGATCTGTGTAGGGACCCTTTTCTCAAAATAATTCCAAAGACACAGTATAGTGCACGACCCCGAGCGTCAGTTTCTTTGGTGATACTTGCGGTTTTCCTGTATATTGTGGAAACGTGGGCCAAAGGCCAGAGTGTGGTGCTTGTCAAGACAGACGTGGCAAAAGCCTACGATACTGTTGATCATGGTAAACTTGTTCAGGCAATTATTAATGCCGAACTTAACCCTTACATTACAAATCTCTTGATTTCCTTTTTAGAACAGCGATCAGTGTCTGTGAGAGGACATAACGAGCACCGTTTCCTTGACAAGGGGATCCCTCAGGGGTCAATATTGGGCCCTATTATGTTTAATTTGGTAACAGCTGAGATTTCCACACAGTGTATACCCTGGATATTGTGGTCCTACGCAGATGATAATTTACTGGGTCAACCTATAACTGCCGGGGCTTACAAAGATGTACCACTATTGTCAACATCTTTACTTCGGAAGCTTTCTGATTATTATGCCACTCTTGGTCTTCGACTGAATTCAGAGAAATCTGAGACTCAAGTTTTTATGAGGTCAAGTAGTTCCCCAGCGCCTGAGGAGTTACAAAAACCTACCAAGGTTTTGGGCATTTTGTTCGATTCTCAGTTGTCTTTTCGACCACATGTGACATTGTTGGCGGCCAGGATTACATCGCAAATTTACCTGTTCCGTCGTCTCAGGGCTTTTATTTTTAGGAAAAATCTTGTTACAATTTTTCGTGCAAAGGTCCTTCCACCCATTATGTATGCAGCACCACTTCTTGCCGGAAAATCAAAAACTCTTTTGATGCCTCTTCGAAGAGCATATACAAAAGTGCTCCGGTCCATCTTCTCTGTACCATCATGGATATCTTTGAAGCCTTGGTATATTAGATATAGGATTTTACCATTCCATAATTATATGCAGTACTGTAATTTAGTGCTCTTAGCTAATGCCATGAGAAATCAAGCCCACCCCTGCCATTATATTACTAAATATTTAGCCTCTTCGTTGGACGTTAGGCTACCTCGTAGATTTTTATTAACGTCTCCTCTTCCACCCCAAGATTTGCGCCGAAATTATTTTCCGGATTGTGTTTTCAGAGCTTGGAATGTATTGCCTTATAATATTCGTTCTTCTATTTTTGTTTGTTCGCAGTTGAAATGTCTGTTGAGCTGTAGACATTTCAAAAAGCTGCTTTTTAAGCACTTTATGACAGTTGTTTCATAGTGTTTGTTGATAGTTTTTGGTTGTATGTGTACTGAATGTATGTGAATTAAAGTAATAATAATAATAATAATAATAACTACAATGGTCATTAAAGCCCCGTCCACTGCGTAGTTCTCATGCAGAGACTGCAAGGACAATACGTTGATAGGACGATTTTTGGGTATTAGCGGTACCCAGTGTTCCCAAGCGGTCACCCATGTCAGTACTAGGTGGGGCTGCTTTGCATCACTTCAGTGATCAGACGATAACTGGTGTGTCCAACGCATTACAGCCGCTCCGACGATAAATAAACGCAACCGGCTGTGAAAAAAAAACACTGCCCATTCAGAGGGACAAAATGAGTGCCCGACCCTACCGTAAGCGTGAAAAGTTAGGAGGAGTTGCTCTCTCTCCAAGTTTCATTGTCGTCATTCTGGATTGCAGACGTTTGAGAAAGGGCTGAGGAAGAAATAGAAGTAAATGGTCCAATTCCCACCTGACCGTTACTGTCCTTTCTGTCTCATTTTTTAAAACCTATGCTTTGAAAGTATTGTCTTTGAGCCTCATCGGGCCCCCTCCCGTTTAAAAACTGTTCGAGAGAGTACATCGACTGCCCCATAAGAGTTAACGAGGTGAGCCTGCTGGTGAACTGAACTTCTGTCCAGTGTTGGACTCTAGTAGACAGGAGGTTTCGGGAAGTCCCGTGCACGTCAAAGAACCCCTTATACGATTCAACAGGTAGGCGAGGCCAAATTCCCAGGTTATGGAGCTTTCCCCTCTCCCTGATGTCGATGGAGTGCCCCAACGAACAGTAGACCGACGATCAATAAGTGTGGGGGTTGCAGCTTTGCTCGACAACCGTCTGCAAAAAAAAAAAAACACTGTGCAGCTAAGTTGCGTTGGGCCAGTGGCGTAGCCAAGGCCCAAAGCCCTTGGGCCTCGAATATAACGAAGAAGTATACACCCTATCGAGTCATATCCCCCCCTCAGAGAATCCTGGTTCATGCTATCGACAGTCATATCCCCCCTTCAGAAAATCCTGGCTACGCCACTGCGTTGGACACACCAGTTCTCGTGAGATAACAGAAGTTAAGCAGTGCAAGCCCACGTTAGTACCAACATGGGTGGTTGGTAAAGAACGTTGGGTGCTGCAGATTTCCCCTCTCCTATTTCCACTACCTATCTCCTCATCTCCTGGGAGCAGCCTCCTAAGGGTTCGTTCTGTTATGGCTGCTTGGCTAACTCCCCAACCCATTAAATGAATCCAGAATCCAAGAGATCACCTTTGTGTCCATTCACAGGGTCAAGACTACTACTACTGCTGCTGCTGCTACATAACGCTTTCAATCCTTGAACTAAACAGCCTTTACTTACTCTCCACTTTCGCTTCACATTCCACACCTTGAACTTCTTATTCACATCTTGCAATCTGTTCTCGTTTTCTTTCATAAGGCATCTAGACTACAATTTAATGAGAAAAATTCAAGGTTAGCAATGACAAAATTTAGGTCACATGCAACAACACCCAAAAGAATTGATACCAACGTCTTATATTTCATAATGAACGACAAGAATGTTAGAGGATCAATATTAATGCAAGAGGAACAACTAAAAAGTCCCCCCCTCTACCTCTCCACAGAAAAACAAATTAGGCCACATTCACAGTTTATCGAAGAAATAAAAAGTCCCAATTTATTCATGTAGACGTCAGCAGCAACCCTTGGAGGACTGAAAATGTCATCATCATCGTCATCTACTCACTTTAATCCATGGATGTTGAAGACACTCGTGGACAGTTGATCGTTTCCTGTAGCAAAAAAAAAAAACAGTACAAATATAAAACATGCATCATCTTATCCCGCCTGTGGCAGGGTCGGGGGTCTGCAGGTTCTCTCGTCTATCTCCCCAGAGGTCCCCGTCCATCCCACACACTACCATATCCTTACGGACAACCTGCTCCCACGTCTGCTTTGGTCTCCCCCCGCCCCGGGTGCTTCCAACCACCTGCAAACAAAAAAAAAAGTTTACTTGTCATCAAAGAAGGTTGCAGAAGGGAACAATGAGACATCGATTCACCTTGTTGTTTAACCCAGGTTCTGCCCCGTTTGCCCTTCAACATACACACACAGCTACCTCTGGAAAGGGTTAGTATCAACCTAATTGACCTCTTCTGCCCTCGTTAACAAAAAAAAACAACAAAACAGATAAGCTTGCTTACACTAAATGACAGCGATTCCGAACAGGCCAATAACACGCGGGCCCTGGCCATTAGCATAATGAACGCAAGGCTCCCCAAGAATCCGAAATGACAAGCCACTTTGTTGGAGCAGAATGACAACCACCTTTACTTCACAGAACACTGAATTTAATTTAATTAAATAACTTGATTTTTTTTCGACGTAGGAATGTGATGGTCAGTCAACACCGGAGTCAGACTAGACAGACAATTTTAGGCCTGAGGAAATGCCACAGAAGAAAGTCTCACAGAAGAGCAACAAACAAGCAAGCGACGCTAAGGGATTAGCAACTATAACTATGGCAGGGGTGCGCATCCAGTTTTATCCGACTTAGGACACACGAGCGACCTACAGGACGATATTTTTTTTCCGCAGCCGGTTGCTGACCTAATTCTACACCCCTACACATATTTACCTCACCCGTCCCCTGGAAATTTTGGCTCATCTACCCCATGCCATCGAACACCACAAGGGGACGTCAGTTTTACTTCTCATCCGAAAGAAGGAGCACTCGGGGTCTCTCTCTCTCTCTTGCCCTAAAGAAGCCAATCCACCTCGGTCCACTATCGAACCTAGAACCACTGACGCAGTTACCGAGCACGCCACCGAGGCGAGTCAAGGATCCGCTACGAGGTAACTACCATATTCTAATTAACACCGCCCTCTAATAAACGGCGCACTGTTTATTAAAGGTACTGAATTCTACATCATCATACCCTTATCCCGCCTGTGCCAGGGTCGGATCTGTGGGTCCACTGAACATGCTCTGACTGTGGGGAACCCAGCCAGGAGTCTGGAACCCACAGGAATATTGGATGGGTTGTCCAAGGGGGTGCCTTATTAAAGGTAATTAAATATCAACAGCAACTCCTAACGCTTTTCCCGCCCATGGCAGGGTCGGGTACCCATCTTGTCCCCTTGAATGGACATAGGGCAGTATATTGGTCATAGTTTTTTCTGCAGCCGATTGCCAGCCAAAGCTGCACGTCTACGCTTATTTATCGTCGGTCTAGTGTCCGTTGGGGAATGCTACCGAAGCCAGGGGGGGGCGAGCTCCTACACCTGGAAATTGTGCCTCATCTACCCGTTGCATAGTAGAGAGGGTTCTTTTACGTGCAAATGCATCGTACACCACACGGGACCTCGGTTTTACTTTTCATCCGAAGGAAGACGCACTCGGACCCTGCCCCTCTCTCGCCCGGTATAAAACCTTAGACCCCTGACGCAGTTACTGAGCACGACGGAGCGGCTTATTGAGTTGGACACTACTTCTCGTCTGATCACTGAAATTAAGCAACGCAACCCCGGATAGTGCTAATATGGATGGCCGCTTGGGAAAACTGGGTACTGCTAATACCCAATAGGGAGCGGCGAATTGCGTTGAACACACCAGTTCTCGTCTGATCACTAAAGTTAAGTAGCGCAACCCCAGCTAGTACTGACATGGGTGGCCGATTGGGAAAACTGGGTACTGCTAATACCCAAAAATCGTCGCATTAGTGTAGTGTCTGTGCAGTCCCTGCATGAGAACTATGCTGTGGACGGGGCTCTAATGACCTTTGTAGTTGAAGGGCCGTAAAACATCAACAAACAGCAACATAATACCCAATAAACGGCGCGCCGTTTATTAGAATAAATACGGTATTCAAAATATAATGTTAGGAGTTATTATATAATAATTATGGCCGTTGGCGGGCGACGATGGCCCACCGGGGGAAAACCCAGTACCGCTTATGGGCCAAAATTAACCTGGTTAACACGCAATCGCAAACGATGTCCGTTGGAGAGACGTTAATTCAGAGGCACATTACCGAGTTGCAACACGAGCCAGTGACAAAAGGTCAAAGGAGGAAATAGTAAGGCGCCACTTTCACAATCTTGATGCTAAGGCAAAGTGTTATATTTTGTCCATTTACTTCTTAATTTTATTTCGATAGTCGAGTCTAGGTGTTAATTTTATCATCTGCTAATAAGAGCCATGTGCAACAAAGAAGTTGATCACAAGTAGTGAGGAAATGACATTTTAATCTCATTTTATTATGACACACATACCGTGAGAGTGCATCATCCAGTTGAGTAAATGATTAATTTAATGAAATGGATTGTCCCGTCCCCCTCTTTCGACCCTTCCCTCTCTCTCTCTCATATTGATTTGCTCTTCTTGAATATTTTCAGTTATACCGATACAGATATTACCGAAGGTAAATATTGAACAACAACAACAAGTCTTACGTAATAATTATTCAAATGTGGCACCAGTGCAACCATTACTTTCAATGTGCTGCGACGAGACAGTTAGATAAAAAAAAAGCTTTTGACATCAATCACATCTCTATGCAATAAACGACAGGCCTCCAATATGAACAAATTGCAACACATTTTCCTGAGGACGAACACGTGACAAATAAGGCGACGGTTTGCATCACACGGGGTAATAATTTCCAACAGCATCATTTTATATCCTCAAATAAACCTAATGTAATCATCTTTAAGGTTATGCTAATTTGTTAATATAGATTGCACGAAATATCATTCAGGTCAAACGTACACACCACACAAGAGGACTGGCTGCTGCACAACACATTTGGCAACATGAAACGCACTCCACAGGCTCTGTTTGAAGTAGTCACATTGGAAAGATTTAAATCTGACCCAGAATCAAAAAATGAGTAACAGCAGGCTGCGTGTGAACCTCACTTGTTGTCTGTCAAGTACGATCTCTTCATCATTCTTAACTCACTTTTTTTTGGCAGGGTCAAGTATCAGGGTCAAGACCTGCAGACACACCGGCAAATTGTTGGTTTTGGTTTGTTGGTGTTTTAGGGCCTTTCAACTACAAGGTCATTAGAGCCCCGTCCACTGTGTAGTTCTGATGCAGAGACTGCACCGACACGTCTACACTAATGCGACGATTTTTGGCCCCTAGCGGTACCCAGATTTCCCAAGCGGCCACCCATGTCAGTACTAGCTGGGGTTGTGTTGCTTAACTTCAGTGATCAGACGAGAACTGGTGTGTCCAACACAATTCGCCGCTCCGGCAAATTGTTGGACAGACATTTTGAAGCAACTTGCTGCCCACCCCATGTCACAATCTCTTGAGAATTTGACGGCGTCGGTCATCCATCTTCATCGTGGAAGGGCCCACATTCTTTCATCCTAGCAGGCGGAGAGGGGCTCGGCAAGGTCCTACCACCTATGGCCACAACACCCTCTATGTAGACATCGTACATACCAAAAAAAAAAAACGGAGACACGACTTTTACTTTCCACCTGGATCGAAAGGTGCATTTCTGTCCTTCTCTGTTTCTATATCAGAATTCAACCATGGACTCATGGTTGGATCCAAAGCGTTGTCTGTTACTAGAATGTTATAGGCCAGGATTGTCAAACAGGCAATCCGCGGGGCGCGAACAGTCCTTTAAACCTACAATTGCGGCCCTCACAATCGAGACCATGCATCGGCCTGCCACTCAGAGGCTTAACTAGGGAACAGTTGCTCCAGAGCGCAGTTGGCAGGGGAAGTTACGTGCCATATTTTGATTAAAACTATTAGTGCCGGGGTCGGGGCCCCAGTTTTACATGCCTGTTATAGACCCTTCTCCAAATGAAAATCAACAATCGGATTAAACCAGGACAGACCAAAAACAACAACAACTGCCAACCTTTTAACCGCTTATGGCAGGGACGGTGCACATGGGAGATCTAGGAGTGCAGACCTGATGCTACAAACTCTTACTCACTCCATCAAAAGAAGCCAAACCACCTTGACCCAGCACCAAGTGCGGCAAAGTTGCGTTGGACACACCAGTTCCCGTTAGATCACTGAAGTTAAGCAGCGCACACCCACGTCAATACCAACTTGGGTGGTTGGTAAAGAACGTTGGGTGCTGCAAATTAACCCTCTTCCTCCTCCTTTCACCTACCTCCTCATCTCCTGCTGGCAGCCTCCTAAGGGGTTAACCTGTTATGGCTGCCTGGCTTACACCCCAACCCACAACTAATCAAACCTGAAGCCACTAAAGCAGTAGTCAAGTACACTACTGGTGCACCACTGAGACGCAACCTGGCCCAAAGCAACTCCTAACCCTTTTCCCGTCTATGGGAGGGTCGGGCACCCCGCTTGTGTCCCTCTGAAGGGTTAAAAGGGTGCCGTATTGGATAGAGCTTTTCCTCAGCCGGTTGCCGACCAAAGCTGGAACCCCTACGATTAGTTATCGCCGGTCTACTGTTGGTTGGGGCACTCTACCGAGCTCCTTCACCTCCAAATTTTGCCTTATCTATCCGTTGCCTAGTAGAGAGGGTTCTTTGACGAGCCAATGCCATCGTACACCGCACGGGATCTCGGCTTTATTTCTCATCCGAAGAAAGGCGCACTCGGGCCTCCTCTCTCGCTCGAAAGGAGCCAACCGACCTCGGTCCAGTATAGAACCTAGAACCACCAACGTAGTTACGGAGCACGCTTCCCACGGCGCCACCGAGGTGGGTTTGATACAACCT
Organism: Trigoniulus corallinus; assembly: GCA_013389805.1. Lineage (NCBI taxonomy): Eukaryota > Metazoa > Arthropoda > Diplopoda > Spirobolida > Trigoniulidae > Trigoniulus > Trigoniulus corallinus. The sequence continues at coordinate 3,505,913 of JAAFCE010004287.1, forward strand.
GGGCCAACCGTGGAATATTTCTTTTTTGACAATCAACCCTTCCTGTATAAGCAAAAATAAGTGTGTGACATGAAATGTTACTCTTAGTGTGTGTGTGATGTTTGGGTGAACGGGTGCCATTTCGTCACCTGTCAAGGTCAGAAACGAACCTACACTCTACGACCTGATTAGAGATAACCAAGGAAACAAATGATGTGGAGCAAATTAAGCGACATTTTATTAATTAGAGCGCTTGCAATATAAATATTTTTGACTGAAAAGTTGTCCGAAAGATATTGAGCAACTCGTATCCTTTTCTTGTTTACGAATATCCTGATCAGCAGACAGATCAAGTTACATACTTGACATTCTCCAGGATTTAACCAAAAACAAATACTTGGAAGTAGGCCACACAACTGTCAGAATTACTTTAAAACAGACCACTTTGGTATAAATTTGATAATATCTCACTCCTGCGCACGCGCGCACTCTATCTGTCTCTCGTATTCTCGCTCTCTTCCATCTCTCTTGCTCCCTCGCACTCTCTCTATTTTACTCACACACTCTCTCTCTCTCTCTCTCCCTCCCTCACTCTCCATTTCCCCGCCACTCTCTCCATCTCGCAATCCCTCTCTCTTCCTCGCGTACTCTCTCTTCCTCGCGTACTCTCTCTTCCTCGCGTACTCTCTCTTCCTCGCGTACTCTCTCTTCCTCGCGTACTCTCTCTTCCTCGCGCACTCTCTCTTCCTCGCGCACTCTCTCTTC
>JAAFCE010004287.1:3506756-3537351 GCA_013389805.1 Trigoniulus corallinus
TCTTCCTCGCGCACTCTCTCTCTCTTCCTCGCGCACTCTCTCTCTCTTCCTCGCGCACTCTCTCTTTCTTCCTCGCACTCTCTCTCTCTCTTCCTCGCACTCTCTCTCTCTCTTCCTCGCACTCTCTCTCTTCCTCGCACTCTCTCTCTCTCTCTTCCCCGCACTCTCTCTTTATTTCCCTGCCACTCTCTCTCTCTCTCTCGCACGTTCACTCGCTCGCACTCTTTCTCTCCCTCCCCCTCTCTCAAATACCATTTCTCCCCCTTACATTTCCAAGTTTTGTCCCCCTCCACTCCGAAATCAATTCCTGCACTTTTCGCTCCCTGCTCCCAATATCTTTCAAGGACAAATGCGGTCCTTTAAAACAACCAGTCAGTGGGTCAGGTGTTTTTTTTTACCGTTCATCACCTGATAAATATATTTTTTGCGCTATAATACCATAAAAAAAGTAATTCTGTACTCACTTCAACCCTGGACTATAAATCTAGAATGTAAATTGAAGGTTATCAATCTTCTCAAAGTCATTTACATGGACACAGACACCTGAAAAATCAGCAGCATTTAAATTCCACTTTAACCGTTATACTTTTTGAACTTTTTTTTTGGCAGGTCTCACTGAAGAAGTCACGGGTGAAATTCACGCCTCTTGCTACGTGTACTACTAATGGCCATTCTCGTTTCTACCTTAAGGCAAGTCCCATCTTCCTCGTCATAAAATGCTTATTAATAATAATTACTTTTTGTCAGATAAGACACGCCATCGACAGGTGCATGAAAGGGTGCATTGGCCACTGTCGTCATCACCACCACTACCAAAACGCCTCACATTTCAGTCCCCCTCCCCCACTTTCCAATCACATGGCCTCCATTTAGACGTTTCTGGAAACGTCACCACCAAAATGCCCCACCTTTGCTTCATTACCATCTTCAAAGCAACTATTAACCCTTTCCTGTCTATACAGTGGTCGGGTACCTATCTTTGTCTCCCTGAATGGACACATGGGCGGTAAACTGCACGGTATTTTTAGGCAGCCGGCTACCCACAATATTTATAGTCGGTCTATTGTTCGTTGGGTAAGACACCACTGATGCCAGGAGGCAAGCTCCTACATCTGAAAATCTTGCCCTATCTACTGGTTGCATAGTAGCCCGGCCTTGGCGGAGCAATAGGTAGCGTGCTCGATTTACTGCACCAGTGGTACTAGGTTCGATACCGGATCAAGGTAGGCTGGGTTGTTTCGGATAAAAGAGAGAGAAGCCTCATTCCTTCGGATGAGGAGTAAAACCGAGATCTTGTGTGGTGTACGATGGCATTTGCACGTCAAAAAACCCTCTCTACTATGCAACGGGTAGACGAGGCAAAATACCCAGGTGTAGGAACTCGCTCCCACTTCCTCCTGGCGTCTGGTGGAGGTCGGGTGCCCCAACGAACAGTAGATCGACGATAAATATGCAGCTTTGGTCGGCAGCCGGCTGTGGAAAAACGCCGTCAAATATATCACCCTTGTGTCCATTCAGAGGGGAGCGGTGAGTTGCGTTGGACACACCAGTTCTCGTCTGAACACTGAAGTTAAGCAACGCAAGCCCAGTTAGTACTGACATGGGTGGTCGCTCGGGAAAGCTGGGTACTGCTAATACCCAATAATCGTCGCATTAGTGTAGTGTCTGTGCAGACTATGCACTAGAACTATGCAGTGGACGGGTCTCTAATGACCTCGTAGTTGACGGGACCTTAAACTCCAACAAAACAAAACAAAAATCCATTCACAGAGACAAGCAGGGTACCCGACCCTGCCACAGGCAGGAAAACGATTAGGAGTTGCTTAGTTGCTACCGGTTGCTAGCAGAGAGGGTTCTTTTACGTGCAAATGACATTGGTGCACGGGACCAATGGGTTTATTTCTTATCCGCGTTTGCATCATAATCATAATCCAAATGTCCTTCTGGAAAACCTTTGACGGAGTACTTCATTTTTGGCATACCTTGTGCACCTGGTAACTCACCCCTCCCAGCATATCTTTCAAATGACCACTGTAAAACACAGTTGTAGTTTCAGCGTACTTTTTATGAGTCAATTTTAGAGAACAGGGTGAATGAAAGACGAAAGGGGGGGAGCTGAAGTTTTTCACGACTTAGTCATTTATCCTGGGCGAGGAACGATCTCGCAACCACCAATTCCAGAAAGGGAAATACCACTGAGTCATTCAACGCAAGGTACTTTTAGGATAACCTTCTGACCTCGTTCAAACTCACACTGCCCATAAGATGCTCGAGTGCTTGTTCAGAGTTGACCAACTACTTCAACCTTTAGATGAAACAGGTCCACAAATTTGGCTTGGAGATGACTCTAGTGAGCCAGCACTTCTGCGCTTATTTCGTTGGTGTTTAAGGGCCCTTCAAGTACAAAGGTCATTAAAGCCCCGTCAACTGTGTAGTTCAAAAGCAGAGTCGGCACAGACACACGACGCTTAGGGTATTAGCAATCTGTGTTCCCAAGCGGCCACCCATGTTAGTACTAACTGGGGTTGAGTTGCTTAGCTTCAGTGATCAGGTGAGAACTGGCAGTTTTTCTGGGACAAAGTCCTCAGGTAGGCTCCCTATCAATTTCCCTCTATCGGGCATAGTTCTAATGCAGAGTCTACATGCGCACTACGCTGTTACAGCGACTTGCGGGGGGGTATTAGCAGTACCCAGTTTTTCCCAAGTGGTCTGCACAGACACCACGCTGTTATGATGATTTTGTGAGGGTATTAGCAGTGGGCCCTTAGCAGTACCTAGTTTTCCCCAGCGGTCACCTATTATTTTTTTGTTTCGTTAGTGTTTTAGGGCCCTTCAACTACAAGGTCATTAGAGCCCCGTCCACAGCTCCACAGTTCGTATGCAGAGACTGCCGAGACACTACACTAATGCGACGATTTTTTTTTTGGGTATTAGCAGTACCCAGTTTTCCCAAGCGGCTACCCATGTCAGTACTAGCTGGGGTTGCGCTGCTTAACTTCAGTGATCAGACGAGAACTGGTGTGCCCAACGCAATTCGCCGCTCCCGTACTAGCTGGGGTTGCGTCGTTGCTTCACTTAACAGTGATCAGACGAGAATTGGCAGTTCTTTTCTGGGACGAATGTCCTCGGGTACCTCTCTGTCGGTACACCGTTTCTCACGCCTCAAGGAGAGCGCAAACCGTCGTTTCCACAACCTACTTATTAATTTATTATCATATATTACGTCATTAATATGTTCTTGACCAGTGGACATATTATCTATGAGAGACAGAAAGAGAGAGAGAGAGAAAAAAAAAGAGCAAAACACTGGCGGACTAGTTAAGACTAAATAACAATTTAAAAAGTTAGTCACGTGATCCTAGTTAAGGAGAGCTATGAAGGGAAACCCAAACATAGCTGAGATACGAAATTGCGCACAACCTGAATATTTAACAGAAACAAAACGTGAAGGCCATCATCAACATAACAATAAAATCTGACCACGACCTAATGAGATTAGATAGGCATTTGTACAGAGTTAAAAAACGTTTCTAAGGTCACTCTGTCTTATATTACCTTTCCTTTCCTTTTTTTTTACTTGTTATTAGCTCCGCTTTTCCACAAAGTAGCTTTATATGACATTTCTTTATAACAAAAAATCCAACAGAAAAGTTCAATAGCATCGCCAAATTCTGCGGTTAATTTTGCAATCATAAATAACCCAACATCCCGCCTCGATGGCGCAGTGGGTAGCAGCGTGCTCGGCAACAGTATCAGTAGTTCTAGGTTCGATACTGAACCGAAGTAGGTTACCTTCTTTGCCGGGCGAGAAAGAGACACCCCGAGTGCGCCTGTTCGTCCTTCGGATGAGAAGTAAAACCGAGGTCCAGTGTGGTTGTTGTTTGTTGGTGTCTTAGGGCCCTTCAACTACAAGGTCATTAGAGCCCCGTCCACAGCATAGTTCTTATGTAGAGACTGCACAGACACTACACCAATGCGACGATTATTGGGTATTAGCAAAACCCAGCTTTCCCGAAGGACCACCCATGTGAGTACTAACTGGGCTTGCGTTGCTTAACTTCAGTGATCAGACGAGAACTGGTGCGTCCAACGCAACTCGCCGCTCCCTTGTTTGTTGGTGTTTTAGGGCTCTTCAACTACAAAGGTCATTAGAGCCCCGTCCACAGCATAGTTCTTATGTAGAGACTGCACAGACACTACACTAATGCGACGAATTTTGGGTATTAGCAGTACCCAGTTTTCCCAAGGGGCCACCCATGTCAGTACTAACTGGGGTTGCCCTGCTTAATTTCAGTGATAAGACGAGAACTGGTGTGTCCAACGCAAGGTGTGTCCCCTCGAGTGTGGTGCACGATGGCATCTGCACCTAAAAGAACCTTCTCTACTATGCAACGGGTAGATCACAGGAAAGATTCCCAGGTGTAGGAGCTCGGTGGAGTGTGTCCCAACCAAACAGTAGAGAGACGATAAATAAACATAAGGGTTGCAGTTTTCGTCGGCAGCCGGCTGCGGAAAAAAAAAACACCGTCCAATGTATCACCCTTGTTTGCATTCAGACGGATTGTTTTGTTGGTGTTTTGGTGTTTTAGGGCCCTTCAATTACAAGGTCATTAGAGCCCCGTCCACTGCAGAGTTCTAAGGCAGCGACTGCAAAGACACCATGCTAATGTCACGATTTTTGGGTATTAACGGTGGCCAGTTTTACCAAGTGGCCACCCATGTTAGTACTCGCTAGGGTTAGGTTGCTTAACTTCAAGTTTAATCGCAAGTGTGCCCAACACAATAAGCCACCCCCAATTCAGAAGGACAAACTGCGTACCCGACCCTGCCAAGGGCGGGAAAAGGGTTACGAGTTGCTTATAAATAACACAAGAGTTTCTTCTCTAAATTTTTCAAAGGCACCACCATCATTTACGACAAAGCAACCCCCTAACCCCTTTCCCTCCCATGGCAGAGTGGGGTACCCATCTTGTCCTTCTGAATGGACACAAGAGTGATCTAATGTATAGTATTTTTCCGCAGCTGGTTGCCGACCAAAGCTGCACCCTCTTTGCTTATTGATTGTCGGTCAACTGTTCGTTGGGGAAGTACACCGACGTCACGGGGGGGGGGGGCGAGCTCTTACACCTTGAAATGTTGCCTCACCTACCCGTCGCATAGTAAAGAGGGTTCTATGACGTGCAAATGCCATCGTACACCATACGGTACCTCGGTTTTACTTCTCATCCGAAGGAAGGCGCACTTGGGGTTTCCCCCTCTCACGCCCGGTAAAGAAGTCAACTCACCTCGGTCCAATATCGAACTTGGAACCACTGGTGCAGTAAATCCTTTACCCCTTAGTTTGGAATTTCAACATACAAACTTAAATTCTTAGCCCCCCCAAATAGGTTTTGTTTAAAAAAAAAAAAAACGGATGAATCACAAAATAAGTGAAACTTGAGTGTTGTAATAAGTAGCAAGCACAGAGAAAATATTTTTTGAATAGTCAAATGCTTTCAAATAATGCCTTACGGCTGGTGGGGTGATTAGTTCAACATGCCCATGGCAAACGAGTAAGCCCAAGCTCAAATGCCGTCCTTCCTAGTTGAGGTGCCACTGTTGGCACTGAGAGAACTGCCCGACTCTTCCCGCTTATGACAGAGTCCGGTACCCTGAAAGCTCCCGAGTCCGAAGTAGAAATTATAAGAGGATGTGCCACTCTGGGCACTGAGTGAACAACCAACTCCCCCGAGTCCGAAGTAGAAATTTAAGAGAATGGAAAGGAGGTGAATGGGACAAAAGTACACGCACATACCACACTCAGGTTCACCCCGATCCCCATCTTCTCCGTTCTTCCTCCAGAGGATACAGGTCGCATCCAAGAAAGGAGTAAAAAGCATTCGAGTGAGTGCTGGCAGACATTCTCTGAGAAATTTGGAAATAATGGCCTTCACTGCTAGGTAACAAAGTTGGTGTGCAATATTGGTCAACAGATTCTTAGGATATGGTACCTACTTTATACAAACATCCATGTGTTTCCTGCCCGTACACCTCATTCAGGTGTACTTGTGTAAGTAAGCACATGCAACTCTTTCTCACCAAGCACCTTGACAACAGAGACTATAATACCAAGGCAATAACACACCAAATCGCATAATAGAGCCCACATGCAGCAGGCGTGATTCAGTTAGTCGTGAACAAGTCATGAAATATTGTCTATAATTTTCCAGTAATAGTCCGGCCTGCAGCTTGCTGCATGTCCCTGGGTATTTCCAAATTCACTTGACTGTGACTACGCCCTATTTTTTTTCAATATTTTAAGTGGTGACATTAATTGGGAGCAGAGTGGGAGAGGAAGAGGAGGAGGAAGCAGCAGCAGCGGAAAGTGGGGGAGGGGGGGGAAGTTGAAACTGAAAAATCCTTGAAAAAATCTCAACTCTTCTTATGGTCAAAACAATTGGGTACAACCTTCTCGTCGTCCTCCTTTCCCAGTATTCACCATGGACTTACTACACAACACTGATTACCTGATAACATCAGCCATGCATCTTTAATTATCAAGACAACACACAAAACAAAATTTCCGAGGAGTAACTGTGCAACCAAGTTGCGTTGGACACACCAGTTCCCGTGAGATCACTGAAGCTAAGCAGCACAAGCCCACGTCAATACCAACATGGGTGGTTGGTAAAGAACGTTGGGTGCTGCAAATTAACCCTCTCCTTTGTCCTTTCACCTACCTCTTCATCTCCCGCGGGCAGCCTCCTAAGGGTTCGTCCTGTTATGGCTGCCTGGCTTACTCCCCAACCCACAAAACTAATCCAGTAATGATTAAAAATTTAAACAATCCGTTCAATTTCAACAGGAACCCCCCCCCCCCCCCCCCGAGGAATTAAATGGTGGACCTAAAAGACGTATGACAAACTCATTAGTCGTAAGCCATGCTAAAATTCTGCAACTTTTAGACACTAAACCTGAAATATAACTGCTGACAAGAGGGGGCAGGGAGAAATTCATTGCTGGACCTAAAAAGACTTACGACAAACTCATTTGTCGATAGCTTTGATAAAATTCTCCATTGCAATCGCTAGATTTTGCACTGACTATCAGCATGAAGAAATATAAAAATAAGTGCTTTGCAAAAATTCAAAATGCTACGATACCTGGCAATCACGTCAACATGTCGTCGAACAGGCCAAGGATAAAAATTAGCCAGAATAAAATCTTCACTGACAGTATTGTCTCCCATATCCTTGGTTTTCCAGATTAGAATCTTCAGGAAAAAGTCCTTTGGACAGATGCTACAACAACGCCTTAATGTTGTCAAGATCAAGTAATAATAGTAAGAGGAAGAAAACCACAAGGCGATATAACAAGTTCAATCAAAAGTCTTGTAAGCCCATGTCATCAGTGAGAGCACTTGATGCACACACAGAAGAAGAAGAAGGAGGAGAAGAAGAAGAAGAGCAGCAGCAGTCAGAATCTTCATTCAGACCGGTTACTGCCACTACCACCACAATTCCTAGTAGGTCTTCACCGACTTCACAGCCATCATAAAGCATCATTGAACAAAGTGCAACATCACAGAGCAAACCTTCACTTCAAAACATACACCAGTCTATCAATAGATAAAAAGACAGAGCGAAACAACATTGGGAGAGACCTGCCTGCCTATTCTCACCTGTGAATGGTTCGAGTTAGACATGCCCACAAAGGTAACATAATTGGAAGAAAGGTGAAGTCGATTTCATTGAAGGGGAAGGTAATCGCCTATCAGTTCTTTCATAATCTTATCCTGTGGATATATTTTTTTTTGTCTTAATTTTCATTTCTTACCTGATGATCAAAACAACTTGTAACGGCAGTTCTTAATTGGAAGTAGCACGGAAAGACCAGGTAAAAAAAAACACCTGAGGAAGAGGGGGAGAAGGAGGATGAAACCTCTCAAGACTCCAAACGTTACGGATGTTGCTTCTCTCTCTCTCTCTCTTACATGACTCATAGATTGCAACAATTTATAGCAATTTAGACATTAATAATATATATCATGTAAACAAGAAGAAGAAAAAGAAAGCTTCAGACCCAGAGACGAGGACATGCTGACAGAGATGAAAAAAAACCCATCTCCACTGCCTTTTGTTTACTCCTATGTCAAAATAACAGGCCTCTCTCAGGTTGACACTATTAAAAACAACCCTTTTTCTTCTTCAAATTTTGTCAAAAAAAAAAACCACCACCCCCAGAGACTATCTTATCAAAAGATGACAGCAGACATCCTACAAAGAGGATTCCTGATAAAAAGCTGCCCCTTTCTTTAAAACTTGAACGTATGAAACCGCGTAAAGAAAGATACTAACAGCAATATCCCTGGTTAAGCAACTCCTAACCACAGGCGGCTCATGGGACAGGCAACCCTAGGGCGGTAAATTTTATCCGAGCGGCCAAATTACAGAGGTACTTCCTTGCAATGCAGTCCATCCGGCATGTAAAATGTTCATAGTCCTGGGGTTCCCAACAGTAATTGATGGGGCCTTTTCTAAATGTCGGCTTTCTCGAGGCGCCTTGTTGCAGAGCCTTAGCAATACATTGGCATTGGGACAAATGCCAAGGGCGTGAGAGGCGCTCGGACAAATTAGAACTGCATTCAATTTAATGGGGGGAGGGCGGGCGACGATAGACCAACTTGTCTAGGGCGTCTGTAGCTCACGAACCGGGCTTGCTCCTAACCCTTTTCTCGCCTATGGCAGGGTCGGGTACACATCTTGTCCCTCCGAATGGACACAAAAGCGATATATTGGACTGCGATTTTTTGCAGCCGGTTGCCGACCAAAGCTGTAACCCCTATGCTCATGGGTCTACTGTATGTCGGGCCACTCCACCGAGCTCCTACAACCTCGAAATTTTGCCTCAGCTACCCGTCACATAGTAGACAGTGACCTCGGTTTTACTTCTCACCCGAAGGAAGGCGCACTCAGGGCCTGTCTCTCTCGACCAAAAGACGCCAACCAACCTAGGTCCATTTGCTCGTTTCGTTGGTGTTTTAGGTCCATTCAACTACAAGATCATTAGAGCCCCGTCCACTGCATAGTTCTAGTGCAGAGACTGTACAGACACTACACGAATGAGACGATTTTTAGGTATTAGCAGGGGTGCCTGCTATATTACGTTGGACACACCAGTTCTGTCATCTGATCACCGAAGTTAGGCAACGCAACCCCAGCTAGTACTAACATGAGTGGCTGCTTGGGAAAACTGGGTGCCCTAATACCTAAATATCGTCGCTGGGGTTGCGTTGCTTAACTTCAGTGATCAGACAAGAATTGGTGTATCTAGCACAGTAAGCCGCTCCCCCATTCACAGGGACATTATGGGTACCCGACCCTGCCATAGGCGGGAAAAGGGCTAGGAGTTGTTGTTGTTGTTCTTTGAGGCGAGATTCACCATTTCAGAATACGAGTATTACTGGATTAGTTTCATGGGTTGGGGAGTAAGCCAAGCAGCCCGTACAGGACGAACCCTTAGGAGGCTGCTCGGAGGTAGGTGAAGAGGACGAAGGAGCGGGGAAATTTGCAGCAACCAACGTTCTTTACCAACCACCTATGTTGGTGTTTACGCGGGTTTGCCCTGCTTAACTTCAGTGATCTCACGGAAACTGGTTTATCCAACGCAACTTGGCTGCACTTTAAGGGGACATACTTGTTTAAAATATGTCAGAGGGAGAGAAAAAAAATAGTATTGGTCTAGTGAAGGTCAGTCTCCTGCAATTTAAATCCTGTATTTAATTTTATTTACATTTTAGTCCCTGAAAACCAATTGTCATTTTAGGAAACAAAACTCCTAAAAAATGCCAAAAGAAAAAAAACTATCCAAGGGGAGAGGGGGACGGGACAGAAACCTCGAGACATGTTATTCAGTGGAATATGTGGTGGCCAAGACAACATACCAAAGAAAAAATCCTCAGGTGCAACAAGTGGCTAGCTGAATTTCCTCGGCTGAGTTTCTTGTATTATTTCTAAGTAACCATACGCATAAATCAAGTACATCAACCTCTGTCAGAATAATAATAATATATTAAAAGATGAAAAGGGGGGAAAAAATTAGGATGAGAAGGCATGAAATACTTTCTCTGACAGGCCCCCTTTCACAGAGTGAAAGCTTTAGACCAGATACTGAACTTTTTTTGGCACTACACGAAATATATGAAGACCAAGAGCAGTAAAAAACCAAATACCTTTTTGCACTCAGCCTGATAAAATAGGTTCAAAAGAATATATTCAAAGCCTTCGAGAAACAAAAAACAGTGCAAGTTAAAGAACTCAAGTTTTACTTTAGCCAAGTAGTAATCCGTTAAACTTGACAAGGACTCGCACGTTTTCCTCACTGGGCTGATGACCCTCTTTTTCAACCTGAGACGTCACTCCACAGTGTCTACCAACCGGTGCAGGCTCAACTAATAATAACAACAACATGAAAATCAAGTCACCATCAAGATACGATCAGGGTGAAGAGGATGAGATTTTAAAACCTCACAAAATTTAAGTAAAAACAAAATGTGTTCATTTGCAGAGAGGTGAACCCTTGTCAAAACGTTTGACATCTGCTCTATAGGAGGTGGACGAACACCAGTGGCTTACAATCCAACAAAATCAACCCCAGACAACTACAAAGCAACGAAAAAAAAAAGAAACGGTGTCTGACAGACGAATCCAGGGATCAACAGTAGGTAAGGCGATCTGTAATAACAGTTTCATCTTCATGCATTCAGGTCATTAAAGCCCCGTCCACTGTGTAGTTCTAATGCAGGAACTGCACAGACAAGGCAAGGCGTCTGTGCAGTAATAAGGATATCGCAGACACGCCCTTTTCACAAGCGGCCACCCACGTTAGTATTAGCTGAGGTTGTGTTGCTTAACTTGAGCGATCAGACGAGAACTGGTGTGTCCAACGTAATAAACCACTCCCATTCCCATCTTGTCTCTCTGAATGGACACAAGGGTGACATACGGGAAAGTGGGTTGCAGACCAAAGCTGTAACCCCAATACTTCTTTATCCTCGGTCTACTATTTGTTAGGGTACTGCCATCGTACACCACACGGGACCTCGGTTGTGCTTCTCATCCGAAAGAATACACCTGTTAATTATGCCAATCCACAAGTGTACTCTTACTCCAGGTGGAAACGGGTCTTCTTTTATGAGCAGGTGACACTGTATACACCACACAGCGCCACTTCTTTACTCCCCATCTGACGGGGAGCGGCGAATTGCGTTGGACACACCAGTTCTCGTCTGATCACTGAAGTTAAGCAGCGCAACCACGGGTAGTACTGACATGGATGGTCGCTTGGGAAAACTGGGTACTGCTAATACCCAAAAATCGTCGCATTAGTGTAGTGGCTGTGCAGTCTCTGCCTAAGAACTATGCTGTGGACGGGGCTCTAATGACCTTTGTAGTTGAAGGGCCCTAAAACAACAACAAACCCATCTGACGGCTTTCCTCCCACTCGCCTTGATCACATTATGTTGGACACACAAGTTCTCGTCAGATCACTGAAGTTAAGCAACGCAACCCAAGTTAGTACCGACATGGGTGGTTGGTTGGGAACATTAGGTACTACTAGTTTCCGCAGTCCTACCTCCCCCACTCCTGTCTCACACGCGAGCAGCCTCCACAGCCTGCGGCCCGTTATGGTTGCTTGGCTAACTCCCCCACTCGTTGGCGTAACAATCTCTCTCTCTCTCGCCCGTAAGTGGTCAACCCACCTTGGTCCAGATTCGAACCTAGAACTACTGACGCAGTTACCGAGCCTGCTACACAGTGCACCACCGCGGCGGGTCATTGCCACTCCCTTGGGATTATCCAATAATCCCATGAACTGCAACAAGGATATAATGACGACGTCTTGTTGCCATTCTTTAAGTAGTTTAGGGGATGTCCACATTTTAAAACAAATATGAGGAGTAAAAAGAAAAAAAGAAGAAACTAACCGGATGCGACAAGAAAGGTGAAAAAACGATAGGCGGAAACTGCACTTCAACAGTCTGGTGCAACACCCTTTAGCAAGTTTAAAAAGAATTTCTGTCCCTACAGTAATTGCTCACCTTTGACAACAAGTTACTACTTCCACAGTAAGTTCGCTGGCCCCCTTCAAAAAGTCAATTTACAAGAGGCCTGCACTAAAACAACACTTAACTGGTTGCTAGTTGGTCAGCAAGGGAGAGAGACATGTTATTGCGAAAGTAGCATTACTAGGAGCGAGAAGATTCAGCACTTCTACGAAAAAATCCAGAAAACTGCCTCTAAAAGTTGATTCCAACGTCACTGGCGCAGACGTGACCCTCCTATCATCTTCACTCAACTGTGATACATAAGGTTAAATCAAACAGCGTGAGCCGGGCCACAATGAATAAATGGCATGACCTCTAGGAAAAAAATATATATATATATATATAAATATATACCATCAGAGTCAACAGTCCCTTAATTGCAGTAGGAAAATTCTTGGCTTTGCCAAAATTCTTCCTTTTCCTGTACTCCTGGTCTCAAAAAAGAATGAAATCCGCCAAGGTCTTTTCTCTGCTGATGACTAATGTCCAAATTCTGAATCAACGAAACCTGTAATTCAATCGCCGATTGCTACACTTTGGGGACCCTGACCATCACCATACAATTATCCCACCTGGAGGCGCGGCGAATTGCGTTGGACACACTAGTTCTCGTCTGATCACTGAAGTTAAGAAGAAGCGCAACCCCAGCTAGTACTGACATGGGTGGCCGCTTGGGAAAGCTGGGTACCGCTAATACCCAAAAAATCGTCGCACTAGTGTAGTGTCTGTGCAGTCTCTGCCTAAGAACTATGCTGTGCACGGGGCTCTAATTACCTTGTAGTTGAAGGGCTCTAAAACACCAACAACCCACCTGGTGCAGGGTCGGGTCTACGGGTTCTAGCTCCACTCCCGTCTATCTCCCACCAGGTCCCTGTCCACCCCCCACAAACAACCATATCCTTACGGACAACGTGCTCCCACGTCAGCTTCGGTCTCCTCCGGTCCCGGGTGCTTCCAACCTAAAATGGAGCTCGTTAGGTCCAACCACCAACATTTCTGGTGGAAGGGAGTTGGAAGCACCCGGGACCGGAGGAGACCGAAGCTGACGGGGGAGCAGGTTGCCTGTAAGGATATGGTAGTGTGGACGGGGACCTGGTGGGAAATAGGCGGGAATGGAGGGCTAGAACCCGCAGACCCGACCCTGCACCAGGCGAGTCGTTACGTCTATTTCAGCAATGTAGGTGGTTGGACCTAACGAGTTCCATTTCAGGAATGCAGAGTCTTTTCCGCGGCCGGTTGTCGACCAAAGCTGCAAATACTATGCAAATTTATCGCCGGTATACTGTCCGTTGGGGCACTCCATCGACATCAACGGAGGTGGGGGGGCCGAGCTCATCCACCTTGGAAATTTTGTCTCATCTACCCGCTGCATAGTGGAGACGGTTTTTTGGCGAGCAAATGCCATCTTATACACCACATGGGATCTCGATTTTAATTCTCATCCGAAGGAAGGCGCACTCGAAACGTCTCTCTCTCTTTCGCTCGAAAGATGCCAACCCGCCTCGGTCCAGTATCGAACCTAGAAACAGTGACGCAGTTGCCGAGCACGCTACCCACCACACCACCGAAGTGGTTGAAAGTCGGAAGTCGACTTCTTTAAATTTCCTTTTTCCCACTTCAACGCTCAAACATGCCACAGTATTGAATGTATAATAATATCGTTTACAGGCAACCTAGCAGGTGTTGGAAGAATTAAACCATTAGTAACACAATGCCGAAATAGAAAAGAAGACATGTCAAAGGTCCTTAAGTCGTAAAACCGTCAGAACAAGGAAGCTGCCATTCTGGTCAACGATTCGGGTAGCAACCTCCCTTAGCAACGAGTCGGTGCTGCCACCTAGTGCACAACGTTAGAAAGACAACACACGTGATGGGAAGAAGAAATAGAACACACGCACGGCGCCATATTCAAAGTTCGTATTGTCGACACACAACTGCCACGTGGTTAGGCATCACGAATCTCAGGCCGCTTGCACACACGGCCACTAGTGGCGACCACACGCTACGGACTTGTGTTTTTAATTAAAATGTAATTGGCCTTGCGTTTCCACTAGTGCGACTGGGCCACAGGCTGCGGTGGTGGCCCTATCTCACTACTTGTGGCCGGCAGTGGCGTCTTTATCAGTGCAAACATAAGCCACGCCACATCTTCAATCGCACGCTTGCACTGACACAATACGAAAGTGGTTGCATTGGGTCGCTAGTGGCCAGAGCCGTATGAAGCGCCTGTGGCAAGTGTCTAACTTTAGCTTGCCCGTAACCCAATAATGACAAAAAAACATTTTGCGCCCCAAACCCAGTTGCGCCCGTGGCGGCCGCCTTCTTCGCCACGCCCTAGTTACGGCCCTGCTAGTAGCGACCATCTGTAGCAGCCGCTGGTGTCCGTGTACAGCGACTAGTGGCCGTGTGCGTGCGTCCTAATCATAATGCGAACCTCCTACCCAACCTTACTAGCAATAATGATTATTACCCAATGTGATAAACTACTTACCTTGGGCACTTTTGTAGCAAACTCGAAATGAAATCTTTGGCCGCACTGCTGACATTGCCGAAATAGGCTTCGTCGAAGTAATAATCAGCAGCTGATATGTTTTCATACGTCTCTTGCTGGTCATCTCCCAAGAAAGGTGAGGCGCCACTCAATCTGTAGACAGACAGACACAATGAATTAAACTGGGACCCTCTAAGTGCCTGATCCACGTTTCTGCTTCGATAGAAAGTCTAGGACGCAGTAGGTGCTTAGAGTGAAAGGTGGACGGACATCGCTAAGGCTTCAGTTAAAAACTGACCAAGTAATATCTACCTGCACAGGTCATCTATTCCGATATAATCGGATTCTGAAGATGTTTCCGTAGTGCAAAGAGTAGTGCGCTTCAATGACCATATCGGTCCATAATCTTTTTAATTTCAAAGGCTTCGCGCTGGGGGTACTTTATTTATCTAATGTGATTACATGTAATTAACAACCGCATTTGGGACCAGAATTTTTTAAACGCCTTTGCCAATAATAAGATGTTTGATGCTGGGTCCACAACGGCAAAAGATGGTTATGTTCTAACATCATTGTGTTGCGGTATATGAGCGGGGTGTCGAGAGCTGATAGAGTTAGGAATAAGTATACGTATAGGAGGTAGCCTGGGGTTGGGATACCTAGCGGAAAAAAAAATGAGGGAGACTAGGATGATGTGGTGTTGACACCTAATAAGAAGACGGGAGGAACAGTTCGTTAGGTCCATTTCAGGAAAGCAGGTGGTTAGAAGCACCCGGGTTAGAGGGAGACCGAAGCAGACGTGGGAGCAGGTTGTCCGTAAGGATATGGTAGTGTGTGGGGAGGACGGGAACCTGGTGGTAGACAGGTGGGAGTGGAGGGCTAGAACCCTTTATCCCCCACAGGTGGTATGATGATGATTTTGTAAGACATGTATTATGCAGCTAACTAATTATTATACTTACAGAATGTAAGCGATGACACCAACACTCCACATGTCAGTTGCAAGAGAAAGAGGCTCATAATTCACGATTTCTGGAGCTGCAAAGAGAAAGACAAGCAGACTGAATAACAGTTTGGTTTTGACCCGCACCCCATTTTCTCAACTTTGCACGATTCAGGCTTTGACGAAAACAATTTCCTTTAATCCAAAAACCCAAGTAACAGCTTTGAATACCCTAACACAGTCTCTGAAGTCCCTCTCCTAAAGGGATACTATAGCTACAACACAGAGTGCACAGTAAAGAGCTTGTGCACCCTGGGTCAGTGCCGTCTTAACAGCATTGTGGGCCCCTAAAATGATCCGCCCCTACGACAACAACGCGCAGTAATAGTATGTAAATGGTGACTTGCTATACACAGATAAGCATGGGCCCGGGGCAAGTGCTGTGCGGGCCCGTGCTTTAAGACGGCACTGTTCCTGGGTACAATCCGTTTGTTTGTTGGTGTTTTAGGGCTCTTCAACTAAGAAGGTCATTAGAGCCCCGTCCACAGAACGTAAACTGCACAGACACTACACTCATGCCACGATTTTTGGGTATTAGCAGTACCCAGTTTTCTCAAGCGGCCACCCATGTCAGTACTAACTGGGGTTGCGCTGCTTAACTTCAGTGATCAGACGAGAACTGGTGTGTCCAACGCAATTCGCCGCTCGGTACATTCCCTGTATCGGCAACAAAGGACAGATTAACCAGGATGATCCCGACAATTCAGTGAATTGTGGGGATCACCTACTACTGCAAATTTGTTAGGTGAGAGAGAGAGAGAGAGCGGGGGAGACAATTACGTCTACCATTTCTTAATGACTTACCGACAAACTCAGGAGTTCCTATCATGTCTCGAGTTTCAACCCCAGGCATCATTTTACGTGACAGGCCAAAATCAATCAGCTTCACTTGTGGGCAATCACGGCCCAGCAGCATTACATTTTCAGGCTGAAAGAAATAATAAATATTATCGAATTATCGAGACAATTTTGTCCCATCTGGGAATTTGCGCAAACACGATTATCATAAGAGATGTAACTTGATGTCCCGGGTCCCTGTTTGTCTACCTACACTCAACATCAAGCAAAGCCGATAGAGAATGGCGGCTAATTCCCAAAATTACCAGTAACATTTTGGCAGAAATGTGTATAATGTGGGAATTTTCGCACCCAATCCTGCGACTCACTTTGAGATCCAGATGTGCAATATTCTTGCTGTGCAAATGTTGCAACCCGTTCAAAATCTGCATGGTGATGGCACATGCGTCATCCTCGTTAAGGCGTTCTTTGTCCGAAATGTAATCAAACAGTTCTCCACCAGGCACTCTGAAAATATTGAAAAAAAAATTAATAACCAGCGACATCCTCAGAGTTGACATAGACAACTGAAATGGGGGGGGGGGACCGGTTCCTAAAGCACATTATCTGCACAGCAGGCCATGACATGAGCTCTGTTCAAAAACTTAAGAAAAGCCTACGAATCTGACGATCCGTAGTTGGTGTTTTAGGACCCTTGAACTACAATGGTCATTAGAGCTCCGTCCACTGCGTAGTTATAATGCAGAGTCTGCATGGACGCTACGCTGTTGCGACGATTTTTAGGCACTAGCAGTTCCCAGTGTTCCCAAGCGATCACCCATGCTAGTACTAGCTGGGTTTGCGTTGTTTAGCTTCAGTGATGAGACGAGAACTGGTGTGTCCAACGCATAACATCCGCTCAGGATACCTGCGACATTCTTCTGAAAGGAAAGTGAGTAATTCGCTATCAAGTGACAAAGACATGAGCCCTGTGGCGAGAGTGCGCCCTACCGTTATGGATGGTTGTGCCGTATGAAGTTGCAACCATCTAGTTACATACCACCACTGTTCTCACGCTACCAAGTTTGAAATTTCAACATGCAGAGTATTTATGACAAAACTGTGTCATAAACAAACATCTCAGGTGGCCAAAATTATCGCAGTTCGGGCCTGTCATTCTCGTTTCGTAATATAATATCGTCATTAGTTGTCACGCATGTAACAGCCATCGTCAACCAAATGTTCCCTGAGCGTATCCAACCGACAAAAACCAGCAACGAGCAACTCCTAACCCTTTTCCCGCCTCTGGTAGGGTCGGGTACCCATCTTGTCCCTCTGAATGGAGGGAGCGGCGAGTTGCGTTGGACACACCAGTTCTAGTCTGATCACTGAAGTTAAACAACGCAAGCCCAGTTAGTACTGACATGGGTGGTCGCTCGGGAAAGCTGGGTACTGCTAATACCCAATAATCATCGCATTAGTGCAGTATATGCATTAGAACTATGCAGTGGACGGGTCTCTAATGACCTTGTAGTTGACGGGACCTTAAACTCCATCAAACAACAACAACCCTCTGAATGGACACAATGGACACACTCTTGTCCCTCTGAATGTACACACCGTATCTATTTGACTGTGCTTTTCCGCAGCCAGCTGCCGACCAAAGCTGCAACCCTCTATGCTTATTTAACGTCGGGTTTGTGTCGTTGGTGTTTTAGGGCCCTACAACTACAAGGTCATGAGAGCCCCGTCCACTGTGTAGTTCTGATGCAGAAACTGCATAGACACTACACTAATGCGACGATTTTTGGATGCTAGCGGTACCCAATTTTCCCAAGCGACCACCCCTGTCAGTACTTGCTGGGGTTGCTTAACTTCAGTGATCAGACGAGAACTGGTGTGTCCAACGCAATTCGCCGCTCCCCGGTTTTGTTTGGTGTCGTTGATGTTATGTTACACTGACAGGTTGGGGATTAAGCCAAGCAGCCATAACAGGCTGAACCCTTAGGAGGCTGGTCGCAGGAGAGGAGGAAGTAGGAGACAACGTCCAACGTTCCAACGTCCAACGTCAACGTCCAACGTGACAGGTCCAACGTTCTCTACCAACCAACTACGTTGGTACTAACGCGGGTATGCATTGCTTAACTTCAGTGATTTCACCAGAACTGGTGTGTCCAACGCAACGTGGCTGCAGCGGTTTAAGGGCCTTTCAACTACAAGGTCACGAGAGCCCCGTCCACTGCGTAGTTTTAATGCAAGAACTGCACCAACACTACACTAATGCGACGATTTTTGGGTATTAGCGGTATCCAATTTTCCCAAGCGGCCACCCAAGTTAATGCTAACTGGGGTTGCGTTGCTCAACTTCAGTGATCAGACGATAACTGGTGTGTCCAACGCAATACGTCAATCTACTATTCGTTAGGGCACTCCACCAACGCCAGGGTGAGAGGCTCCTACACCTGGAAATCTCGCCTCATTTACGCTTTGCACAGTAGAGAAGGTTCATTGACGTGTAAACGCCATCGTACACCACACGGGACCTCGGTTTTACTTCTCATCCGAAGGAAGGCACACTTGGGGCCTCTCTCCTCAAACCAGCATGGAACCTGTAACCACTGGCGCAGTAATCGAGCATCATCGAGGCGGGTCCAACCCACAGATGCCTTATCTTAAGAAATTAAAATTTGTAAGGATATCTCATCCAAAAGGGGTACACTGGATGAGTTATCATTTCAGTTTAGCTATTAACGGAAGTACTCTCGTGTTGCTCAGACCATCAACTTCTCGAGTTACTGAAGTCGAAGTCTCTCCCTGCCCTCTACACAGGTGTAATAAATAGTAATTAAACCCCCAAATTACCTTTTATGCCTACGATAGCCCGTAAAATAACCAGATGCGACTACTACACCACCAAAATCTATTTAAAGATTTCAATTTGCATACAGAAAGTTGTAGTGGTGAAAATTTGAAAAAAATAACCATTTGAGAGGTCATTTTGTTGGTGGTCAGTGGTAATATCTCTCTTGCTACTTGGGGCTAGTAAGGCAACTCAAGTCATTCGTTCTCCCTGATAAGTTCTCCATGCGTGACAAGTCATTTTTTTCCTGTGAAGTTGCTAGCAGCCTCCCTCCCTCCTCAACTTACTACCTTAACAGATAACGGGTTTACATTTCAGTTTTTTTCATTTCGTACAATTTAAAGAATCAATTTTCTGGGTTTTGGTCTCCACCTTCGCCTTGAAGGTGTCCGGAGGACCACTTCCCCATTCCATAAATCCTGCTGTTCAATAGTTTCATTTGGTGTAGTGTGGCGCCAATCCTCTAACCCCTACCCCTCTTTCTGTTCCTATCTTGTAGCCTGTTGTAAATGTTGTGCCCCAGTTTCTTCAAAGAATTTTTCGAAAGCATTCAAAAAATGAGCACGTCACGATGGGAGAAAAGATATCTGTAATCTAAAATGTGTATGTTACTTTTTCTCAGCCAAGACAACAATTCTACTACTTAGAAGAAAAATGGTTACAAATGGACAACCACTTCAAACTGGAACCTCAAAAAAAAAAAGACCCTGTGATCCCTGCGATACCAGAAACCAGACCGCCCTCGTGATAATTTAAAGATAGTGCCTCACCTTACGTAAGGAATCACTGGAAAACATAACAGAAGCCTATAAAATGATAGCGCCTTTGGCAAAATATAATATTTACGGAAGTGTTTGTTATTAGAGGCCGAAAAAAAATGCTAGCACCCTTCCCCAAACTTATAGGGAGTGTGTGCAATTTATGTGCTGCTGTCCTCATCAAATTACTTTAATATCAACTTTATCATCACAACGTCTGGTCATAAAGACGCTCAAACTGCAGCAAAAGGAGGAAAGCGGAAGGTGACCTTTCTAAAGCACAATCATTGATGTCCACTGCTAACGTCTCTCAAAACAAGCAAAGCAACTCCTGACCCTTTTCCCGCTTATGGCAAGGTCGGGCACCAATCTTGCCCCCTCAGAAATGAACACACGAGTGATCTATTGAACGGGAGCGGCTGAATTGCGTTGGGCACATCACCCCACCCTAGTACTAGCAGGGATGACCACTTGGGAACACTGGTTACTGAACCTACGCAGTGGACGGGGCTCTAATGACCGGTGTAGTTGAAGGACCCTAACACAACAACCAGCAACTCCTAACCTTTTTCCCGCCAACGACAGGGTCGGGTTGGGTCTAGTGTCCGTTGGGGAATGCTGTGCGACGCCAGGCGGCGAGCTCCTACACCTGGAAATTTTGCCTCATCTACCCGTTGCGTAGTAAAGAGGGTTCTTTTACGTGCAAGTGCCATCGTACACCCACACGGGACCACGGTTTTACTTCTCATCCGAAAGAAGGCTGACCCTAAAACACCAACACAACAAAAAAAAATCTATTGAATGGTATTATTCCTCAGCCAGCGGCCGACCAAAGTTGCAACCCCTTTGCTTATCTATCATCCGCCTACTGTTGTTCTTTGGGGTACTCCACCGAGCTCCTACACCTGGGGATTTTGCCTGATTTATCCGTTGCATAGCAGAGAGGGTTCTCTCACATGCAAACGCCACGGTGCACCACACGGGGCCACGATTTTACGTCTCACCCGAAGGAAGGCGCACTCGGGACCTCTCTATCTCTTTCGCTCGATAAAAGCCAGCTCACTTCGAACCAGTATAGAGCCTGGAATCCCTGACGCAGTAAACCGAGCAAGCTACCACCTGCGCCACCGAGGCGGGTCGACTCAAAACAAAAATTATGAATAATACAAATGGCAACAAAATTAAGATGAAATATACGGGAGAGAAATCAAAAACGAGAAGGAAACACAATAAACATCTAGTTCAGTGGTGGCGAACTGTAACCCACCGTGCCATTTTAAGTGACCCAAGCGTGAATCATACCTATTTATCGTCTCATAAACGACAGATGTGAGAGCAGGTTGTCCGTACGCAGACCCGACCCTGCCACAGGCGGGATAAGACTTGCACCTGACCTGAAGTATTGCACCTGACCCACGGACAACTTTTTATTTTTTTTTCGTGTTATTGTGACCCGTCTTCAAAAAAAGGTTCGCCACCACTGATCTAGTGAAAATCCAGTTTTTTGGTGTTTTAGGGCCCTTCAACTACAAGGTCATTACAGCCCCGTCCACAGCATAGTTCTTATGCAGACACACACTAATGCGACGATTTTTGGGTATTAGCAGTACCCAGTTTTCCCAAGCGGCTACCCACGTCAGTAATAGCTGGGGTTGCGCTGCTTAACTTCAGCGATCAGACGAGAACTGGTGTGTCCAACGCAATTCACCGCTCCTGAAAGGTCCAGGTGTCTAGTGCCAAGTGTCCAGAGTTGCACTAAACACAGAAAGTGAGGAGCAAGTTTCTGTTTAAGCCGGCCACATGGAATACAAAAATCGTGAGTGAGTAAAATCATACTAAGGTAAAAAAAATTATCCTGAGTTCCCACAGCATGTGTCAGGGGTTGTTGTCACTACACATTACACATACATTTATGTGAGTGTGTGTGTCATGTCTTTGTAACGCATGTGTGAGCCTCATTTTTTATTGTGCTATTGTTTTCTGTCGAGTGGATGACCGACAAACAACTACCAAGAGTAAAAAAAGAAAAAAAAAACGGTGTCCCAAGAACACCACAATCATTTCAGGCCATTAATGTGGCAAACAAAGTTTGTCAGCAACTACGTAAATATGCCGCTGACTGTTTCGTAGTGCCGCCTATTTCAGGGTAGGATTGCGAGTTCCGGCTCTCCATTCTTTCCTATTTCCCCACCACGTCCCAGTGTCCTAACTCTAATGTGTTCTCCTCTGCTGCGTCCTTTAACTCACACATTTTAATTGGCAGAAAAATGTTGGATGGCTCTCAGTCATCATCCCCTTATCCCGAATGTGACATGGTCGGGTCTGCGGGCTCCAGCCCTCCACTCCCGCCTGTATCCCACCAAGTCCCCGTCCACCCCGCAAACTACCATATTCTTGCGTTGTTGTTGTTTGTTGTTGTTTTAGGGCCCTTCAATAACAAGGTCATTAGAGCCCCATCCACAGCATAGCTCTTATGCAGAGACTGCACAGACACTACACTAATGTGACGATTTTTGGGTATTTGCAGTACCCAGCTTTCCCAAGCGGCCACCCATGTCAGCACTAGTTGGGGTTGCTCTGCTTAACTTCAATGATCAGACGAGAACTGGTATCTCCAAAGGAATTCGCCGCTCCCCATATCCCTGCGTACAGATTGCTCCCACGTCTGCTGTGGTCTCACCCTGTTCCGGGTGTTTTCAACTACCTGCAGTCGTGTAATGGACCTAACGATCTCCTCCTCCCCTCTTCTAAATACATCAGTCCTCGCCCCCATTTTTTCAGCGATGTCCCTCCCCCAGATACCTCTAATATACTCGTTCCTAATTCGATCAGCTCTCGACACCCCATTCATGTACCACAGCATCCTGCATCTCAGCTACTTGCATTCTATTGACGTGGCTCTTCCTCACTGCCCCCAACACTCTGCTCCATATCGCATACCACTGCCCTGTAAAACTTCCCCTTCAACTTTAGTGGGACCCTCCTATCACACAGGACTCCACTTGCCTGTCTTCACCTCAACGTGGATAGGTCTCCAATGGACAAAGAAAATAGACTGGACCTTCTAAAATTCTTAAAAGTGGAACCATTTTATTAGAGTACACAGCTTGGTATCCCACAAGAGTCATTTTAATCATTAAGGGGGGGGGGGTTCATATGGAACTGATAACAGGGTATTCATTAGGATTACAACTGGTCACGCCTGTGAACTCCCAGATGCACATGAGAGCTATCCATCTTCTTTCGTCCCCCTCGAACAAGGCCACCTCAATTACATTTAGAGTAATTGCAAGAAGGAATGCTGCTGCTACTCCAGATCTAGTTCTCTCCCCCTGGCTGACAGAAATGTTACCCATTACAGTATCTGGCGGGACACTTACAATTCCAGTACTAATATGACTTCTTTGGGCCGTTCGTAAACTTCATGGAGCGTGATGACGTTGGGATGGTTCATTTCCATGAGGATACTGACTTCCTTGCAGATGTCTTCCATCTTGACCCCTCGACGACTGGACGTCAAACGACTTCGGCGAATAAATTTGGCAGCGTACTGCATACCTGTGGATTTTTCCACACATCTCAGAACTACGGCAAACTGACCACTAGATGGGAGAGAAAAAAAAAAGAGGGTCAAAATTAATCACACGTTTCTAGAACATAAAAATTGATGATTGCCTTGATAACGATAGATGTTATGTTAATTTGTCATAGTGATTTAAAGAGATGCAAGAGGTCTACTGGTCGACAATGAGAGGGTTAAAAGAGGGTGAGGAAGGAGGGGGGAACAGGGACAGGGAGAGGGAGGGCGGGCAAGAGATGGGGAAATACCAGTAGAAATTCCACTCCTCAGATTAATGATAAATCGATGAATTGTAATTTCACATCACGTTGCTTTTTTAACAGTCGTGTATGGTTTTAAAAATTAGATTGAAAAAAAACAAATCCCCTCATCTATTACCCTGTCACGTGACTGGCTTTCATTTATTTTTATAGTCCATTGTTCAAATTATAATCAAAACAGGAGTAAATAACCAACTTGCTTCCCCACCTAAACAGCACACCTAGGCACCTAGGGGTAGTGATGGTGGAAGATGAGGACAAACAATGAAATGCATACAATAGCTGGGAGACCTCATCTCCAACACCACAAATCAATTGTCCGAAAAAAAACCTCAACTACCTGCAAAAAAATATTTTTTCCGTGGCGAAAATCTAATTTTATTGTACTTTTACTTCGGTTCCCATGAATTGGGGTATCCCCCCCCAAAAAAAAATTATTATCTATAACTGGCATAACAAAAAATTCAGGTGTGCTTACAAATGGGGACGATTTGCTCTTAATATCTACCAGTGGCTACGTTGGCATTGGCACTAAGGAAACTCGCTAGGAACTAATTGATCAAGGGTTCAATTCCACGATTCAGTAGTCGTTTTCTGCGAGGTCAAACGGTAAGGAATCTGGTCACTGGTAACACACAGGCAAAGCAACATCTAACCCTCTTCCCGCCTATGGCATAGTCGGTACCCATCTTGTCCCTCTCAATGGACACAAGGGCAATATATTGGACAGTGTTTTTCCACATCCGGTTGCACTGTTCGTTGGGGCACCCCACTTGCACCAGCCGCTAGGAGGGGGGGGTGTTCCACAGCGGTCACCATACCAGTACTAGCTGAGGTTGCGTTGCTTAATTTCAGTGATGTGAGGAGCGGCATATTGCGTTGGACACACCACTCACTTCTAGTCTGTCCACTGAAGTTAAACAACGCAACCCTAGCTAGTACTGACATGGGTGGCCGCTTGGGAAAACTGGGGACCGCTAATATCCCCCCACTGCCAAAATCGTCGTAACAGCGTAATGTCTGTGCAGACTGTATTAGAACAATACAGATGAGGGGGCTCCAATGTCCTCTGTAGTTGAAGGGCCCTAAAACACCAACAAACTTATCCTGCCTGTGGTAGAGTCGGGTCTGCGGGTTCCAGCCCTTAACTCCCGTCTATCTCTTACCAGGTCTATCTATCCAACTCGCACACTCCTATATTCTTACGAACAGCCTGTTCTCACGTCAGCTTTGGTCTCCCCCTGCCCCGGGTGCTTCCAACCACCTGAATTCCTGTAATGGTGCTAACTAGCTCCTCCTCCCCTCATCTCATTGGATGAGAACTTGTGTGTCCGATGCAAGACAGCCGCTTCCTTCTATACAATTTCGGTTCGTTGGTGTTTTAGGGCTCTTCAACTACAAGGTCATTAGAACCCCCTCAACTGCATGGGAGCAGCGAGTTGCGTTGGACACACCAGTTCTCGTCTGATCACTAACGTTAAGCAACGCAAGCCCAGTTAGGACTGACATGGGTGGTCGCTCGGGAAAGCTGGGTACTACTAATACCCAACAATCGTCGTATTGGTGTAGTGTCTGTGCAGTCTATGCATTAGAACTATACAGTGGACGGGTCTCTAATGACCTTGTAGTTGACGGGACCTTAAACACCAACAACAACAACCTCAACTGAATAGTTCTAATACAGAGGCCGCTCAGACATTACGCTGTTATGACGATTTTTTGGGGGGGTATTAGCAGTACCCAGTTTTCCCAAGCGGCAACCCATGTTAGTACTAGCTGGGGTATGCGTTGCTTAACTTGAGTGATCAGACGAGAACTGGTGTGTCCAACGCAATACAGCGTTTTATGGAATTAAGAAAATGGGAGGGTATCTCAATCATCTTCAGACTCAACAAAGCAACTCCTAACCCTTTTCCCGCCTATGGCAGGGTCGGGTACCCATTTGTCCCTCTGAATGGACACAGGGTGGTATATTGGACATAGTTTTTTTTCTGCAGCCGGTTGCCGGCCAAAGCTGCACCCCTACGCTTATTTATCGTCGGTCTAGTGTTCGTTGGGGAATGCTTATGGCGCCTTCCCGCTTATGGCAAGGTCGGGCACCAATCTTGCCCCCTCAGAAATGAACACACGAGTGATCTATTGAACGGGAGCGGCTGTATTGCGTTGGGCACATCACCCCACCCTAGTACTACCAGGGATGACCACTTGGGAACACTGGTTAGTGAACCTACGCAGTGGACGGGGCTCTAATGACCGGTGTAGTTGAAGGACCCTAACACAACAACTAGCAACTCCTAACCTTTTTCCCGCCAACGGCAGGGTCGGGTTGGGTCTAGTGTTCGTTGGGGAATGCTTTGCGACGCCAGGCGGCGAGCTTCTACACCTGGAAATTTTGCCTCATCTACCCGTTGCGTAGTAGAGAGGGTTCTTTTACGTGCAAGTGCCATCGTACACCCACACGGGACCTCGGTTTTACTTCTCATCCGAAAGAAGGCACACTCGCGGCTTCTCTCTCGCCCGAAAGAAGCCGACCCACCACGGTCCAGTATCGAACCTAGAACTACTGGCGTAGTTGCCGAGTGAGCTAACCACCACGCCACCGCGGCGGGTCTTCAGACTCAACATGAAAGTTATTTTTTTGGATCAGAAGAAGAAAAACAGCCCTTCAAATAAAAAGGTCGATATGAAAATCAGGGGTGCAGCAGCAGTACACAAAATTGAAATTCAGATCACGTTTCCATGATGAAATCAATGGCTGACAACAACCTCAATCCTTCACCCTTCACTTAAATCCAGGTGGTTATGGAAAATTTTTTTTTTTCGGTTAAGGCCAAAAAATGTATTTACATTTAATCAATAATAATAATAACTATAATAATACTAACAAAATAACAATAAACCAAATAAGGAAAAGAATACGGATGAGGAGAAGACAGGTGTGTCACCTTTCCAAAAATTATATTTTAAATGACGGAAGAAAGAAGTTACTTTTAAATAATTGCATTTTGGGAGGGGAAGGGGGGGGCTGGAAGTGACAAAATAAATAACTATTCATACGATTGTAACGACGACCTCGTTTTTTAGTTATTAAGTGAGAGATCAACCTTCTTAATGGCCAAGACCCGTTATTCAGAACATGTAAAGCAGCCTAACGCACCAGCCACGCGATCCCGTGGTTCAAACGTCCCACCACGGAATCGCTCTATCCCTCTCTAATGCACCACTTCAAGACTAGTGGAGCGGCTGTATTGCGTTGGACACCCCAGTTCTCGTCTGATCCCTCAAGTTAAGCAACGCAACCCCTGCTAATACCATCATGGGAGGCCGCTGTGAGTACTGGGTACTGCTAATATCCCAAAAATCGTCCTAACAGTGTAGTGTCCTGCGCAGACTCTGCACTACAACTACGCAGTGGACGGGGCTCTAACGACCTTGTAGGGGCCCTAAAACACCAACGAAACAATCAAGACTAGTTTGCCACCTCCTGACCAATAAACACCAAGTCCGACAAGGAACAAGCTCTGGAACGGCGAACAAAACCCACCCCGCCCGGAATCCAACCAACCACAAAGTATTTTTAATTATCAAATTTAACTCTGCCTTTAAAGGTGACTTTCCAACCTTCAACAACAGAGTACACACCTCGTCCACAAGAACGCCTTTCTGGTTCGGCTGAGGGAAGATGTCCCATGGTCAAGCATGACAGACTAAACCAAAAACACCATCCTTACTCTTTCCCCCCCCCCCCTATGGCAGGGTCGGATACTCATCTTGTCCCTCTGAATGGACACAAGGGCGATCTGTTGGACAGTGTTTCTCCACAGCCGGTTGCCGACAAAAGCTGCAACCCCTCTGCTTAATTACCTTCGGTGTACTGTTCGTTGGGATACACTACTTCCACCAGACCCCGGGAATGAGTAGAGGGCGAGCTTCTACACCTGGAAATCTTGCCTGTGATCGACCCGGTGCATAGTACAGAGAGTTCTTTGACGTGCAAATGCCTTCGTGCACCACACGGGACCTCGGTTTCACTTCTCATTCGAAAGAAGACGCAGCCAAGTTGCATTGGTCACACCAGTTCCCGTGAGATCACTGAAGTTAAGCAGTGCAAGCACACGCCAATACCAAAATGGGTGGTTGGTAAAGAACGTTGGGTGATGCAAATTAACCCTCTCCTTCGTCCTTTCACCTACCTCCTCATCCCCTGCGGGCAGCCTCCTAAGGGTTCAGCCTCTTATGGCTGCCTGGCTTACTCCCCAACCCATGAAACTAATCCAGTTTTTCGTTTGTTGGTGTTTAAGGTCCCGTCAACTACAAGGTCATTAGAGACCCGACCATTGCGTAGTTCTAATGCATAAACCCAGTTTTCCCGAGCGACCACCCATGTCAGTACTAACTGGGCTTGCGTTGCTTAACTTCAGTGATCAGACGAGAACTGGTATGTCCAACGCAACTCGCTGCTCCCAACTAATCCAGTAATCGAGGACTCTTTCTATCTCTCGCCCTCCAGTATCGGACCTAGAACCACTGACGCAGTTACGGAGCGTGCTAGCCACTGCACCACCGAGGCGGGTCAAAACTATTATATAATTAACGCTAATAATTATAAACAGTAAATGTTTTGGGTCAAAATATTGAAGTGGAGTGAAAAAATGAGTTGTCCATCATTTATTTCTACCGCCCCCCCCCCTACCTCCACATCATGGGAACAACACCCTTGCATAAAAGTGCAATTAGAGAAAGGTGAGAACAGATCTTTTTTCCTCAGGTGGTGGCTTGGTTGATTCAGTCTGCAAGTAAAACAGTTCATCGAATAATAATCACAGGTAAGAGAGAGGGGGGTCGAAATTCATGCAAAAGAAAGAAAGGTGCACCTGGAATGTTATCACCCTAGTCATCATCATCATCATCAATATATGAGAGTGACTATGAAATGGCCTGTTGATTGTCCGGAAGGCAATTCGCACGTCCATTCTTCAACCAACAGTGACCTGATTTAAGACAACGCGAGGTGTGGATTTGGTTGAGTAACAAAATTGACAATTCAAGGGTGGATTTTCATAACGTTTGAATAATGACCTCTGACATCTGACCGACAATTTAAAGAATAGTTATTGAAACAAATTTCCTACTAACGAAAACAACCACCCCTCGATTGTCAAACTGCTTACCAAACACACACCTGGATAAGAAATAAAAAAAAAATCATTCTTAGGAAAATGAGGAGGAGGGAAAGGAAAGGCGAAAAATCCCAAAAAATGGGCCATCACCTTCCTCAAACCGCTATTCCCCAAAAGCAGGCGAAGGAAGGCAACAAGAAGGAAAAGGGGTGCGGTAGGAAACCGGATACGTGACCAGGAAGAGGAAGAAGAGAGGTAAAAGGAGATTATCCATATCGATCGCATATTTTACATAAAAAACTATTTACAAATAAATATTAAAAAAAAAATATATCAAACTGTCCCGTGTCTGCAGGTAACATTTTGAGAAACGAATTTCAAGTCGCTCCCCCCTCACACAAACAAAAGCTTGCTCCAGTCCGACTGCAGAAAGCTCATTGAAACGATACTAATGATCACGACGAGCGTGGGTCAACCTTTTTTTTGTACCCCTTTGCGTCTTCCCTCTTCTCCAATGAGTTCATCAAGATAAGACCAATATAAATAATGGTCAGGCAGGGAGGGTGAGGGGGGGGGTGTCTGATTAAGCACCAAACTAGTTTGGTGGAAGACTTGAGAACGGCCATTCGTAGAGTCATTGCTTGAGTTCCTCTCTCACGCATTCCCATAATTCATGGGTGCAACACTCCCCCACACCATGCATAATGACAAGAATGACCTTACTACTACAACTGACCAAGAAGAAGAGGAGGTGGGTGTCCAATTCCTTGGTATAAATCACAAATTCCAAACGTGGGCGTTCACCACTTTCCTAATGGCAATAATGTGATCGTAGAGGGTGTTTAAAGTAACTGGTCCTCCTCCCATTACCGAAAAAACCAATTACTCTCACCCTTTTCGTTTCACACACTTGAGTATTTAATTAAAAAAAAACATATGTTTGATTTGGCGGTCACTTGGTGGTCACCCCTTGTCAACTAACACCTATATACTTTGTCTTGATCTTACCAACCTGAAAGGCTTTCTATCGCTTTCCTGAGATGGGTCAGTTCTTTCTCTACTTTTACCCTGGAGTCTCTCAAGACTCAATTTCATCTGCAAATTCTCATTCCCCGGCACAAGACAGCAACTGCTTCATTTTGTTTCGTTTCCCTGGTGTTTAAGGACTGTTCAACTACAATGGTCATCAAGGCCCCGTCCGCTGCGTAGTTCTAATTACGACGATTTTGGGCGTTAGCAGTACCCAGAGTTTCTAAGTGGTCACATACGCTAGTACTAGCGGGGGTTGCTTTGCTGAACTTCAGTGATCAGACGAGAACTGGCGTGCCCGACGAAATACAGCCGCTCCCGCAACTGCTCCATTGCCAGGACTAACAAGTAAGGACTGAGTGCAGGACACTGGCTGAGCCCCCTCCCAGGCTTTCTCCCTTTTCACACGGTACAAACCAGAGTCGGCGAGAGGATTTGCGGGGCAGGGTTCTAAAATATTTTACGGGGCCTTTTGGACGTAAATACAAAAACCCATATCGGTGGCGCAGCGGGTAGCACGCTCGGCAACTGCGTCAGTAGTTCTAGGTTCGATACTGGACCAAGGTGGGTTGGCTTTTCTCGGGCGACAGAGAGAGAGAGAGAGAGAGAGAGAGAGAGAGAGAGAGAGAGAG
>JAAFCE010004287.1:3537451-3554926 GCA_013389805.1 Trigoniulus corallinus
GAGAGAGAGAGAGAGGGAGAGGCTCCGAGTGCGCCTTCTTTCGGATGAGAAGTAAAACCAAGGTTCCGTGTGGTGTATGGTGGCATATGCACGTAAAAGAACCCTCCCTACTATGCAACGGGTAGATGAGGCAAAATTTCCAGGTGTAGGAGCTCGACTTCTGGCGTCGGTGGAATGTCCCAACGCTCAATAGGCCGACGATAAATAAGCATAGGTGTTGCAATCTTGTTCGGCAACAGGCTGTGGAAAACCACTGTCCAAAACATCGTCCTCGTGTCCATTCAGAGGGACAAGATGGGTGCCCGACCCTGCCATTGGCGGGACAAGGGTTAGGAGTTGCTTCGCTTTTGTAGAGGCCCGCGCGTGAGGCCTTAGTAAACGGTGGGGGTCTGGCGAATGTGGTGAACCCGCTTACACAACGCTAAAAAAATATTTTCCGGGGTCTTTTACAGCAAAAAAAAAAAACAAAAAAACATGTAATATAAAGGCCTGCACGCGGGGCGGAGTTCAGCGAAAGCGCTGAACCCGGGTCTGGTACAAACATAGTACTGCAGGTAAAAATTGAAGCAAAAAAAACGACAGGGAACGTTACAATACAATTTACAAGTAAAAAGAATTGGCATCTGCTAACAGAAGGGGTTGGAAGAGGCGGTCAAGGATGTTGCAAGGGATGTCAGAAAAAAAAAACAAAAATTGGTCTCCTGGTTTTCTTAATGAAAGTCCGTTCGTAGGTATACAAGAGGTGTAGGTGTAGTAAAAAAAACCCACTCTTGACCCACAGTAATCGTTTAGCCTTTGGCGAACCACAACACACGTCTTCAAGTACTCACAGGCCAATGACCGCCTGGAAAAGATGGTTGTGGCAACCATGCAATAGAGAGGATAAGCTGAAAAAAAAAGTAATTTAACTTCTCAACCACCTACCACAAAAAAGTGTACACCAAGAAGCTTTTCACTTTAAAAAATGTTAGCAAGGCAACTTTTTAAAAAGTGTAATGCACAGAGGGAGAGGAAAACATGACAAGCACCTACAAAAAAAACTGAATGACCTTTAAAAGGTGAAGTTTAGGGTCAACCAAGACGAAAAAAAAAACATAAATAAAATGACTACAAATTAGTGAAACTATTTATCTTCATTATTAAATAAAAGTTCAGCGATGTTTACCATTATTCACCAAAAACAAAGACTTGCAGAAACCGGAAGCACCTTATGAGTTCTTTGAGAACAATATGCTGATGCCCTATCCATTACTCGCTAAAACAACCAACGACCCGCTTGTGGACAGCTAGGCAACACTTAATGACCTAGCACTTCCAAGTGACCATTTAATGAACAGAACCCTGACTAGTCACGAGACGAGAAACAGAGCACCCCAGAGCTCCAAAAGGGTTATGGATTGCTGTCATATCTTCTATCGGTCGCCAGGCAACTCCAACTCCCGCCTATGGCAACGTCGAGTACCCATCGTGCCCCTCTGAACGGACACAAAGGCGATATATTGGACATTGTTTTCCCGCAGCCGGTTGCCGACCAAAGATGAAACCCTTATGCTTATTTATCGTCGGTCTACTGCTCGTTGGGGCACTCCACCGAGCTCAGTCCTACCCCTTGAAATTTTGCCTCTACTACCCGTTGCATAGTAGTGAGGATTCTTTCACGTGCGAATGCCATCGTACACCCCATGGTAGGGCCCACAACAAGGCTCACTCGGTGCCTTTCTCTCGCCCAAAAGTAGCCAACCCACCTCGGTCCAGTATCGTACCTAGAACCACTGGCGCACTTATTGAGCACGTTACCCGCTGAGTTGCCACCGAGGCTGGATATTAGTCGAATGCTTTGCTTAAATGATTTCGCTTAAATAGTAGTTACAACTTTTTGAAAGACCAACCCAGTTTAGGACTGGAAACAAATAATGTGCTTCGATCCCATGACAGTAAATTTGGTGTGTAACGAAGAAAGGGAGAGGTAGAGAGGAGGTATCCTGTCCAACGGGTCGTAACCCAAAGAATAACTGGCAAGTCACACTTGCTTATCATGACAGACTTTAAAAACGAGGACAAGGTTATTTGTCAGTAATGTAAAACTTCCCAACTTACTTACAGAAACAGGAGGTTGGGCCCAGGGCCAAGGAAAACAATTCCGAAAATGGGACCTTTTTCTTTTAACAAAACCACAATTAGGAATTTCAAGCCACTGCACGGTGACGTATTTCTCATATTGTCAAGCAAGTTCACAGATGATGAAGGTCATATGGTGTCCAGTTTCCCTTCAGTTCCCACAGATGTGTACCGTCGAAGGTCATTTCAGTTGTCCGCATTACATACTTATCCAAGACAGTTATGTTTTCTCCACCTCATTATTTTGCTCGCCGAGCAATGTCAAATTCCTCTGTATGACAACGGAATTCCCATCAATGTAAGCTGAAAGATGTCCCGATGGATTTTTTTAATACACACTCTGGATTAATTTATGGGTTGGGGAGTAAGCCAAGCAGCCATAACAGGACGAACCCTTAGGAGGTTGCTCGCAGGAGATGAGAAGGTAGGTGTTGAGGATGTAGGAGAAGGGAAATTTGCAGCACCCAACGTTCTTTACCAACCACCCATGTTGGTACTAACGTGGGCTTGCGCTGCTTAACTTCAATGATCTCACGAGAACTGGTGTGAAGAAACCCGGCCTTCCTTCTATTCAGTAATCAATTTCCTATCAACAGAGGAATGAGCAGAGCTATTTGTCACAAATATTTGAGAACAGACATGAAAGAAATAACCCCTATCGGTGGCGCTGTGGGTAGCACCCTCATTAACTGCGTCAGTAGCTCCAGGTTCGATACTGGACTGGGATTGGTTCCTTTCGGGTGTGAGAGAGAAGCCCCGAGTGCGCCTTCTTTCGGATGAGAAGTAAAACCGAAGCCTCTTGTGGTGTACGATGGCATTTGCACGTCAAAGAACTCTCTCTACCATGCAACGGGTAGACGAGGCAAAATTTCCAGGTGTAGGAGCTCGCCCCTCACTTCCTTCTGGTGTCTGGTGGAGGTGGAGTGCCCCAACGAACAGTAGACCAACGATAAATAAGCATAGGGGTTGGAGCTTTGGTCAGCAACCGGCTGTGGAAAAACGATGTGTCCATTCGGATGGACAAGATGAATACCCGATACTGCCATAGGCAGGAAAACGGTTAGGAGTTGCTAGACCTGAAAGAAATAAGAAGGCAATGAACAATATTTTGGACTGACGACGGGGTGGACAGGTGCATGAAGGCAAAAAGGTGATAGATTCAACATTTGGCAGAGCGAGAAAAACCTTCCACAAACGTGGGAAGGTGCTCATGGTCATGGAAAGACAACATTAGAGGGCGGGAAATTGACTAAGCAAAGTGATATATATTCGCATCAGAAAATTTGCATTTTCCACCCTTGACCATTAGCGCGAGATATGGCACCGTCAAGGGCACGCTTCACATGGACAAAACAAAACCGGGAGTGGAAGGAACAATGCTAGGAATTCAATACTAAAGGCCAATACTACTCCTGCTAATTCTCATACCTGTCTTTTAGGTACCAACAAAGAACAAAGCTCACCTTAGCAACAACCAACAATAAAATTATAATGTGAATAATCAAGCGGTTGGCCCAAGTGAGGAATTCTTGAGCCACCCACGTCACCAGAATCCCAATTTAGCAAAAGCGCACGTGCTCATCAGCAAGATCCTTTCATGGCCAGTCACAATTTCTTTGGCTTGGTGGGTTGACAGAGTGACTCGGGCTAGAAACTCAACGCCAGGTAAGGGCTGGAATAAGACGGAATATCGTATCGACGGAGTATCGAATTCTTTCAGCGTGAATCTCAGCTGACATGATCCTACCCTAACCGGGGTCAATCTTTTCCTTCTTATCCTAAGGACGGTGACGTTACTATTCAGGGCTGCCGCCTGTTATATGGAGTCATGAAATTTCTTCACCTGTCAAATATGCCATTGTTGCGCACAGTCAACATAAAAAGGCAGTCAGTCAATTCTTGATTC
Source organism: Trigoniulus corallinus (assembly GCA_013389805.1). Classification (NCBI taxonomy): domain Eukaryota; kingdom Metazoa; phylum Arthropoda; class Diplopoda; order Spirobolida; family Trigoniulidae; genus Trigoniulus; species Trigoniulus corallinus. The sequence goes on from JAAFCE010004287.1 coordinate 3,541,476, forward strand.
CGCAAGAGCACATGGCCTTGCACAGATTTATTTATGGTCAGAGGGCACTCCTCAAGTTACATCACCATAATACCCTTATCCCGCCTATGGTAGGGTCGGGTCTGCGGGTTCTAGTCCTCCGCGCTCGCCTATCTCTCACCAGGTCCCCGTCCACCCCACACACTACCATACCCTTACGGACAACTTGCTCCTACGTCTGCTGCGGTCTCCCCTTCCTCGGGTGCTTCCAACCACCTGCATTCCTGAAATAGACCTAACGAACCCCTCCTCTCCTCTTCTCAATACTTGTCCATATCATCGCAACCTACTCTCCCTGACTATTCCGTGATGTCCACCACCTCCAGGCTACCTCTAATGTACTCATTCCTTATTCTATCAGCTCTTGACACCCCGCACATATACCGCAGCATTCGCATCTCGGCTACTTGCAGTCTAACTTGGATTGAGCAATCCAGCCCTTGCAGTTCAACCCAGGCAGAGGTAGTTTTGTTTCCGCGTAACAAAACCTTCTTCCAACCAAGAAAAAGTTCGTGGCCTCGACTATTCAACGAGAAAGTGCTTAATTTTGCATAGATTAGATTAAGTCACGGCACATTGTTGAGAAAGAGTCTCGTGCCGAGGTACATGAGATCATCAACAGCATCCCTTTGCCTCCTAAAGGACGAAGATGGGGAAAAAAATCCCACCTTGGAACATGAGAACGCATAGGAGAAACTTCATTTCCTTTCGATTACATATTACCTGAAATGAAATATGGCTATTGCACAATGGCTGTCATGCATCGGACTTAATCGTGGTGAGATGTTTTCGAATCATTTAACATCATGGTTCATTTCGTGATTGCGTCAAATGGTACGACGGACCAATGTCGTTGCCAACATCTCCTCCTCCTCATCTTCATCATCATCATCATGAATAATGCAACAACATGATGATGATGATGATTCAAGACTCGAGGGATGATGTACTGACGACGAGTGGTACAGAACCGTGGTACATAAAAATCCTGTACCATGACGACGATTGAATTCCCCTTCACAACAACGCATAATGGCCTTAAGTATGTAAAATCACTTCTTTCTTTTTTCCTCTGCAAGAAAAAACAAAATTAAACCAAAGTCCACAATGAACGGCGAGTAAAAAAAAAAGGGGCAATGACCAAAGGGAAAAATATTTTAAACACTAAACATTTATTGGAGAAAGTGAAACGAAGCATTACTAGAGTGGAAAAGATAGCAACAAATTTAACGAACTGGTTATTCTCACTATACGAATTTTCTCACACAAAAGTTTTACTAACGAAGTATTAAAACCTCTTCTCTCACTTTGCAAAACCACATTCACTTTTCAGGACAGTTACAAGTGGAATGCCTGCATGCTGATGATGGTCCACGCTCCCCATCACATAAGCTTGCAATTGTTTCCTGAACTGAGGTACACACACACACACAAGTGAGAATGGATGGACGTCGTCCAGTTATCTCTCCAAATTACTTTTAAGAGACAGGTGTGACCTCGTTTAAACTTTATTATAGCCTCACTAATAGCCCATTACAACTTGTGCACCTTGGAACTACACGTTCCAGAGTACGGTCAACAGTCATGTCATATTAGCAATTAATTTTTGCTACATGAAACCTGTGAAGTAGCAATACAGTCAAAAAAAAAAAGTAGCACGGCACACCTTAAGGTAATAATAATATTCCTGTTTAGCATCTCTTTCTCCACATCAGCTTACCTCGACTACAAGAGCTATTTCTTGCCCTACCAATGTGATAGTGGAACCTTAGTGGTGGAGTTCTGCGCCCTCTTGAGACCCATCCAATGAGAGATTATTTCATGGTGGAAATGTCTGCATGGACTTTCCTATCGTTAACATTTTCAGCCAAGAATTGAATCAATAAAACAGGATATGAGTCACCCTTCAGCGACTCACTAAATACGTGTGCGCGGAGGAGTAGTACTAACATTTCACGAAGGTGAAATAACATCAGACTTGGAACATGATCTTTGTTGACCCCTCATGAGGGGTTGTAAATTCCTTTGATATGCAAGGTCCCTGGACACCTTCGTTTCCAAGCCAACGTTATACAGGAATGATGTGCTAACCACCCTGTCAAAATGAGGAAGAATATTATCATCATCAGGATTCCAATGCACACAAATCCTTAGAAATCTGGTTACAGAAAAAAAAGGGTGTTATCTTTTCTTTTGCGGGCAATAATGTCTGCAAAGGGGCACTCCGAATCACGATTACAATTCAGGCCGGAAATAAATTCAACGTAATTTATACGCTGATGGTGGCGGTGGTGATGATTTTCAAACAGCATTACTAGGGCTCCGCATTTCGTGATAAAAATCCAGACAATCCCACCCATTTCTGTATAATAAAATGGCTGTGTGGTGCCAGTGATACGTGGTCACTGAAAAGCCTGGGGTAAAGGCTGTGGATGGTTTAATCACAACCTATGGATGCCGTTCATTCCCAATAGGCTACTGGTCTCAGGTCCGCGAGTGAACTCCAGTGACTGTACTTAACGCCACCACCTCTTTCCCTTGTTTTAAAAGAAAATAAATCTGCATTAATTCTTAATGGTATTGTGAGGTGACGAAGCAAAATGTAGATCACGCAACTTTTCAGGTGGAGGGCGATCTGTACTTAGCAGCAGTGACATGCCGACGGTAAATAAATAAAGAATGCTTAATCCAGCTGGCACTGCAGACTGTTTTCGTCGCCCATTTCTAGAAATTACCGACTGCAAGATTATCTTAGCAGTTGGTTGTCCATTTATCAAATAAAGAAAAATACAAATGACATCCACTCATAGTATTTTAAAACAGTGGCTTAGATAATGGAAATACAGAGGGGAGGGCAGGATTGACTGCAATTTTACAAGGCTACATTACTTTCCTCCGCAGCATGCAGCTGCCTGTAGGTTCTTGACGAGATACAATGGTGATTGCAAGAAGCCGGAATGAGACCGTCTGTAGTAGTGGTAGCAACTTTTTAAAAACACTGCCTTGACATAAGTGATCCTTAGCATTTGTATGCCGTTAAATGTGTGTATTAAACTGTCTCCATTATGACTGCTCCAACAGTTAAGCATCAGGGAACACTGATCCAATTAAATAACTAAATAGTTGAATGGCCCGTAAAATAACTCAGGAGCGTTCCAAACGTTTACAAAGAACATGTTTGATGGATGAAAGGACAACTCAACAATAAACAACGGCTAAAAAAACAAAACAAAAAAAAGGACAGATCATTTTCCAGAAACAATAATGTCGCTAACAACTGCAATAATAAAATGAGGACGACGTTTCCAGTCAAGTAAGGTAACAGTAGTTCCAGTTGAGTGCTCTTCGAGAGGAGAGCTCAGTTCACGCCAAAATTATACTGTTTACCACCTACGATGAGACAAAATAACAATTCACACTTTACTTCCGTATGGCACTGGGTTATTTGCCACAGAGATCATACCTTAGTCTGTCTAAATATAAAATTCGATATATCTAGCTACTGATATTCCAGGCCCATTATCACAAACCACCTTACAAATACTATAGTGTACCAGAAATCGTACGGTATGTGTGCGCTTTTCAAAATACAGGAAGACTACATCTTTTTCTGGACCTGAAGAGGTCATCAATGGGATGACTAATGTCAGACAGGTGACAGGGCAATAACCACCTTTTAATAAGCCTGTACACTGTGTACAAGGTCCATGTGCGACATCAGCAACTGTTCAACAGCAGGCAGATTTTCGAACACGGAAGTAGGAAATGCAGAATAACATCATTATTATCGAATATCACACACACAATAACAAAGCACATACAACTCTCATTATAAGAGATCGACGGAGAGAAAAAAACTAAAACATGGATAATTAGCCATCATTAAAAAGTCAAGAATTACCTGTTGTAAGGTTTTAAACCTCGCATTTACAATTTTGGATTAATGCAAATGCAGACGTACGTAGGCCTACATTCTTTTTTTTTTCTTAAGAATGAGTGTACGCTAAAACCTGGCACGATTTCCGGTTTAAGACAACATCGTCGTCATCAACATAATAGAGATCAGCTTTCAAGTATTAGGAGACACAAATAGTATAAGAGACATTATGAAAGGCTCAACAATTTACTCCTTGACGAAAATCATTCTTTCTTTAAGTTCATAATTATTTGATAATAACTTCGTGTGTAGTAGGTGATTGATTACCACAAGTCGTTGGTACAGGAAGTTGTCATGGCTACATTCTAATCCTGACTTCGACTACAACGTTGTACTTATCTCACACAGCATTCCTTTGTTTCTACTATTTAACTTGTCGTCATCAACAACAACAACATCTTTGAAAACTAGGAAGAAAAATAAGCGGAGAGTGAAACAAGAAGTAGTAAGACAGAGAAAGGGAAATACAGAAGGAGACTCGACGATACGATGGCATTTTCACGACCGCCACCATCAGCTACACCAATAACAACAACAACAACAAGAAGAAGAAGAAAAAAAGGTTGCCAAACTTGCCGAGAATGACTTCAAATAATAAATCTTAGGAATGTATCAATATTATATACACTTATGATATGCCATACCAGGAAGGTTGATCGCTAGTTAAACATTTTTTTTTTCCATTCTAAGTAGTAAGAATAAACTGATGTCATTATGCAGTTTAAAGAAGTCTCACACACTCAGCTTATGGTATGTCTCATTTAGCAAATTAAGACTGGTTTCAAAATGCATATTTAGATACGATAATCTCCTCATTTCAAGACTTAAAGCCTTGCCCCATCACTTTCATAAGATAATCTAATAAGAAACTCTAAAACACTGATATAAACTGGTGAACTAATAGCTATAATATTAGTGATAACAACTGTCACAAATATAAATAAATGAATGAGCCATATCAACATTAAAAAAACTGCCTCCCATAAAAGACGGAATAAAAAAAAAATCAAAATGACAAGATACAAGCTAATACATTTGTATTTCTGGGAGAAGAAAATACGCATATCACGAAGGAGCCAACGCCAAATCTACACCCTGTTTCATCATCATCATACCTTTATCCCGCCTGTGGGATAAGGGTATGATCAGTGGCGTCACTAGGGGGTGCGGGCTGCACCGGGTGACACCACTCACACCATGAGAAAAGGGGGTGACACCAAAGCAGAAGTAGCGGCTTTTTCGGGAGACGGGGGTGATACCACTGGGTATGATGATGATAATCCACTGAACATGTTCTGACCGGGGGCACCCCAGCCAGGCGTCTGGAACCGGCAGGAGTATTGGCCAGGTTGTCTGTGGGGGGATGCCCGCCTACCCCACGAATTGAGACGATGTAGACGAATTGGAATGCCGACTGTTTATTCAAATATTCTGGCAGGTCATCCTTCAGAAAACTGAGTCGATGACCGTCGCAATTCCTGCATTGACTTTCATTAGAACACAATTTTCCTTTCGTTTCTTCTGACATCTGTTGTCAAATCTACACCCCGTTTAAATTTCTATAACTGTCTTAACTATAGCATTTTCACGAACTCGGGCCTCAACATCAGACTGCGCTTCCCCAAAGGAAACCGCAGTGGACACATCAGTTCTCGTCTGATGGCCGAAGTTAAGCAACGCAACCCCAGCATGAGCGACCACTTGGGAACACTGGGTGCTGCTAATTTCCATTTTGTTTGTTTCATTGGATTTTAGGGGCCTTCAACTACAAGGTCATTAGAGCCCAGTCCACTGCGTAGTTCTAATGCAGAGAATGCACAGACACTACACTAATGAGGCGATATTCAGGTATTAAGGCACCCAGTTTTCTCAAGCGGCCACTCATGTTAGTACTAGCTGGGGTTGCGTTGCTTAACTTCGGTGATCAGACGAGAACTGGTGTGTTCAACGTAATACAGCCGCACCCCTACCAATACCCAAAAATCTTCGCAGCAGCGTCGTGTCTGTACAGACTCTGCATTAGAACTACGCAGTGGACGGGGTTCTAATGACCGTTGTAGTTGAAGGGCCCTAAAACACCAACGAAACAAACAATGGCAACCGCTGACTCTATGATGGTTAAAAAAATTCACTAGCCACTCATTAGACTGGTGGTTTGGTGTGAACTTCTGGACCCTAAGTGGGTGTTTCAGTGAAGATGAGAAGAAAGAAATTACTACCTAGTTGCGGAAATAGTTGGGGAAACGGGAACCAAAGTAGAAAACAGTTATGAGGAAGCAATTGACGTCATTTAAAGCGAAGGTGAGCACAAACAGGTTGCGATGACCATGATAATAACCTGATAGCGTATGCCATATTTACAACCTGTCGACAAATGAATAAATGAAGGATTACCGCAGAACCTTTTTAACATTTATTTATTTCAGTTGGGGAGTGCAACTAACACTAGTTCTTTTATAGGGCTGAAGAGTAAAATCCCCATCGGGGAAAGACCTACATACCAGGTGAGTGTCCAGTCAGGACTCCTTTGAGGGATAGTAAGTTTATCAAATGATAAGCAGGATTCAAACATACAGGTCGATTCTTAATCTGAAAATTTCTTTCCACAACGATGACCTTTCAATATAATATTGATGACAACATTGTTCTTTGAAGCATGCCAAAATCTGAACCATATTAGGCTCGCAGCCAGCAACTGTCATTTCCTAAGGAAGTCACCTTCAGATGCGCCATTTACAGAAATGAATATCAAAGGATCACGGCCACAACCAGAGATAAAGTATAATGTCAGCCAATAAATTCATGTACAATAATTGGTTCCCCAATAATTTTCCCAATATTTTCCTTTTTTTTCGGCAAAAGTATCCAGACATGGACCACCTACAGTAGATCCGCAAATGTCATCAAAATTGAAGATGACATCATTTCAAGAATAAGAACCAAGAGCTCTCGAGAAATGAAGACAGGAAAGTGAGACCTATTTATTTCTTTAGACGTCTGCTTTCATCAATCAAGACTCAGAAAATTACAATGACCAGTAAGCTAATAAACAATTACAACAACATTATTATATCCTAACCCTTCACATTCCCAAGAACAGCAAAAAAAATATGCTCAGATTTTTGTTTTTTGTTGTTGTTGTAATCATTATGCATTCCTTTCTATATAGAGGTGGTTCACGCTTTCAAACCTGTTTTCCTAAAAACGATAGGGCGAGATCCCATCTGAGTTTATCATCAGTCATCAATTGAAAGGGGACGGGGTGGAGGCTGCCTGCCTACTACTTTTATAATTATTATTCTTAATTCAAATATTAGAGCACCACGGCCCTGGCAACGAGGAATAAGGGCGAGTGTAGGTTTAAAACTTGTCCCGTGTCTGGCACTGGGACAAATTTGTCCCTACGACTGACTGACTCCCTTCGTCCCCCACTCGATTATCAGCAGTTCATGTCAATGCTGGCTTTCGTGCTGTTATGCAACTCGTTCCATGACCACTAGTCACTTCCTTTTCCACCTGAAACTAGTTGCTTGAAAACCTCAAACATTTTTATGCAAAACGCACAAGAAAATCGTGATATAAATTGAACTTTTGGGACAATAACAGCCGTTCAATCAACTCTAGAATTCTGCTTATGTTGCAGAATTCATACCGTGTCGCAGACAGAAAAACTGACAACAAAAAAAGAAAGAAAATAACCCCCTTTCTCGTAAGTTATATTACAACAACTTGTAAGTATAGGTATATGCAAATTAATGATGATGTTTATTAAGGAAGAAAATGTAAAGGTAGAGCAGGAAATATTTTTTTTTTCAAGGTGCTACTCGCTTAGCGTTTATCGCCTCTACGGACAAGAATTCCTCACATGGTTGTATTCATCACAACATTATCGTATTATCATCAACATTTATTATATTAATTATCATCTCGCATCAGTTGCATCTTATAACAAACAAGTGGAGGAGATATTGCAAGCAAGCAACAAGTCTGGTAACTATTACAAAAATACTGTACAGTGGAACCCGGATAAGACGTTTCCCGTGTCAGAGCTTTTCTCCCACATTACAGTGTCCAATTTGTTAGGTCTCGAAATAAAATGTATTAAGGATCATTCTGCGGATCCCGGCCGACTCGCGAATTACCCCCAGGTGTCGCAAGGCAGGCATCCTGACATTACCCGTAATCCTCTCCTATTGCAACCTCCTGGTTATCACCACTGCTCTAAGGAACCCCTCCCACACGCTTTACCATCTCTCCCAGTACTTCACCTCCTTGATCACAGCCATGAGCTCCCGCCAGTTTCGGTTCGAGCCTAGCGCCCTCTTTCAAGATCGTCCCACCGGCCTGTTCCCCCTCTGGAGCACCCTTCCTGCCGCCATCCGTTCCTCCATATTCTCTGTGGGAGCGGCAAACTGCGTTGGACACAATGTGCGGCCAAGTTGCGTTGGACACACCAGTTCTCACGAGATCACTGAAGTTAAGCAACGCAAATCTACGTTAATACCAACATGGGTGGTTGGTAGAGAACGTTGGGTGCTGCAATTTTCCCCTCTCCTACATCCCCTACACCTACTTCCTCCTCTCCCGCGAGCAGCCTCCTAAGGGTTCGGCCTGTTATGGCTGCTTGGCTTACTCTCTAACCCGTTAGTGCAACACCAGTTCTCGTCCGATCACTAAAGTTAAGCAACGCAACCCCAGTTAGTACTGACATGGGTAGCCGCTTGGGAAAACTGGGTACTGCCAGTATTCAAAAATCGTCGCATTAATGTAGTGTCTGTGCAGTCCCTGCATTAGAACTATACTGTGGACGGGGCTCTAATGGCCTTGTAGTTGAAGAGCCCTAAAACGCCAACAAAACAAAAACAAAAATCCATATTCTCTTGCTCCGCGTTCAGGTGCCTTAACAACTGCCGACACTTCAGAAGGAAGCTCCTCGCGCACTGTTTAGGCGCCTTAACCTGATCCCGGTCGTCGCTACCCGCCGTTAATTCCTGGGGTTCGATCCCACGTCCTCGCACCTAAGTTATGATAACCGTGTATATTCTGTGATTTTGTATCTGATGTACGTTTTTAAATAAATAAAAAAAGTCTACGTCATCTTTTCCGGGATATGAAGTTTCTCGGATATATAAGACTTCCCCCCCCACTAAGGTAGTGAGTGACCTTTACTAGACCAAGAGTATCATTTAATGCTGAAATTTGCCCGTTTAACACGTTTTTGAAGATTCACTGAGGTTTGACTGAGACTTTTGAAAGGTTCACTGAACAATTTGAGGACTATGTCAATAGCATTGACAATTTTCTCCCTTATTCGGAGCATAATCAGCAAACACCCATCCCGCCTATGGCAGGGTCGGGTCTGCGAGTTCTAGTCCTCCACTTCCGCCTATCTCCTACCAGGTCGCCGTCCACTCCACACACTACCATATCCTTACGAATAATTTTCTCCCACGTCTGTTTCGGTCTCCCCCTGCCTCAGGTGCTTCTAACTACCTGTCATCCTAAAATAGACCTAACGAGCTCTTCCTCCTCCCCTCTTCTTATTACGTGTCCATACCACCTCAACCCCACCTTAACCTAATCTCGGCTCCTTGCGTTTTATTGACGTGACTCTACCTCACTGCCCCCCCTCCCCCGACACTCTGATCCATAGAGGATAGCTGGCCCTAACCACTGCGCCCTATAAAACTTCCCCCTTTCAACTTGATTGGGATCCTCCTATCACACAAAGACTCCATTTGCCTGTCTTCACTCCTCTTATTTATCGTCGGCCAACTGTTTGTTGGGCCACTCCACCGACCTCATACACCTGGGAATTCTGCCTCATCTACCTGCTGTACAGTAGAGAAGATGCTTTGACGTGCCAATGCTATCGTGCACCACACGGAACGTGCTGTCGAGGATTTTTCTCTGGCTCGAGATATGCCAGCCCAGCTCAGTCCAGTATCGAACCTAGAACCACTGGCGCAGCACGCTACCTATTACGTCAGCGAGGCGGGTCGATAATAGGCCAAAAGCAAAAAGAAAGAAAATCACGTAAATTAAGGACGTCCCCTGTTGGGTATTAGCATTTATATTTAAAAAATAGAATGTCATATACGCCGATGGAGTACAATATGCAATTCCGGAAGTGATCAAATGAGGCGTCCTTTCACGTGGTAATGGCGGTAATCCACCGCATTGAAAATTGGCTGATTGTCGGATCTGATATCATAATTGTGTGAAATCTACGTCATTCAAGTAAATAATATTTTAATTATATGTTTCCTCTCTTCTAAAAATAGTCATTTTTGTACGGCGAGGGGATAAATATACTGTCCATATCAAGCTAATATATTTTGGCCGACCTCTCACTTGAAAAAATATATGAACCAGTTTGCTCACTTCCTTCCTCCTGTTGTTTTCATTTTTTATTTCTCTCTGTACACATTCTAACCCCTTCAGCAACTCTACATTTATCTCCTTAACCTTGTGAATTTGTCTCAGTTGTAACCCTCAATTTCAGTCCTCTTTCAAAGATGTTGCTTCCTCAACGCTGTGCAGTAGTAATATAACAACTGGCTCGATACTGTGTTGGGGTGGTTTTCTTTCTGTCTCTCCCCTTTGTCTTAACCAGATCACCTAAAATAATGACAGCAGAGGTAAGTAAGTACGCCCTGCAACTAACATTTGGACTTGTGACTATGGTGTAAAGTCAATGAACTATGAGAGAAGGAAATACTCCTCTCCTAACAGGTGAGTGCTAGGGGTAGCTGCTACTTTGCTCTACACCAAAGGCCAAGGAAAAAAAATTACCTTCACGTTTTATGGTTACTTTCAAACTGAACTACATAACCAGTCCATACTGAGTAAAAACAGTTACCTAAATAATAGTAGTAGTAATAATAATAATAATAATCCTAGTTCCAGTTTCACGCAATTGCTCTACGAATAACAGTAAATTAATTGCATTCAAAGAATTGAAAGCTCCTCCTCCTCTTCCTTTGGCAGTTTCAGGTACCAAATGTCATGCAGCCGGTAAATCATAATAATTTCCTAGCCGCTAGCTAAGATAGTTACAAAAAGACAATTTGATGAGATATAAAGGTGGTTGGGTTTTTTTGTTTATTATACTCTTCTTTTTTTGTGTAATGTGCACATCCCTATATATTGACCTCATTCATTTGGGAAGGGCAAACAGAAACTGCTTCCTTGTGCTTGGCCATTAGTCAGGTGTTATCATCAACATATCTTTAACCCGTCTATGCTAGGGTCGAATCTACTGTCCTGTAGAGTACAACCTCCTACCACGTTTCCATTTGGCCATGTCTGCTCTCGACAACGAGAAGCGGCTTATTGGGTTGGACACACCAAATTCTCGTCTGATCACTCCAGTGAAACAACGCCAACGCAGCTAGTACTGACCATGGGTGGCCGGTTAGGAAAACGGGGTACCGCTAATACCCAATAATCGTCATAATAGCGTAGCGTATGTGGGGTAGGACGGTATCATCATCATACCCTTATCACGCCTGTCGCAGGATCGGGTCTGCGGGTTCTAGCCCTCCACTCCCGTCTATTTCCCACCAGGTCCCCGTTCCCCACAGACAACCCGGCCAATATTTCTGCGGGTTCCAGACGCCTGGCTGGGGTGCTCCTAGGCAGAGCAATCCCATCTAGAAAAGGGGTTACTCTTAGATTAGGGACCCTTACAGGAAAAACAGGAGGTTGGCTGAACGGAGACCTTGTGGGAGATAGACGCAAGTGGAGGGCTAGAACGTGCAGACCCGACCCTGCCACAAGCGGGATAAGAGTATGATGATGATATCATAACAGCCTAGGGTCTGTGCAATCTCTGCATTAGAACTACGCAGTGGACCGGGGCTCTAATGACCTTGTAGTTGAAGGGACGTAAAACACCAACGAAACAGAAAGTCCTCTCGATAACTTGCATCCTTGTCTTGGACCTCACCAGCTCGTCTCCCCTTAACATGTTTTTCTTTTCCTTTGGAGTACGGACCAGGGTTAGTTTTAAATGACCTTACTCTCTATTTTAGCAAAGGTAACCCGAAAATGTGATCTCGGATGCAAAGATGGTTTCCACCAAAAAAAAAAACAATATTTCAAAAGCCAGCACTGGAAGTGGAAGGAAGGCGCTGTCCCACTCTTGTCGAGAAGAAGCCAACCCACATCGGTCCAGTATCGAACGTAGAACCATTGACGCAGTTACCGACCACTCTTTTCACTGCGCCACCGAAGGGGATATCACCTCGAGACACATACCCATAAAATAGTAAACTACTGAACCATTCATTGTTCACTAAATTTTAAAAATGGTGTCTTTTTTTTTTGTCCTCTTTATTTTTAGAGGAACAAGACCAGAAGAAGAATGCAAATTATATCGTGAGGGACAACTCAGTAGTCATCGTCACACCGATCTGCTAGAGAGGTGCTGTGCAGTTTAGATAAGGGTACAGTATTCTACCAAATATATGACACTTTTTTTATTCCGTGTGAAAAATTTGCGGCATTTCATTTCACGGTCAAGATTGCCGAAAAACATCCCTTAATTTTGTTTTTCTCCTAGATTTCGTCAAGAGGGAGAAGGAAAGAGATAAAGAAAGGGGTTGTCCCACACAGTTTACATGGGACGAATCAATAACTTACTACTGTACATTTTTTTGTTGTTGTGTGGATGAAATATTTAGAGCAAAGGGTTGTGATATCATGTTACTATTATTATTGCAATTGCAGTTATGTAGCACATGATTAAATTGCATCACAATTCTAAACACCGTTTTATATTATCATTATTAACCTGCCCTTCATCATCATTATTCTTCTCCAACATCTTGGGTTATCTATCAAAAGATTCACCTTACAATGAACTCTAATGAAGGTATCAGTTTTAAGATACACGTATCACAAAGAATTTCAAAAAAAGGAGTTACAACATTCAGGTCAAAGTTGAAAAAAAACAATACATCATTATATGATTCAGATTATATTATATATAAAAAAATTAGGCTCTGATTTCTCAACTTTTTATTGTAGTACACATTCATGCTAAGAGATTTCATTTTTCTTCTAGAGATAGAGGGCGGGAGAGAAAGAGAAGGAGGGAGACAGAGCGGGAAGCAGAGACAGAGGAGGGGGACAGGGCGACAGAGAGGGAAGGAGACAGAGGAGGGGGACAGGGCGACAGAGAGGGAAGGAGACAGAGGAGGGGGACAGGGCGACAGAGAGGGAAGGAGAGAGAGGAGGGGGACAGGGCGACAGAGAGGGAGACAGAGAGCGGGAAGCAGAGAGAGAGGAGGGGGACAGAGTGAGACAGGGCGACAGAGAGGGAGGGAGAGAAAGAGACAGGGAGATATAGAGAGAGGGGAACAGAGACAGACAGGGCGACAGAGAGGAAGGGAGAGAAACAGAAGAAAGGGAGATAGAGAGAGAGAGGGACAGACAGAGAGAGAGGTGGACAGACAGAGAGAGAGGGGGGGACAGACAGAGAGAGAGGGGG
>JAAFCE010004287.1:3555326-3596532 GCA_013389805.1 Trigoniulus corallinus
GGGACAGACAGAGAGAGAGGGGGACAGACAGAGAGAGAGGGGGACAGACAGAGAGAGAGGGGGACAGAGAGGGAGGGAGAGAAAGAGAGAGACAGAGAGGGAAAGACCGAGACAGGGAGACAAAGAGAAGGAGGGAGACGGAGGGAGAGAAACAGAGATATTAGACAGAAAGGGTTGTTTAAGTAACAGCAGCAGCAGCAGCAGCAAGAAAAATGGCGAAATTTGATACTGCTGTTGCAAGAATATCCGTGACTACTTTGAAAGTACAGAAGGGGCGGGGGAAGAGGCATGAAATTCTCTTAACGGGACAAGGAGAGGTAGGGGAGAAAGATTATTGTTTTTTTCTGTATGGTAGTAAATAATTTTAGCCTACATGTTAATTTTATTATTAAATATACATGAAATGAAATACCGATGATAATAAAACAAAAAAAAACTAGAATGTCAATATTTAAAAAATGAGAACTGGATTTTCTGGGACAAACTTGCTCAATATCTGACATCCGTTGCTAACATGAATTACAAGTTAAATTTAATGGTGGATACATGGTTTTTTTTCCTGGACAGAACAATACCGTGACGAAATGAAGCAGAAAATGGACAAATTCAATTTCAAAAATGTCGATTATTGAATATCTCGCCTCTCTCTCGGTGGTGGTTAGCTTACTCCACTTCCCAAGTGTCCACATTGCAAGGATCTGCATGGGCCGAAACTAATACTTTTACTTAGCTCGAAATGCGCCTTTTCCGACCCTACTGGATAGTAAAACAGTAGCCTCAACTACACGTAACAGAGGTCTTTCCAGCTACACGAACTGACCTCACAGATGGAGGACCTTGCCTACAGCCTGCGGTCGTTGAATTTTGATTTGCTTCTTTGGTGTTTTAGGGCCTTTCAACTGCAACGGTCATTAAACCGCCGCCGTCCACTGTGCAGTTCTAATGCACAGTCTACAAAGTCACTACGCTGTTAGGGCGACATTCTGGTATTAGCAGTACCCAGTGTTCCCAAGCGGCCACCCACGTTAGTACTAACTGGGGTTGCGTTGCTTAACTTCAATGATGACTCGAGAACTGGTGGGCCCATGTTGTTGTTTGTTGGTGTCTTAGGGCCCTTCAACTACAAAGGTTATTAGAGCCCCGTCCACAGTGTAGTTCTTATGCGGAAACTGCACAGACTCTACAATAATGCAACGATTTTTGGGTATTAGCAGTACCCGGTTTTCCCAGGCGGCCACCCATGTCAGTACTAGCTGGGCTTGCGCTGCTTAACTTCAGGGATCAGACGAGAACTGGTGTGCCCAAAGCAATGCAGTCGCTCCCCTATGTGCACCCAATTCTGATGGGACAATAGATAGACCGCCCTGCTATAGGCGGATGGATGACTTCGTCCTATTAAAACTGAGCTGCTATTAACGGATTGCTTTTATAATTTGACTTAACGTCTGCAGGTTCGTGTCTAAACAAGAAATTCACGCCTTTTTTGTCCAAAAAACTTAATTGGGTTCGCATTGTCGGAAATGAAAAGGTTAATTAATATCAGATGAAATAACTGCTCTGGTCAACGACATTATATGCCGTGAAAGGTGAATAATATATATCATGTAATTATATTACAACGTGTTGATTGAAGTATAATAAGCAACTTATAGCTTCCGGTGTTGGTCAGTTACAAAAAAAAATTATTACCTCGTTCCAAAAATTGATTTCAGAAGTTACAATTAATAAGTAATATAAGGAATATATTGGGTGAGAAATTGTTAGAAATTATGGCTGCTGTTGCGTGTTTTGCAAAAACGAAACATTGTAAGATACTTCAGTTAAGTTTAAATTCTCTTATTAACTTTTCAAGGCTGAGACATAACAAGGAAGCAACTCCATACCTTTTACCCCGCCTATGGCAGGGTCGGGTACCCATCTTGTCCCTCTGAATGGACACAAGGGAGATCTATTGCACGGTGCATTTCCGCAGCTGGTTGCCGACCAAAGCTGCAACCCCTACGCTTACTTATCGTCAGTCTACAGTTCACTGGGACACATTCCACCTCTACCAGAATTCAGGAGAAGGTGGGGGCGACCTCCTCCACCATCGTACACCACAGGGGACCTCGGTTACACTTCTCATCCGACAGGAGGTGCACTCGAGGCTTCTCTCTCGTCCGGTAAAGAAGCCAACCCACCTCGATCCACCATCGGCAGTGACTGTATTTCGTTACTACAGGGCAAAGTTAGAGAATGGGGGTTAGATCAGTGGCAACAGAGCATGGAGGGACGGGGGGCAAAGAAAACGCTGAGGGTGTTGGGGAACAAGGCTTACGATAGAGAAGGAGGTAATTTATGGCAATACGTGAGCGAGCGCACTTCTGTTTCGGGCAAGAGCTGGGTCACTGGAGACGAAACAGAAGATGGCAAAGATCACAGGTGGAGAGGAGGGCCGCGGATTGTGTGGGGATCAAGTGGAGGATGTCAGGCATGTGATACTGGCATGTCCAACGCTGGGGACCACTGCAGGAGGGACTGGGAAACCCCCCACATTGGAAGAGGTCTTCGGGGTGATAGGAGTTCAGGTGGAGGGACTGCAATGGGTGCGAAAGGCAAAGGTGTTGCTAGGGCGGTGGTGGAGATCTGGACAGATGGGTCTAGCATGAAAAATCTCACTAGCAAGGTATCCGTCACAAAGGATCACATATTCGTAAGTTTACACCAGTTCTCGTTTGATCCCTGAAGTTAAGCAACGCAACCCCGGCTAGTACTGACATGGGTGGCCGCCGCTTGGTAAAAGTGGGTACCCAAATACCCAAAAACTGTCGCAACAGCGTAGTGTCTGTGCAGACTCTTCATTACAACTACGCAGTGGACGGGGCTCTAATGACCGTTGTAGTTGGAGGGCCCTAAAGCACCAACGACAGGAGCGGCGAATTACGTTGGACACACCAGTTGTCGTTTGTTTGTTTGTTGGTGTTTAAGGTCCCGTCAACTACAAGGTCATTAGAGACCCGTCCACTCGTAGTTCTAATGCATATGCTGCACAGACACTACACCAATGCGACGATTATTGGGTATTAGCAGTACCCAGCTTTCCCGAGCGACCACCCATGTCAGTACTAACTGGGCTTGCGTTGCTTAACTTCAGTGATCAGACGAGAACTGGTGTGTCCAACGCAACTCGCCGCTCCCACCAGTTGTCGTCTGACCACTGAAGTTAAGCAGCGCAACCCCAGCAAGTACTGACATGGGTGGCCTTTTGGGAAAACTGGGTACCGCTAACACCCCAAAATCGTCGCATCAGTGTAGTGTCTGTACAGTCTTTGCATCATAACTATGCTGTGGACGGGTCTCAAATGGCCTGTGTTAGTTTTAAGGGCCCCAAAACACCAACAACCAACGACAGAAAAAAATAATTGGTGCAGTATCGAACCTAAAACTATACCGACGCAGTTACCGAGCGTGCTACCCACTGCAGTACCTAGGCGGTGTTTTGAAGGCCGAGAAATAAAAGCACAATTTTAATTTAGCTAAAAAATTATGATTATACATTTTTCTCTAGAAATTTGCCAAACGATTACAATTTTGTCAAATACTAAATAACAGCAGCAGCATGTAAAATCAGTAGAAGGTCATTCGCCAATTACAATTTTGGACCAACTAAAATTTGGTTTCTTTTTTTTAAAAAAAAAGAATTATTATTATTATTATTACTAAAATTAAAACCACATGCGATAGATAGGAAAGTAGCTAATTATAGAAAAATGACCAACCAGTTTCAGTGTGGAGAATTTTAAATGCCTAGTTGGAAACATGCAATATACAATGTTATTATTTCGGAGTCGAATTATTATCTCTTAAGGTCGAGATTAAAATTATCTATATTTTAAAACTTTTTAAAAATATTCTCATGAAGGCGATCATTCAACACGCCAAGGACAAACAATAATTTGTTTAAAACTAAAATTACGAACGGGTAAATTAAAAACACCACCATAACAATGGCCATTTGGCGATAGTGGGAGTTGTTTGTTGGTCTTTTAGGGCCCTTCAACTACAACGGTCATTAGAGCCCCGTCCACAGCATAGTTCTGACGCAGAGACTGCACAGACACTACACTAAAGCGACGATTTTTGGGTATTAGCAGTACCCAGTTTTCCCAAGTGGCCACCCACGTCAGTACTAGCTGGGGTTGCGCTGATTAACCTCAATGATCAGACGAGAACTGGTGTGCCCAACGCAATTCGCCGCTCCCGCGATAGTGGGAAGGACTGCGTTTCACCTCATGTGCAAGAGGACTGAGTTCAATTTTTACAACCTGTGAAGCCTCACAAGATTGTCCACTTGGTCCAGCTGGGTCACCACCACACTTACTGTATATACTGGAAAGAGGTTTATTGCGTTCGACACACCAGTTCTCGTCTGTCTGATCACTGAAGTTCAGCGACGCAACCGCCCCCTTCTTTTTTGGTTCGTTGGTGTTTTAGGGCCCATCAACTACATGGTCATTACAGCCCCGTCCACTACGTTGGTGTTTTAGGACCCTTCAACTACAAGGTCATTAGAGTCCCGTCCACTGCCTAGTTCCAATTTAGAGACTGCACAGACACTACATTAAAGCGATGATTTTTGGGTATTAGCAGTACCCAGTTTTCCCAACCGGCCACCCATGTCAGTACTAGATGGGGTTGCGTCGCTTAACTACAGTGATAAGACGAGAACAGGTGTGTCCAACCCAACACCGGCGCCCCAACGCTTTCCTAGATTGAATATTACAAGCATTATTAGTGGAACTAAAGGGTGAGTGAGAAGGAGAGAGATGAAAAGAAAGAAGGATCCAGAAAAAAAAAGGGGGTTTCCTGTGAAGAAATGTTTCCAACGTTTATTCCCACGAACAGCTTCATGTCATGGTAAACTAACTCCTTACCATTTTACCAACAACATCATCAACAAAAACTGACATCGAGGTCATTTACAAATTTCGTAACATGTGAACCCTCTCTCTCTCTCCCCCCCCTTCTCTCTGGATGTGTCTCATGGACATTACTGGTAATACGCACATAAATTAGTCTTTAGAGATCATTTGTTTCTCAAGACAATTTTCTTAGTGCATTGACTTCAGTGAAAGATGTATCTCTGTAAACAGATTTGGTATGGAATTTTACGGTACCAGAAGGGGGTTACACAATTGATCCAAAGTGTGGTGATAAATATGAGAGGATTACTTTCTCATTTTTACCTACTACATGCCTTCCTTTCCTTCCTCCTTCCTGACACGAAAACAGTCAATCCCTAACCGGTAGAGGAGCGGCTGCAGTGCGTCGGACACACCACTTCCTAGTTCTTAGGTGAACTCTTGGGAACACTGGGTACCACTAATATCAAAAATCGTCTCAACAGCATAGTGTCTGGGCGGGGAATCTGCATTAGAACTGGGCATTGCACAGGACTCTAATGATCATCGTAGTTGAAGGGCCCTAAAACACCAAGAAAACAAACAAACTTAACTGGTGGCACGCATCGTATCCCGAGTTCAAACACCCACCTTTGCGGTGGAAACACCGTTGGTGTCGGAGCGGCGAATTGCGTTGGACACACCACTTCTCGTCTGATGCGTTGGACACCCAAGTTGCGTTGGACACACCAGTTCCCCTGAGATCACGGAAGTTAAGCAGCGCAAGCCCACGTCAATACCAACTTGGGTGGTTGGTAAAGAACGTTGGGTGCTGCAAATTAATCCTCTCCTTCGTCCTTCCACCTACCTCCTCATCTCCCGCGGGCAGCCTCCTAAGGGTTCATCCTGTTATGGCTGCCTGGCTTGCTCCCCAACCCACGAAACTAATCCAGTGAACACTGAAGTTAAGCAGCGCAACCCCAGCTAGTACTGACATGGGTGGCCGCTTGAGAAAACTGGGTACCGCTAGTATCCAAAAAATCGTCGCATTAGTGTAGTGTCTGTGCAGTCTCTGCTTAAGAACTACACTGTGGACGGGGCTCTAATGACCTCGTAAGTTGAAGGGCCCTAAAAAACCAAAAAAAAAATACCGTTGGTGTCTATCAAAGACTGGTATCTGTTGTAGCTCGAATAAAAAGGTAAATATTGTTCAGTGCCCTTTGTCCCAAAAAATTTAAGAACTGGGAATGGTCAAGCAGCAACTAGACACCACTAAATATCTATTTGGACAGTCTAAAATATCAATTTGTACAGGGCAGTGGTTAGGCCAGCTATGCTACACATGCATCAGAGTGTTGGGGCAATGAGGAAGAGCCACATCAATGGAATAGAAGCAGCCGAGTGCTGCGGTACATAAGTGGGGTGTCGAGAGTTGATGAACATATTAGAGATAGCCTAGGGGGGGGAGAAATGAGGGAGAGTAGATTGAGGTGGTATGGACACGTAATGCGAAGAGGGGAGGAGAAGTTCGTTAGGTTCATTACAGGAATGCAGGCGGTTGGAAGCACCCGGGGCAGGGGAAGACCAAAGCAGACGTGGGGGCAGGTTGTCTGTAAGGATATATATCAGGACAGGGACCTGGTGGGAAATACACGAGGGTGGAGGAGTAGACCCAGCAGACCCGACCCTGTCACAGGCGGGATAAGGGTATGATGATGGACAGTAATACAACTGTTTTATGCACGCTGCAAATTCAAGGGAAGAAGAAAAAGAAGAAGAAGGAAAGAAATTAAAACAGCCGTGACCCCAACCCGAGTAACAATGGACAACGAAAATTTTTGGGACGCGTAACTGTACACCATAAAAAACCAGAAGAAGTAAAAACTGTAATTAATCACAACTGCTAATAATTAATTTTACTCTTCGAGATGCAAATCAGTCGGTGCCTCCCTCCATACACGAGAACTCACAAATTTTTGGAGGTGGTGGTCAGTTGTTACCTAAATGTCACGTGCTTCACGTCAATAAAGCAACACACTTACAATGGCTGTTTATCAGCACTACAGCAACAAGAAATCCATCAATTGACTACATCTTTACATTTGAAGCCCTCTGCCCCCCTTCCAAAGACTAGTGTCGGCCAGTAGCTGCCTCATAACAGGTACAAACATGTTTCTATCATCAACCCAAATTACTGGAACCATTGTGTAACGGGTCGATTCTGTTTGAAATTTTATCAACACAATCTCTCAAATTTAATTTTAAACTACTGTTTTCTCCACATAATATGTATCGAAACCCTTTCGATATTGAATGGGGAACCCGTCTCCATGGTATCACGCTCGATAATCCAGTGGACAGGGGTACAAATCCAGATGGCTATTTCCTCTGCTTCCGTCCCGGATGAAAAATTCTGCCCCCTCCCGCGTGATGTCCATGATCTCATCACCAACTACTCCACGGAAAACAACCTTTTCTACATCAACATCTACATGCAGACCTGTAACATTCCCAGGGGTAGCAGCTCGCGTCCCATGACATCAGTAAATGACCTTCACAGGTTAGAGGCCAACGTTAAGTAGCCAAACAAAAAGGAAGAAATGCAAGAGTATAAGAAGAGGGGAGGAGGAGCTCGTTAGGTCCTTTACAAGAATGCAGGTGGTTGGATTTTTTTTGGCTGTTTTGTTGGTGTTTTAGGGCCCTTCAACTACAAGGTCACTAGAGCCCCGTCCACAGCATAGTTCTGATGCAGAGGCTGCATGTGACGATTTTCGGGTATTAGCAGTGCCCAGTTTTCCCAAGCGGCCACCCATGTTAGTACTAGCTGGGGATGCTTTGCTTAATACCAGCGATCAGACGAGAACTAGTGTATCCAACGCAATGGTGGTTGAGAGCACCTGAGGGGGGGCCCAAAGCAGACGTGGAAACACATTGTTCGTAAGGATATGGCTATGTGTGGTGTGGTGGGCAGGGACATGTTGGGAGAAAGGTTGAAGTGGAGGGCTAGAACCCGCAGACCCGACCCTGCCACAGGCGGAATAAGGGAATAATGATGAGAGAGGAGCAGGAGGAGGACGTAGGTCCTCAATAATGCTATATATTATTACGAGTTTTGACTGATCTTAACACGTAAAGTTCAAATATTGACCAGTTAACTGACCTTCCAAGTTCTTCGTGTAACTCGTATGCATCTTCAAATGGTTCTTGTTTAAATAAAACCATGATGTCGTCCTCTCGTCTTCCGTTCTCTTAGAAAAACAAATCCTTAGGAGATTAAAAATTGTAGTATAATAGTTGAAAATTGTAAGACTACGGCGAAAATCGGTGTAGTGCATCCAACAACTCGTCCATGTCTTCATTTAAACAGTACTTGCAACCTGGTGCCACCGCAACGGTATTCCACACGTGTAATGGTCATCGCCGAGAGCCACACTTGAACATTGACCACCGTTTGAACGCAAACAAGATACCCTGTTTCTTTTTCATCTATTTCTTTGCATCTACAGCCTCTGAATAACCTTCTTCGGTCTCTCTCCCTCTCTTTCCAAGAGGTAAGTCAAGTGATTGCCGCACCATCAAGGCTGACAGGTGTAACCCGCTCACCCTTTCCTACACCATACACAATGCAGTAGTAGTAGTAGTAGGATTACTACTACCTATTCCACCAGTCGTTAGATCACTACTAGTACTAAAGTATCACACACACACATACACGTACCACTTGTCGACATACCTTTCTTTCCTCTCTCTCTTGCTCTCCTCTTCCGCAATTTTAGTGTCTGCCACCAGGTAATCGCTTCTTGTCTCACCTCATTTTGATTGGAAGACATCCACAAGAGCATCATCCACGCACCTTATACATATGCAATCCACACTCGTGGGGACAACGACGTCGACGACGCTCTGCAGGAATGCGTTTCTCGCAATAAAAAAATGTAAGATATACTTAACTCGGTGTAGACTGTTTTTAGAGAGAGAGAGAGAGACACAGTAGAGGGAGAGGGCAATCAACCGATAGAAGCACTATGGCAACGCTGCAACGATTGAATAATTGCAGTGTTTGAGAGAGAGAGAAGCAGCTAAAGGACGTTCACGATATTCGAGTAGGAAATCATTATTAGATGAATACTGGTACTATATGTGTGTGTGTGTGTGCACGAATCTAGATGGACAGGAAGGGAGTGAGGATAACGAGCAATAATTAATATTAAAGAAGAGGGAGTTACTGGTTAGTATGGGACGGTGGCAATTCAGCCATGAGAGCCACTTTTCTGTGGTCGTCCCCTGACCACATGCCGGAATTAAGAGAGAGAGAGACACACACACAGTAAGAGCAGAGGGGTCCGATAATTAAATGACTGTGTTGAAAATTGATATTCAAAGACAATTCCAACCAGTTATTCACGATTTCCAACTGATCATGGGCTTTCCGAGAACAGATCGATAAACTATACATACGTACATATTGTACTTGAAGAGGGTAACCTCGAATTGATGTGGACTGTATGAAAATTTCAGGTTGTGCTAATCCTCCTATGATGTGAGACCTCGAGAGGGGAGAGGGGTTGTTTGGGACAGTTATTTTACACATGTTTTGGGCATGAAGAGGAATTGTAAAAGGGGAGCCGCTTATAGCGTTGGACACACCAGTTCTCGTCTGGTCACTGATGTGCAACAACGCAACCCCAGCTAGTACTAATATGGGTGGCCGCTTGGGAACACTGGGTACCGCTAATACCCAAATATTCGTCGCATTGGTGTAGTGTCTGTGCAGTTTCTGCATTAGAACTAACCAGTGGACGGGGCTCGAATGGCTTCTTAGTTGAAAGGCCCTGAAACACCTCCTGAACTGTAGGTGTGGAATCGAATCAATTCGGTTGCAAACTATAGTTGCAACCATAACGTCCCCACTACAGTTGACCAACAAAAGTACCGTATTTGTCGGCATATAGGAAGCACCGTTTTTCCAAAATTATGGCTCAGAAGAAAAAAATCACCTGCGTATGAAATGTGCGGGGCGAACTCCATGGGTTCAATACCGACCTTTTTTTCTTATGCGTGCGCTACTGAAATGAGGTTGTGTCCGTCTTATATGCCGTCAAATACAGTAATGAAAAGTACGTACAGATCAAATTAAATGACTGTATTACATCGTGGGATGTGGGGGGGGAAAGACAAGAAATAGCCGTGGGCAAAGGATGATGCAAATTGTAAATCCAATTTCCAAAAAAGAATGAAATTCATGTCCTAACGACCTTGCTGAATGGCATAACTGGAAAGCATTTCTCCTTGACCTATTGGAAAGTTCGCTGCAGCTGGCGAGATATCACTTTGGGTCATCCGTTATCTCGTTTAAACTTCTGAATTCTTAAGGAACCGTTGTCGAAATATGATTTTGTGTTAATTAAAAGTAACATTTTTTGGGGAAGAAAGCTGCTCGACATTACGCGACGCGTATCCACCATTTATCTCCAAAGGCTACACATTAAAGCGCCTTCGATTTGAATGTCAAATGGAACGCCATGTAGTACTAAAGTTCGTCGCAGACGAGCGCTATATGACACAGAACAATCAACGCCATCTACAGAAGAATAGTTACACTAGCTTCCTTGCACAACAACCGACACCTTCTAAGCCTATTTCCGGTTATGTTTTGGAATTCCAAATAATGAATTATTTTCTTTTTTGTAAGCAGGTTTAACATATTTCTCACTCTGCAACATTCTACTCCCACACACAAAAAACGTCTTTTAACGTAGTGGAATGATTTTCTAAAAGTTTTCGCCGGAATAAAAAAACTTAGAGCAGGGCATTATTAAGTCCTAACTCTTTCCAGTGCCATGAAAACAACTTGAACTCCATTAGACATACTCCTCTTGATATTAGTGGCGGATCCACGAGTGGATCAGGGGGTGAGTACTTCAAAAATGTGTGCCCCAAATATTCAGAATTCCTTAGTATAATTTAGCTAGCAATTACAATAGGCTTTTCTTTCTTTCCTTGGTGTTTAAGGGCCCTTCAACTACAAGGTCATTAGAGCCCCGTCCACTGCGTAGTTCTAAAGCAGAGACTGCACAGACACTACACTAATGCGGCGATTTTTGGGTATTAGCAGTACCCAGTTTCCCCAAGCGGCCATCCACGTCAGTAATAACTGCGATCAGACGTGAACTGGTGTGTTCAACGCAATGCAGCTGCTCCTTTACAATAGGTCCTCTACTGCCCCTTAGACAATGTCCTATCTTCGGTGGCAGGGCCGGTCTTAGGGCAAGGCGACCGAGGCAACCGCCTTGGGCCGCGCGCTGGTGAATCGAAAAAACTACAGTGAAACCTCTCTAATTGGTACACCCGGAGAACCCAGCCAAAGTGTACCAATCAGAGGGGTGAACCCATAAGAGGGGTAGTAATACCCTATGGATAAAAAAAATCGGTGCCTGAAGAATGTGTACCGATATAAGGGGTGTACCCATAGAGAGGTTTTACGGTAGTTTGATTTCATGTGTATAAAGACATTAAAGTACTGCATTGGTACGCAATCAACTTCATAAATCTTGGCACTGGGGGCCCGCTATCGCCTGCTGCCTTGGGCCCCGCAAACTCTAGGGCCGGCCCTGTTCGGTGGGTTAGCCAATGTTCGTTCTGCCTTTGGGTTTTTACTTCTGTGACCGTTTTTGGTCAGAAGGGGGAGCAACTGCTGCAATGATCCCCCTGGATCCGCCCCTGCTTGACATAATACAGTAAGTTATTCAAAAAAAGTGCTTTTAATTTAGCAGCGAAGTAAAAGCTTACATGACAGTAGAAATATAAAATGATTCAAAGCACAAGGAATTTTCCGAATTAAAAAAAAAGCAGCTAAGAAATGAAGAGGGTACATACCGAAGCATATCCAAATTAAGTAATGTACCTCTTAAATTGTCACATTTTTGTAGATGGACAAATATCTTGCCACCATGATGAGATGAACAGTACTCCATTTGGTTGTCTGACATTTCTATTTCTTGTGTTTTATTTTCACCTTTCTCTCCGTCAGCCACAAACTGCCAAAAGTAACTTCGTAGCTACATTAGTTATTTTAAGAATGTAGCAGCGGTCGAATTCGATGCTATTTTTATATACACTGGAGTTCAAAATTAAGAGAATAAAGACATCATCATCCCCTTATTCCGCCTGTGGCATGGTCCGGTCTGCGAGGTTCTAGCCCTCCACTCCCATCTATCTCAGCCCCTTTTCTTGATGAGACTGCTCTGACTGAAGGCACTTCAGCCAAGCGTCCGCCGGGGGGGGGGGATGCCGCAGCCTACCCCACCAACAGAATAAAGACACCATCATCATACCCTTCTTCCGCCTATGGCGGGGACGAGTATGCGGGTTCTCGCCCTCCACTCCCGCCTATCTCTCACTAGTTCCCCGTCCACCCCACACACTATCATATTCTTACGGACAACCTGCTCCCACGTCTGCTTCGGTCTCCCCAGGCCCCCGATGCTACCGACCACCTGCATCCCTGGAATGGACCTGACCAGCTCCTCTTCCCCTCTACGCATGATGGGTCCATACCACCTCAGCCTATACTAACAGAATAAAGACATTTATTAAAATTTCTCAAAAATACTAAACTCAAAACTGGTTAGGTTGACAGTAGGTAGTTAGAATCGTTTAGAACTTTAGATGATGGGAGGAAGCGGCGTATTGCGCTGGACACGCCAGTTCTCGTCTGATCACTCAAGTTAAGCAACGCAACCCTAGCTAGTACTAACATGGGTGGCCGCTTGGGAACACTGGGTACCGCTAATACCCATCAAATCGTCGCATTAGCGCAGTGTCTGTGTAGTTCCTGCATTAGAAATACACAGTGGACGGGGCTCTAATGACCTCGTAGTTGAAGGGCCCTAAAACACCAACCGCAGCCGGTTGCCAACCAAAACTGCAACCCCTATGCTGATTGATCGTCGGTCTACTGTTTGTTGCAGCACTCCACCAGACGCCAGGGAGGAGGGGGCGAACTCCTACACCTTGGAAATTCTGCGTCATCTACCCGTTCCATAGTAGAGAGGGTTCTTTGACGTGCAAATGCCATCGTACACCACATGGGGGGACTTGGGTTTTACTTCTTATTGGAAGGGAGGCCATTCGGGGTGTCTCCCTCTCGTCCGGTAAAGAAGTCAACCTACTTCCGTCCAGTATCGAATCTAGAACCACTGACGCAGTTACCGAGCACGCTACCCACTGTTCCTGATTTCGGGCACCATCCTGTAATGTCACAGACGCCAATAAAATCATCATCATCCCCGTATCCCGCCTGTGGCAAGGTAGGGCCCTTCACTCCCGTCTATCTCCCGCCAGGTCCCCGTCCACCCCACACACTACCATATCCTCACGGACAACCTGCTCCCACGTCTGCTTCGTTCTCCCCCACGCCCTGGGTGCTTCCAACCACCCAGGGATTTTGGAGAAATTTCAATAAAAATGTGTCTATTCCCTTAATTTTGAACATGAGTCTAAGATACGCAGTGAACTTTGACGCGTGGAACTAGGATATTTTACATGACATTCAAAAATAAGGCAAGACAAACAAAATTCAATCTTATTTACATATTTTCACATAAATATCTAAAGGGGTTACTGTCGAGTTCATAAATCGACTCTTGTCCCAACGACGAAAAACTCAAAATCCTCCATCAATGACATTTACATCAAAAACTTTTGTTTCGTTTACTGGTATAAATCTAACACGTACACATGCATCATCAAAGCAGAGCCATCCACCCTTACAACTACCTCTTGTCCTCTCGGGCGCAAGACTGAAGTTCTCCCGGTCCGCGGCTATTCACATAATAATCTATGATACAGAGAGTTTGGTGCCATCTCATTGTCCCAGCACCGAATTTCACTTCCCGGTTGCTTCAAACGCTGACTCCCCTCATTTCTTTCAAAAGGGGTACCAAAGCTCACCTCATGTCCCTGCCGTCGCATGTCATGGTGGGTAAAGGACGATGAAAATCCTACCATTTGGAGCTGCTGGGTGGATGGATAGTAGTGGTGTTGATGGTGTTGAAGACGACCCCTCTCCCCCCTTTCTTCTGTTGCTTGTTTGTCTGTCGGCTGCTGGGGTCAATGTCGGTCATCAACACCAAATACAGGTTCCAGTTTTCCTTCTTTAGACGCACGAACCACAAACGAAAGTCAAACGCCACATTTCAGATGTAACGCCCTAACGTTTTATAAAAGTCTTGTAGGCAAGCGAGCAACTGAAGCACTGACGGCCTTTCGTCGGGGATCGTTTCCCAACACACATTCATCAAAGCAAACCTGAAATCGAAATACAGCAATCAGATAAAGGGTCGCCTGCCCGTCAATCCCACAAACCAAAAAGCAAAAGAAACTCCTAACCCCTTTCCCGCCTATGGCAGGGTGGCGTACCCATCTTGTTCCTCTGAATGGACACATGGGTGTTATATTGGACAGTGCTTTCCCGCAGCCGGTTGCCGACCAAAGCTGCAACCCTTATGATTATTTATCATCAGTCTACTGTTGGATGGGGAGGAGAAGGGCACTCCAACGAGCTCCTACGCCTGGGAGTTTGGCCTCATCTACCCATCCGAAGGAAGGCACACTCCGGGCATCTCTCTATCTCTCTCGTCCGGTAAAGAAGCCGAGCAACCTCGGTCCAGTATGGAACTTAGATCCACTGACGAAGTTACTGAGCGCGTTACCCACTGCGCCACCGAAACGGGATCACAAACAACCAAAGGCTCCCATAAATATTACAGTCATCTAGTAACACATCTTTTATAAATAAACCCACATTTCCCACCTACAGGTAAACCTAGACGAAGTGTTCAAGAATGGTAGGGTGACAATGATGCCCCCCCCCCCCATTCCCCGGCGATGCCATAATCTTATTGGGTATGGATGGATGCGGTAGGCCTTAGTGCTTCTATCCCCGGAACCCACACGGTGCGTATCACCCAAGGAAGGAATGGAAAAATGAATTTTGGACAGAAAAGCAGGGAACAAAAAAAAACTTACAATTCATCTGGACAATTAATGGGCTGTGATAATCGATACCCATCTTTCAAATAAGCTGCCATCTCAAAAGGATCGATTTCCATGTAGGGCTGTTGTCCTAAAGTCATCAGCTCCCACAGAGTCACTCCAAATGCCCACTAAAATTGTTTTTTTTTTTTTAAAACAAAAATTTAAACATTCGGTGATGTCAACAACACATATTTGAAAGAGTTTCAACATTATGCACATACCACATCACTGCTTGTTGAAAATTGCTTTCCAATCAAGCTCTCCAAAGCTAACCACTTGATGGGACGGTTCTCGTTGTCACCGAGGCAATGATAGTCGTTCGGGAACAAGTCTCGAGCAAGAGCATTGTCAGTGATGCGCACAGTAAAATTGTCATCCACCCTGTCAAGCAATCAATCAGTGTAACAATACAATTAAATACGCAATATCTTTGGAGGTCTGACAACGAGTACAACTGCTGGACCAAGGAGGAGAGGGTGGAGAGGAGAAGGAATCGGGCGGTCAACATCACGCCTTGAAGCAGTAGGGAACGGCTATATTGCGTTGGAAACACCAGTTCTCGTCTGATCACTCGAGTTAAGAAACGCAACCCCAGCTAGTACTAACATGGGTGTTCGCTTGGACAAACTGGGTATCGCAAAAAAAAAAACCCAAAAATTGTCGCATCAGTGGTGTCTGTGCAATCTCTGCATTGCAACTACGCCATGGGCGGACGGGGCTCTAATGACCACTGTAGCTGAAGGGCCCTAAAACACCAACAAAACAAACAGACGCAGTGCGGTATATCGTAAGAGGAAAAGGACGAAGTAGTTTGCGTTGGACACACCAGTTCTCGTCTGATCTCTTAAGTTAAGTAACGCAACTCTAGTTAGTACTGACATGGGTGGTCGCTTGGGAAAACTGGGTACCGCTAGTATCCAAAAATCGTCGCAGTTGAAGGGCCCTAAAACACCGACCAAACAAAATGAAAAATACTCACACACAATTTCGAGTGGCTAAATCTCTATGAACAATTTTCTGTTCATGTAGGAACTGTAGTCCTCTAAGGATCTGCACAGCCATGTACACTAATTCTTGCGTAAGAATAACCTAGGAATTGCAAAAAAAAAAGAAAAAAAACAACTCCAAATTCCATGTCATTAAAGGGGTTGCAGAGACCAAAGGGCGGCGGGGACAACATAAAAGATGCATCGTAGTATGTCACTTACATATGCATGTCCTTCAGGCGAAAACTTGCACTTCTGCAAGAAGCACTTCAAGTTTCCATGACTCAGATACTGATATAAAAGCATTGGCTGTTTCTTGGCCTCCAGGCAAACGGCCCACACAGACTGAATGTTTGTGTGAGTCAGGTTGAACATCATCATGCCTTCTGCGACTAGTAGAGACACTTGAATTTGAGAAGCATGATCTGAAAGAAAGAAAAAAACGTCACCACAATCGGTACTGTCGTCCATCCACACAACGCAGATGAGGATTTACCCCACCAAAAACCCCGCTGCATTTTACCTGTAACCGTTTTTATAAAAACGTCGATCCCATTTTCGCCGTCGCGGTCTCTGTCGGTAGGATATAGCAATCCGTGGTAGATGCGGCCAAATGTTCCTGGTAAGGCGAATGACAGAAAATATTGCCGATTATTTAAGTGACTATCGCCATCGCTAACAGACGCCACCAGCCACTTGCCTTCCTGCAGAACTTCTTTGACAGTGACTCTGGACCTATCTACGGTAATGGCAGCTATTCGGTCAGCCAGATCCGAAGAACGAAGGCCATTGACAACTTGTCCTGGTGTCAGCCGACGAAAACTCGTGTAACCTTTCAAAAACAAAATTAACAATGAATAAATACTGTACCTATTACTACTGTTCCATTAACATTTCACAAGGCGAGGGGCGCATATCATACTTGTTGCCTTGCTAACAACTGAACCCGCGTTGTTGGGAGTGTCTGCTCTCAGGAACATGTGACTGTGAGTAGAGAACCCAGCACTGCTGTGATTATCACTGAAAACACAAGCAAATGGTAAACATTTCTTGGAGGTACACAGCCTAGTCAGCGATGATGAGATATCTGAGGAACTTGAGTTCATTCACCTGATCGCTTCTGCCTGACGAGCTTTATGTGACCTCACATAGATGACACTGACTATGACTGCTATGATTACCAAAACTGCAACGACGCAACCCACCGTAATGTAAAATATATCTGTGGAAGATGGAGGCAGAGGAGCATCTAGAAATTAAAAATAATAACATTAGTCACATTGACTATAATTTTATGAAGACCGTGTCAGCAGATAATTTACGTCGCTACACTTCAGTCCATATTTACTTAGGACAATATTATAGAAGGGGTTAAAAAACGTTAAAAACGTTGGTTGGTTGCCTGCCAGAATGATTTTCATTTTGTTATTTTCCCCGTTGGGATTATCATTACATTCTATTTAAATCCGGTTAAATAGCTTAGGGTACGTGAGGAGTCAGGTAACGCCATAACACCCACACATGGTGCTTGCACACTCAATCTAACGTAAGGTGTGTACGAAGGTCTGAACACAGAAATAGAGCAGAGAGGACCACCGACCTCGACCAGGACGTCAAAAACACGTTTGGTTCATAATCCGCGAGTGACAAAAATAAGGTACTCGTTTCGCAGGAATTGGGAGCGGCTTATTGCGTTGGACACACCAGTTCTCCTCTGATCACTGAAGTTAAGCAGCGCAACCCCTGCAAGTACTAACATGGGTGGCTGTTTGGGAAAACCGGGTACCGTTAATACCCAAAAATAGTCGCATTAGTGTAGCGTCTGTGCAGTCTCTGCATAAAGCCGGGTTTACACTGCGCGAAACATACTCGCCGCAACTGTTTCCACAGGCTTGCGGCAATCTCGCCCGTCTCGCCCTCCCTGTTTACATTGAGCGAAATATTGCGCGAAGAAAGTATGCAAAACGTATCTAGAGTACCAGTACACGAAGTGGGGGGAGCGGCGAGTTGCGTTGGACACACCAGTTCTCGTCAGATCACTGAAGTTAAGCAACGCAAGCCCAGTTAGTACTGACATGGGTGGTCGCTTGGGAAAGCTGGGTACTGCTAATACCCAATAATCGTCGCATTAGTGTAGTGTCTGTGCAGTATATGCATTAGAACTATACAGTAGACGGGTCTCTAATGACCTCGTAGTTGACGGGACCTTAAACTCCAACAAACAAACAAACACGAAGTGGGAGTGGCGAAACCCTTTGATGTGTGTCCAAAAACCGACAGTGCGGTGGCTCACCACGAGGCTGCCTCGCGCAGCAAATTTCGGGGCGAGTCCCCGTTTACACTGCGCGAGTCTTTTTTAATGAAACAGTTGTGTGAGTATGTTGCGCGCAGTGTAAACCCAGCTTTAGAACTACGCAGTGGACGGGGACAGGGCTCTAATGACCTTGTAGTTGAAGAGCCCTATAACACCAACAAACCAAAAAAAAACCTCGCAGGAATTACTACCAGAAGCTATTTTGTTAAGTAAAAAAATGACAGAACTAATACTTACCTATTTTTATTGATTCATTCTTTGGTAGCGTCCCATCTGAAAAAAAATTGATTGGTTAAACATTAAAAAAACCCCAAGATGATAACAAAATCAAAGTACCATATATAAACTTTATCTCATTACTTTGCATTTTCTCACTGTCACTCAGACAAACTTTGCGCCGTTTCAAGTTGAGTACAGTGACGTTGTCAACAGCATCAATGCTGCTGAAATTCATCTGCATCACAATGTCCACTTCAGCACTCACTAATCTCGTACATGGCAGGTGCACAAGAAACACTGTCATGAGAATCAAAAACGAAAAAAAATCACAAGGTAAATATCACTCGTCTATTACTCTATAATCATTAACGAACACCACAACAACAACACCTAAAACAACATTTCGAAATGGACAGAGGAAACGGAAGAAAAGAAGAAGAAAAAACAACTGCAACTCAATGTTATTTTAATACTGTCATTACCAGATAATTTGGTGGGAACATCTCCGATCCTAGAGATATTGAGCTGTGGAATTTCCAAGGCCTCTTTGTTACTAACAGTAAAATTTATCGCATATCTGAGCTACGAAAAACAAAACATCAAGAGGTAAGACGATTAAGCATCAGCTATAAAAATGTACGAGTATATTGCGATCGAGAAATCCGAGGGTCGTATGATTTACTACTCACAGGTTGTGGATGTAAACTCTGCCATACGAAATGGAGGTTATTGATATGGGCTTGCAAAACAACAGTGAACTGCAGGGCGTAAGAATTGACCACTCCATCTCTAACGTAGTACAGTTCAGATGTCAAACCTGAAAAAGTCAAGAAAAAAAAAACCTATATATAAGAAACATCCAACTATATATACAGTATACCATGACTACAGCAAAGAGTGCAACTCCTAACCCTTTTCCCACCTATGGCAGGGTCGGGTACCCATCTTCTCCCTCTGAATGGGCACAAGGGCGATCTATTGGACATAGCTTTCCCGTACCCGGTAGCCTTCCAAAGCTGTAACTCCTATGCTTATTGATCGTCGGTCTACTGTTCGTTGGGGCACTCCACCAAGCTCCTACACCTGGAAATTTTGCCTCTACTACCCACTGCCTAGTAGAGAGGGTGCTTTGACGTGCCAATGCCATCGTGAACCACACGGAATCTCGGCTTTACTTCTCATCGGAAGGAAGGCGCAGTCGAGGTTTTCTCCACTACGCAACCGAGGTGGGTCTCTTTACTATTGACTACAGCAGCAATCATGATTGTGTATCGCATCTTCAGACAAACGTCTAACGACGGACAAAAGTCTAAGCTGCCAACATTATCGTCATAATCATCAATATCGTCGACTTTCATGACATTTCATTCTCATATTTTAAATTCTGATGCATAATTCAACGACATTCCAAGTAAATCGATCCCAGTCGCCAGTGGATTGTTAGGTCCGAACGATCAAAAATTACATTTCTCGAAAGATACGAAGGATGGTGGTGGGGACAAAGGCACAGAATGTAAGCCACTTATTTTTCATTAGTAAGTAACCATCGACGATTAAAAAGGCAATATTTTCCACTACAATAAATTGGTGATGAAAACGTTTCAAGTGGAATGAAACAAAATCATATGGTAATTTTCATGGAAACGAATCTTTCAATACTGTAATGTCTTCTTCTTTTGCTTCATAAATAATGCATTAAGTGGTTGTCAGCTTTAAATCGTTTATTATTTGCAGCATCTATCAGACGTCAATTTGGTTCCTTTCTGTGCCTGTGTCCAATTCGGATGCTCTCAACTACTACTATAAAATATTCAATGTCAGCTTCTCTAAACGAATAAAAAGACGAAGCTAACCTCATATATATATATATATATATATATAAAACCTGTTTGACTGAGATTTTGTTTTTCAAAGAGCACAATCTTTTTTAAAGTCCATTTTTAAAGGTGACAAGGCATTTCACTGACCACTAACCAGTTATTGTTTTTTTCTTACTATGAATATCTGTAGAGTGATGTAATAATCACACCTAATTATAGATTCCGTTTAGTCCAATTAGATGTAATTACCTACATTTTCCGGTTGCAACTTGGATCTCCATTTTAGAAGTAGCTTGTTAAAAATAACACGATTTCATTTCATGTTTCAAAATACTAATTTAGAACAGAACAACCACTACTCAAAGCCCTCCCTCCACAAACTACCCTCTCTTTTTTTCGTTATTATACTACCAATAAAGTATGATAAAACGTCTCATAGTATTTTTATTATTATCATCGTCATCACGAGATCGTTTCAAACGGTTAATGTGGCATCGACATGGGAAGGTAGAAGAGGAGGAGACCCCTCTCCCTTTAGTGACAGGAATAACAGTCCAACACACACACATACAATGTGTCGACTTGGGTGTTTGCATCGTAAAAAATTAGTTCCTACTAATCAGGTCTCATTAACATTCATGACAGCATTTAAATGAAAATGACTGTGATATTAAGAAGCAACGATTCAAAATGATACAATCTTTTTTATGGTCCAATTTAAATCTATTATAAAAATCGACAACGACACTCCTTCGATATAATGACGACGAAGGATAGCAGCTGTCAACCCCCTTTTCCTTCCTTAAGGTCCTGGTAACAGACGTGATACCCGTCTCCTTTACAGGTGACAGTGGTCATCATCATGGACGTAAGGGAAACGTCGTCAATTGAAAATAGCAGGGGACACGTCTCTCGAATCCAGCTCTTTGGCTGTCTCCACAACTTTCACCATCGTTATTAACGGATCGTGACAGTGCCGCCTAATGTACAGTGAAACCTGTAAAGTTGACCACTTCACAGGTTGACCAACCTTACAATGGTGATCACCTTCATGGTAACTAAAATGCGTCTTCTTATGCTGTATGTTGACTGTTCGCTATGTTGACCAAAACCATTTATCCCAAGATGGTCAACTTAAACAGTTTTCACTGAACATACAGTAGTATCCTACCAGGTCAGTCAAACGACGCATTTCGGAATTTTCGCAGAATTACTTGCCACTTAGCCTCATTAACCGACATCTCCACGTCATTAACAAGTCTGCAACAACAGCAGCCAAAAATAATGACAATATTATAATTCCCTATTATTTCAGAGGTATGTAGTAATATCATACGCACCATAAATTCCATAACTGCCATAAACGTGGAAAGCTCAACATTCTATTAGTCCTATATGGGGGTTATAGAATGTTTCTTTTTCAAAACCAACTGACTTTCATGTCAATAATATCACAACAAACAATGAATAATATATATAAAAACAACCTTGGAATACCATTACTTCAATTTTAAAAATGTATGCAGTAATATAAATATAACCAACTAATTTTGTCTTGGGGGAAGTTTGAATTCGCCGAGATTCAAACTTCTAGAACGAAAGCGCGTGCGCGTCACAATAAATTATGCCGAATGGCCTTGTGGGAAGAAGACACATTTTCTAAAAAAGGTACACGCCCTATTCAGTTGGAACTCAATTTGAGGCCTCGTGTACACAAACCATTAAACAGAATGAAACCTAATGAGAGATGCTAACAAATACTGTATATATTCATTGCCTTCCTTGCAAGTTGGATCGAATGGATACCTGTTTCATTCATGATCTAAAATCACAGTCCAAACAACAACGAAATCTTGCTCTCAACGCGTACCTTTTTCAATATGGCCACCACCATTAAGCTACAGTATGTACTGTAGAACATCACCAATATTGGGTATGCAATTTAAAACGTTACTTGTAAAGTCAGTTGCGTTCCTTTTTTAGTTTTTACATTTTGAGGTAAAAATAAAATGGATAACATTACAGATCACGGAACTCAGTTTTATCGTTCGTGAAATCAAGAACAATAACCAGAGAGATGAATTATCAACTTTGTGGATCGATTTTATAAAATATCCAGACCCCTGTCACCAACACACACAGACAACTCGATATTGAGGTTTGCATATTATTATTATTATTATCATCATTTTTTCATTTTCAAACATTTCTAACCAAAACCAATCTTCGATTTTTTTCGTTTCCTTGGTGTTTTAGGGTCCTTCAACTACAAGATCATTAGAGCCCCGTCCACTGCGTAGTTGTTATGCAGAGACTGCACAGACACTAAACTAATACGACGATTTTTGGGTATTAGCTGTACCCAGTTTTTCCAAGCGGTCACCTCTACTAGTACTAACTGAGGTTGCGTTGCTTAACTTTAGTGATCAGACGAGAAGTGGTGTGTCCAACGCAATAAGTCGCTCCCACCCATCTTCATACTGTCCAAAAAAAACCGTTCAACTCTTCAATCACACAAGAGTGCATCAATAAAAGTCATAGTAACATTTGGCCCACAGAGGGGGTCCACTTTGGACTTTATTGGGAGTAGCCGTCCCACCACCACCAGCCAGTAACAGGATTTCTCTGTGAGAGAGAGGGTGGAAGCAATTTCCGGGAAGGCAGACTTTCCATAACTTTCCTCCACCACCTCACTCTTAACAATTGACAATATTTATACAGTAAGGTGGTCTCCAACTCCACAATACGACTTCTACAGTCAAAGAAGGACCCCGTTAGATGAATACAGACGGTGGACCACAGAATGCAAATCTATTTGACAACAGTCCCGCTTGTTTCATTGTGGTCCAAACCCCTGTCAATGAAACAAGTCCAGCGCGAATCTTAAGCAGCTTATATTTCTGCTGGAGAATAGGTACATTATTATCTGTTTTGCATGAGAATGAACCCAAATAACGTGGCCCTCAGGTTGAAACTGTTCTCACTGGAAATTCATCCGCTTCCAATTTTTTCCTTGCAAAAATTGGATTTCTTTCTTTCTTTTTTTTTTTTGCAACAGTACTTCGATAATAGCATTAAGTATCTCGGATAAAGTCTCGCCGCGCGTAAACCCGGTGGTCATTAATTCAAACCTAATAATAGAGATAATAATAATAATAACAACAACAACAACAAAAATTAAAAAAAAAAATGCTCATCATATCTTTGTCGCTTTCTAGCACCGTATGCGTGGGTCGATGAGGACGAGAACTGCCTTAAAACTTGCTAACAAGATCATACAACCGAGAGAGGGAGCAACAGCCAGTAATAATAATAATAATAAGCGCATGGACAGATAACAACTCCTCATTACATATGATAATCTACTTGACATAATTCAACAGAGTGGGAGAAGAAAATGAATAGCCTCAAGTTACAACCACACTCGAAATTGTAAAAGCAGGGAGTTTGGACAACGCACAAACCACTTCCTAGAGACAGTAAGTGCTGCATACTTTTTGAAAGGATTACTGCGGCATCACATAACACCCTTTGACACAATCTCGTGTTCGCCAAGAATCTCATCATTTGAATTCGGGTTATTGAACGTTGGTCTGTCAGCCCACGAAACCACTACCAATATACGCGTACGTCTTTAATGGCATAAAAAAATGAGTCCTTCTTTCATTTATAGGGGTGACATTGCTTGTGGAGACGACGACGACGACCGTGACATTACTATCAACAACAGAAGACGAACTTGCCAACCGTGGGCTCACGAGTCCAGAACTAGGCGAGTTCAATGTCGTGAAGATCTTCAAGCATCTGCGCCATGTCGTGACTGGGATCCATCTTTGATCAACGAGTTCATATTCATGCGAACCCGGACTTACCAAAAGCATCACCGGGTCAAAAGCTTTCCTTTCATCCAACGAATCAACTAACAACTTTCTGTCAGATAGGGTCTCTTCTTCCTTGCTTTCCACAACGCGCATTTCCAGGTTCGAATAGGACAGATGAGTATCCGAGCCTGCCACAGACGGTAACAAAAACGTGGAATGATGATGTACAGCAAAGCATATCGAGCAGGACAACGTATGAGAAGTGCATGCACAAAACAGCTTGTCCTACTAACATGGGCAATATTTATTGAAAGAGTGATATTGGGGTGATGTACTGTCGGGTCAAGTGTCACGTGCAAAGATCAACATGAGAACAGAATTCGATGATGGTAACAATTTGTAAAAAGACCCTTGACGTATGCAATCAAACTGTAATGAGGCCGAGGTGGAAGAACAAGTCAAAAATAATATTGTAGGAAGAAGTGCCAAAGGAGAAAGAAAGGCCTAATGTCTACTTCAACCACCAAACAGTTACAATGCCCTAAACTATGAGTGATGATTGAGTTTACTTAGTGCCATGTCATATTAGGCACTGACCAGAAATGTGCCGTGTCATCAGCCTTGACGTCCATCAAACAAGTAACCACGAATTACCAAAACCCGAAGAGTGAAAGAGTCATCATCATTTCCCTTCACAATGAAATGGCAATAATGGACATTGGTATTTCTCCACCGCTACAACCTCGAGTCGTAAAGTCAACAAATCATCCTCCTTAGTCTCTCCTCTAGATCTTTTGATAACAGCAACCAGATTGAAAACATCAACGTGTAGAAATAAGTCAGCATCCAACTGAATCCAATTTATAAGACGAGATTATCATCGTCATCAGGACGGAGTAGACAAGCTGATAACATCACCACTATCAAGCAACGACAGTAACATTTAACACAGTCATTTCAAAAACTCAACATTCAAATAATAACAATTATTAACCTAGAGAAACCCGACTCGGTGGCGCAGTGGGTAACGCGCTCGGTAACTCAGTCAATAGTTCTAGGTTCGACACTGGACCGAGGTGGGGAGGTTGGCTTCTTTGCGTTTGTTTGTTGGTGTTTTAGGGACCTTCAACTACAAGGTCACTAGAGCCCCGTCCACAGCATAGTTCTGATGCAGAGGCTGCACAGACACTATACTAATGCTACGATTTTCGGGTATTAGCAGTACCCAGGTTTACCAAGCGGCCACCCATGTTAGTACTAGCTGGGGATGCGTTGCTTAACTTCAGTGATCAGACGAGAACTGGTGTGTCTGACCGCAATAAACCGCTCCCGGCTTCTTTGCGGCCAGACACACAGAGAGAGAAGCCCCGGGTGCGCCTTCTTTTGGATGAGAAGTAAACCCGAGGTCCCGTGCGGTGAACGATGGCATTTGTACGTCAAAGAACCCTCTCTACTATGCAACGGGTAGATGACACAAAATTCCCAAATGTAGGAGCTCGGTGGAGTGCCCCAACGAACAGTAAACCGACGATAAATAAGCACAGGGGGTTGCAGCTTTGGTCAGCAACCGGCTGCAGAAAATCCGGCCGTTGTGTTCACTCAGAGGGACAAGATGGGTACCCTACCCTGCCGTAGGCGGGAAAACGGGTTAGTAACCTAGAGGGGAACCTCCCCACTTTCTTCTTTCTTGAAAAAAATAATAACAACTAATAACAATTCGATGAATTCCGTTTTTAAGGTACTTTTGGACCTGACAGCACTTGGTATACGTCGATGGACACAGATTGACAACGACAAAGCTGTTGTGAGACCACGAGCGCAACTAAACTATACAGCCCTTTGGAGAAAGGCGATCAATTCTGGAGTACACGGGGGGTGCTCTGCCACCACAGAGAAACAGAGAACTGAATCTAGATCACCGGACAAAGGGCTCAACCACCTCCATTGCTCATCCAAGTGGATAACACTTGCATATTTTTCGTTTGCTGCTTCTCTTTCTCGCACTCTCTACTGTGGTGGGTGTTATCTGATGTGACAACACACACAAGAAAGAACAAGATCTTTCTTTCTACCAGAAATATTAGAATCACCTTACAGGCAAGAAAAAAAAAGTGCCATTGTGTGTCAGAGACAGAAAGAGGATCGAGTGACAATCAGTGACTAGCAACATATTCTGTTTCTCTCGACATATGAAACAACACCACCGCGCTGCTTTTGGACATTTACTATAATAGGATTTTTGATATACAGAGACAGTTGTTTGCCTAGCAGCAAAGATAAAGAGAGAGAGAAAGAGAGGAAAAGGACATCTGTAGAGGCGAATGGTCCACCACTGCACAGCACCGTGTCCTGTGAATACAAAAAAATACCACACGCCACAATTATGCAAAGTGGTCGTCTCTCAGTTAAAGGTGACGGGAAACCAAAGTGCAACATCTCGCTCTTCAACAATAACAAAGCTACAGTTAATATCACACATTTTGCAAGGTGACATTTCATATAACCAGGAATAAAGACGAAGAGTTTTCTGCCTAGAGCAGCAAAACAACAACTTTAAAGGCGAAAAGCATGTCACTGAGTTGACGACAGCAGTACCAGATCCCAGTACGGAAAAGACGGGAACTGGGTACTGGTTTGTCCCAATGGAGATAGAAACACACGAGTGAACTATTAGACCCCAGCTACTGACCTAATGCTAGATGGAACCCCTTGCCTTTTTAACGGCTGCCTATTTCTAACGTGGGGGGGGGTGACACAGAAGTGAAGCAACGCAACCGCAGCTAGTACTGATATAGATGGTCGCTTGGGAAAACTGGGTATCGCTAATACCCAAAAATCGTCGCATCAGGGTAGTATCTGCGCAGTCTCTGCATTAGAACCATGCAGGGGACGGGGCTCTACTGACCATAGTAGTTGAAGGGCCCTAAAACATCAACGAAACGAAAAAAAATTCACCCACGATAGGAGGAAGGCGAGATCCTACACCTGGGAATTTTGCAGTTCCACACGTCTACTTTTAATGTATAAAAAAAAGGTTTTTTCATCACTTCTCGGTAACGCAGTGGGTAGCACGTTCGGCATACTGCATCAGTGGTTCTAGGTTCGATATTGGACCGAGGTGGGTTGGTTTCTTTCTGCCCCGAACGAAGATGCCCCGAGTGCGCCTTCGTTCGGATGAGAAGTAAAGCCAACGTCCCGTGTGTTTTACAACGGCATTTGTAAGTCAAAAAACCCAATCGGGAAAATGACGCAAAATGCCCAGGTGTAGAAAGCTGCCTCCCCCCTGGCGTCGGTGAAATTCCCCAACGAACAGTAGACCGACTATAAATAGGCATAGGGGTTGTAGCTCTGGTCGGCAACCGGCTGCAGAAAAAAAAACACTGCCCAATACATCACCCTTGTGTCTAAATCAGATGGACAAGATGGGTACCCGACCCTGCCATAGGTGGGAAAAAGGATAGGGGTTGCTTTAAAAAAAAAGGTTCTTTTGCGTGCAATAGAGTGCAGCATAACGCGCACATACCACACGGGGGTGCCACGATTTCATTTCCCATTTGAAGAAAATTGCACTTGACACTTCCTACGTCTGCCCCGACCGGGATCGAGCCCCAACTAAGGACTCACAACATCAAATCCACTGAGCTGGGCGTGCTTGAAAATCAATTTCTGCTCAGCGATAACCTCAAAAAGAAGATGAGTCCGCAGACAGCTTTCCAGGAGGAGAAGGGCTGTGACATGACTTGGAGAGAGGACAAGTTGTACCAGAGGACGAGTGCAATATTTAGAAATCGGATCAACTGACTGTATCCGCAGGCTCTCGCACATGACTTCTGCCAACATATTTCTAATGTGCCCTGTGAGAAAATGCTTGACAACAATGACTTAGATTAAGATACAATAAACCTTTAAAGATGATCCTTATTAATTTTATGCAATATGAAAATCTGCGAAAAATCCTCGACGACAAGTGCATCTCCTCTACGACGACAACGGAAATGAGATTCAATCTAACTTTTAGACCTCGGGATTAACTTAATCCCAGTTTATGAGACTGGTGCTGTCTTTCATCAACAACATGAAGACCTACTTAACGTCTTATGACGACATTCAACCAACAACTACTTAGTACTCCTGTGAGGCATAAACCTCATGATGCATGCAAAACACTGGTCTCAGTCAACCATCATCCACTTTCAGTTCCAGGCCATCGAGTTTCCCTTTAAAAATAAACCACGGGGGGAAGGGCGCTTGGCTACAGATTCAATGATGCCGTCCTTCATGTGAAATGCCAGTGATCAAAAAGTATGTCGAAATATTTGCATATAGGCCTAGTAATAAGATATGTTGAACATGCCAGTCTTTGGTACATTGGTGTCTTAGGGCCCTTCAACTACAAGGTCATTAGAGCTCCGTCCAAGGCGTAGTACTAATGCAGAGATTGCACAGACACTACACTAATGCGACGACTTTTCGGGTATTAGCGGTACCCAGCATTCTCAAGCGGCCACCCATGTCAGTACTAGCTGGGTTTACGTTGCTTAACTTCAGTGATCAGACGAGAACTGGTGTGTCCGAAGCAATAAGCCGCTCCCTTGAACATGACAGTCGGCAGGGATGCTATGCTGAAAGTATTACGGCGAGGGGCTGTATTGAGTTGGACACACCAGTTCTCGTCTGATCACTGAAGTCAAGCAACACAACCCCAGGTAATACTGAAATGGGTGGCCGCTTGGGAAAACTGGGTACAGCTAATACCCAAAAGTCGTCACATTAGTGTAGCGTCTGTGCAGTCTCTGCATAAGAACTACACTGTAGACAGGGCTCTAATGACCGTGTAGTTGAAGGGCCCTAAAACACCAACAAACGAAACACTCGAGTAACGCAACCCCAGTTAGTACTAACATGAGTGGCCGCTTGGAAAAAGCGGGGTCGCAGCTTTGGACGGCAAAACTGGCTGCGGAAGAACACCGTCCAATATATCGCCCTTGTGTCCAACCAGAGGGACAAGATGGGTGTTCGACCCTGCCATAGGTGGGAAAAGGAGTTAGGAGTTGCTTTTTCGTTGTCTATTTTGAAAGAGGTTCTTTACGTCCAGTGGTGCCATAGAACTCACTTCACGGCTTTACTTCCCATCCGACGGAAGGCAGACTCTCTGTCTCCTTCTTGCCCGAAAGAAGGTAAATAGTACCGAACCTGGAACCGTCGACGGAACAGTCGAGTACTCCACTTTTGCCTAACCGAGGCTGGTTTGACACATAACTGCTGGGGTACAAATTGGGCAAAAGCATAGCTGGGGTACAAATTACGCAAAAGTACTGCTCAAAAACCGAAATGTGGAGCAGCAGTCACGAAAAAAGCAATTCAACAGCACAATAGAGAACCGCGCGTCATGGTATGATGCATGGAGGGGGGGGGGAATCTCTCTCTGTCTCTCTCTCGTGATAACCAAAGTGAAAATCTAAAAACTGCATATAGCTCGAGTAGTGAGACACAAAGACATGATGAGGAGAGAAAGGGAGGGAGAGAGGGAGAGAGAGGGAGGGAGAGACTACAACAAACGTTTATCTCCAAAGAGGAATTTAAAAATGAAGCATGCATTAGTGTTTATTTAATGAGATCAGTATTGTGTATGTGAGTACTGGTTGGCGTGCCTCATGCGCCATTAAGAGGCCGATAATGGAGATAAACATTCAAGATTCCAACCAAATTGTGGTTTTATTTATCACACATCTCTTAGAGCAAACACACTGCTGCTACCAACTACTGACTGTGTCCCACCGCTTCATTGCACCACAGCTCGCATTCAAACTCACAACAAAAAAAATTCAAGTTTCAACAGTTCAAGAAACAGTAGAGAGATATATAACA
This sequence comes from Trigoniulus corallinus, assembly GCA_013389805.1. Taxonomy (NCBI): domain Eukaryota; kingdom Metazoa; phylum Arthropoda; class Diplopoda; order Spirobolida; family Trigoniulidae; genus Trigoniulus; species Trigoniulus corallinus. The sequence goes on from JAAFCE010004287.1 coordinate 3,585,273, forward strand.
AAAATTTATAAAAAAAAACATGGAGGGGGGAGCGCTAAGAGATGAGCGGAAGAGAGAAAAACAGCGCCAAGGTGACGCAGTGTGTAGCACGCTCCGTTGTTTGTTTTGTTGGTTGTTTTAGGGCCCTTCAACTACTAGTTCATTAGAGCCCCGTCCACAGCATAGTTCTAATGCAGAGACTGCACAGACACTACACTAATGCGACGACGATTTGTGGGTCTTAGCAGTAAACAGTTTTCCCAAGCGGCCACCCATGTCAGTACTAGCTGGGGTTGCGCTGCTTAACTTCAGTGATCAGACGAGAACTGCTGTGTCCAACGCAATTCGCCTCTCCCAGCACGCTCCGTAACAGCATCAGTAGTTTTAGGTTCGACAATGGGCCGAAATGGGCTGCCTTCTTTCGGGCGAGACAGAGGACCCGACTGCGCCTTCTTTCGGATGACAAGTAAAACCGAGGTCCCATATAGTGAACGATGGCATTGGCACGTCAAAGAACCCTCTCTACTATGCAACGGGTAGATGCGGCAAAAATTTCCAGTTGTGGGGAGAGCGGCGAATTGCGTAGGACACACCACTTTTCGTCTGATCACTGAAGTTACGCCGTGTAACCCCAGCTAGTAATGACATGGGTGGCCGCTTGGGAAAGCTGGGTACTACTAATACCCAAAAATCGTCGCATTTGTGTCGTGTCTGTGCAGTCTCTGCCTAAGAACTATGCTGTCGACGGGGCTCTATTGACCTTTGTTAGTTGAAGGGCCGTAAAACACCAACAAACAACATCCAGGTGTAGGAGCTCGCCCCCCCCCTGGCGTCGGTGCAATGCCCCAACGGACAGTAGACAGACGATAAATACGTATAGGGGGCTGCAGCTTTGGTCGGCAACCAGCTGTGGAAAAACACTGTCCAGAAGATCGCCCTTGCGTCCATTCAGAGGGACAAGGTGAGTACCCGACCCTGCCATAGGCGGCAAAAGGGTTAGGAGTTGCTAGTTGCTTGAGAGAAAGCGAGAAAGAGAAATAGGGAGAGAGAGAGAGAGAGAGAGAGAGAGAGAAGAGAGGGGTGAGAGCGAAGTCTCATCATCTAAAAATGTGCACCGAAACTGACTGCATGTACTCGCATTAAGGAATTGGACCAACGACTTGCAATGTAAGCTCTATTGATATACATTTTCGTTTATGGAGACCATTTCTAAACGTCATCATCTGATAAAATATTCCTCGCCTGTCTTTTTCACTTGGCACATCATCAATGTCTGTGATTGCAGCACATCGACTCCACCAACAATGCTCGGCAAACCAGCTACACACACATTAAAACACGGGGCTCATTTTTCTCTCACCAAACATTTCTATCAGCAAACGATTACAGTTTAAAAGAGAGGAACAAAAAATCATCATCATCATCATCATCACGAATCGTCCTAATAAAGCCAGTTAGCAAGATAAAACCAAGACGGTCACAGCAAGAAACTGATTAATGCCTGACAGACAAAGAAATCAATACGAAAGAGTTATGAAATGCCCTCCAACACACGTCCAAATAAGTAAGTGGATTGATTACCACCAGCCAGAGGCGGTCTCAGGCAGAATCTCAGTCGATTCAGTTGTGAAAGTGGCAGCAACAGCAACCCAGAGGCGTACCGAGGGGGGGGGGCGAAGGGCGACAGATGTCCCCGGGCGCAAAAATGAGGTTCGCATTAAGTTTAGAGGGTACCAGAGGGAGCAGATTTCGGTCTTTGTCTCCGGGCGTAGAATACCCTCGGAACTTCACTGCAGCAACCCACAAAAAAAGAAGCCTAACCCCCACAAAAAAGAGGTAAGATGGGCCGATGTCATCACAGCCGCAATACTCAGAGACTTGGGTCGACCCTAGAACACGCCCTACTAAGTCAATCACTTGAAAGACAAGCATCACCATCATTAAACTCCGAAAATCTGACAAAGTCGAAATACTTTTCACTCTACAAACCCTAATAGGCAAGACCAACAAAGATGTCCCATCGTTCAAAGGTATCGAAAGAGGCCAAGCAAAGATAGATCCCGCCTATGGCAGGATGGGGTACCCATCTTGTCCCTCTGCATGGACACTGGGTAATATATTGGACGGTATTTTTCCGCAGCTGCAACCACTATGGTTATTGACCGTCGCGTCGGTCTACTGTTGGTTGGGACTACACTCACTCCATCGAGCCCCTACACCTGGGAATTTTGCCTCTGATCGACTCGTTCCTTAGTAGAGAGTGTTCTCTTACGTGTAAATGCCCTCCTACACCACACGGGATCGCGGTTTGACTTCTCTCTCTCTCTCTCTTGCCCCAAAAGAAGCCAACCCACCTAGGCCCAGGACCGAACCGGAACCACTGACGCAATGAGCGAGCACGCTACCCACTGCGCCAGCGACGCGGGTCCGACAGAGGCCTTGCGGCAGCAATAAATAAAGGTGTGATTAAATAAATATTAAGACATTCACAACTTGTTAACAAAGGTAACATCGCGCCATCATCTCGTTGACCCCATTAAATAAAAATACCTCAGAAACTATAGCAACTCCCTGTAGGAGAAGATGATGATGATGACGACTTCATAAAACGAGTAAACGACCCTAAGAATTTGGGGGAAGGGTGTCAGCGGAAGGGGAGGGGGGGACAGAGAGGGAAAGAGAGATTTGCAAAGGGACAACTTAAGAAAGCATCAGTAAAAATCACGACTTCCGATGCAATAATAACATCACCAACAAACTGTTTTGAGAATTACTGTCGGAGGTCGGATCACTGACATTAACCGGTGTCATGGCAACAATAAGATTTCAAACCCACAACATCCCAACAACAACCAACTCAATAATCTTAAACGACCAAGTACTTTGCTATTTATAACACTGTGGCAACACGACCAGGGCGATAGACGAATATCTCGAAAACACCGGCCAAAAAAAAAAACGAATGACAGACGGATAACAGCCCCAACGGAACGACCAAGTAATTTAGGTCTCATGTCCCTTCACATTCCATCGCCGCTCCTCGGTAACCCTGAAGAAATCCGATTTAACATTTACTCTGACTATTCTCCATGCAACTTCCTATCACCTGTGGGAGGAACACAACACCTCGTCTCTTTAAAAACGGTCAACATCACCTTCCAAGAACGAGGGAGCCGCTGTATTACGTTTGGACACACCAGTTCTCGTCTGATCACTCAAGTTAAACAACGCAACCCAAGCTAATACTAGAATGGGTGATCGCCTGGTTATTTTTTTTTTTTTGTTTTGTTGGTTTGTTTGTTTGTTGGAGTTTAAGGTCCCTTCAACTACAAGGTCATTAGAGACCCGTCCATTGCATAGTTCTAATGCATAGACTGCACAGACACTACACTAATGCGACGATTATTGGGTATTAGCAGTACCCAGCTTTCCTGAGCGACCTCCCATGTCAGTACTAACTGGGCTTGCGTTGCTTAACTTCAGTGATCAATTGTTTGTTTTGTTGGTGTTTCAGGGCCCTTCAACTACAAGTTCATTACAGCCCAGTTCTATTGCAGAGACTGCACAGACCCTACGCTAATGCGACGAGTTTTGTTGGACCTCAACCCAACCCAACCTCAGCGGCCACTGGGTACCGCTAATACCCAAAAATCGTCGTAACATCGTTGTGTCCGAGCAGACTCTTGGACACATCTTCTCCGATTAAAAGCATGACGAATAATGCAATTTTCACAAGAACAAAAACGAATATTTGGGGGGGGGAAGGTGCACTCAAAAGACGAGCCAAAGCAACTCCAAGGCCTCTTCCCACCTATGGCAGAAATGGGTACCCGTCTTGTGGTGCTTCTGAACGGACACAAGGGTGATGTATTGGACAGTGTTTTTCCGCAACCGCTTGCCGACCAAAGCTGCAACCCCTATGCTTATTGATCGTTGGTCTACAGTTAATTGGGGAATTCCACCGACTGTGGGGGGGGGGGGGAGAGCGAACTCTTACACCTCGAAATTTTGCCTGTGATCGACCCGTTGCATAGTAGAGAGGGTCCTGTGACGTACAAATGCCATCATACATCACACGGGACCTCGGTTTTATTTCCCTTCCGAAGGAAGGCATACTCCTCGGGGCATAGGTTTTATCTCTCGCCCGGTAAAGAATTGTCAACCCACCTCGATCTAGTATCGAACCTAGACCACAGACGCAGTTATCGAGTTCACTGCTCACTGCGCCACCGAGGAGGGGGGAACAAAAGTCGACGAATAGAGAGAAAATAGTTTAAAAAAATGTGCTAAGAATGCACATATGTGAAAATTTCCAACAACAATGTCACTGGAGAGCGGCAATACCACCACATTTCCTCCATCAGTATCTCGCCATTCCAGCGCAAATCAAAACGGAAGTCAATTCCAAAAAGAGACCAGCATCTTGATGATGATGATGATGATGATGACGACGACGTTGCCAAGAGGACATTTCATCTCTGCTGACAACGAATTTCACGGGAGACAGAAAATGACAGACAACGACACCGACAAAGCAGCCCTCCCCCGTCTTCTTCTTCCACATGTGTGCGCCAAACCTAAAACTCATTTTCAGATACGGGACATCACCAATAAAGAATGGCCACTCTCAATTTGGTGACAGACTTGGCAATACACAAGCACATTCAAGGAATGTCTTCATCTTAAAGCACTTGTAGTGGCGGCGGCGGCTGCAACGAGGACACAAAAGTTCAACATTCATCACGTCAAGGAGGAGGAGGAGGAGAAGTGGAACACAAAAGAGTTGGAGGACTTTAGGAACTTCCATCCACAATCAACCTAACCAGTACAATAGACAAGGGGGAAGACACCGAAAATCACAGTGACACAACTAATTCTAATTGAATACACTGCAACAGCCCTGATAAGCCATATTGGCAGTGGAGAGGATAACTCTCATTCAGGGCCGGCCTTGGGCCCCATGCTGGTGAATTAAAAACAACTTGGTACTGGGGCCCCGCTATCGCCTGCTGCCTTGGGCCCCGTAAACTCTAGGACCGGCTCTGCTCTCATTCTTAGGTTCTAACTCATTCAAAAACCCCAAAGAACCTGAAGTAGAGCATCTATTGACCCATCCATTCCCTACCTGCTATAATGGCACCTTCTTTCAAGAAGTTCCTCGCATTATTCTCACCAAGAGCATTCCACAGAGGAATGACCCTTGGGGGGAAAAACACCAGACGACAACAAGGCCCGAAAAAACTGACTCTTGTCACCTCCAACACAGTAACTCCAACGACTACAATCAGACAAGTAACATTTATCAACTAAGTGGTCAACAACCTCCAACCCCCTGAGACTTTCCAACCGAGCGAAACCTTGAAGTGGCACAACGCTTCCTGTTTCCTGGGACACAAGGCAGGCGCGCGGTTGCACCATGCATTAATCAGCAACCGCATTTAATACTCCTACAAGAGAGAGGTCTTTAGGATAAAGAAAAAAAAAATGTTTAATTAATGAGAATCATGTCCGTTGTATTAGGTATCAACTCGGTCTATTACCTGCTGTGCCACGTGCCTGGAGGTCAAGGGTGATGTTACCCATCAGTCACTGTCACGGATATAGTACACGACGTTACCTCATCAAGCAGAGTGCACACAGACACACACACGATACTCTTCTCCCCTCAGCGGAAGGAGGTCCAACTCATCACCTCAAAGTGCACCAAGAGACAAAAAACACCAAAGAGCTCCCGTGGTGCGGTTCTCTAGGGTCCATTTCCTTGTTCCCAATCTCTAAAAATGCTGCTTTCAAATGATGGTTCGTTCTCTCATTTCCAGAGAGGAAAAACAACTATTCTGCCGGTTTTCCTGAAAAGTAGCCTGATCTAGTAGTGACAAAGCTACTACACCACTTCCTCCTCCCCCACACCTTTCCCTGCAGACAAAAATAAATTGTTTTCTTACAAATATCAAATTGAGAATTGCAACTCCACTCAAGGGAACTCTACAAGACTTTTGAGTAAAATAGCAAAGAATAATAAAAAAAATTCCCCAAAAAAAAAAAAAAAAAAAAAATTAAGTGCCCCATGACAAAAGTAGTCAAAAACTGCCAAAAAAAAATTTTTCAGTTCCTGCTGCGGCTCCACATAGTACAAAAAAAGGAGGGGAAAGGGGGGGGGAACAAGAGCATGAAACTTTCTTCCTTATTGGTTTCCCATTTCATTTGAAACTTCACTCACGCTTTCCCCTCCTTCCTTTCTTCCCTATTACCTGAAACCAAGGTCCCAAATGAGGCCAAGGCCCGAAAATGCACAACCACAAACCCACACATCTACAGGATTTATGAGACAGCGTTACATTAAGACGCTTAACCCTAATTTATGTGCCCATTTCTAGCTGCAAAGCTTCTAGGAAATTCAAAACGCAATTCCCCATTCTGCAAAATTCTATTGCAAAGCCTATTTGCTTTTAACTCCTTCTTGCTCACACACACACTCTTGTGCAAATGGATTCAGGACCTCAGAGTAACTGGCACACATCCCATCAACCCTTTCTCTTCCTCTCCTCCTCAAGGATGACCATTAATTAATTCGCCAAGAAAACCCTTTCATCATTAAAAAAAATGGCATTTCAAATGGTTACGGTGGAGTCAAAGGTCATTTACACTGCACCCCGGTTACAGAATATTTTACCTGCGACTTACTTTCTCCAAACAAATCAATAGCAACATCAACAACACCTGTAGCACCGGATACAACCTTTTTCCTCACTAATGGATTTTTTTTTTCCGTTTCGTTGGTGTTTTAGGGCCCCTCAACCCAGTGGCGTACCGAGGGTATTCTGCGCCCGGGGACAAAGACCGACATCTGCGCCCTCTGGCACCTGCTAAACTTAATGCGAATTCATATTTTGCGCCCCCTGTTTTCTGGGCCCGGGGACATCTACCAGTTCCCGTCTGATCACTGAAGTTAAGCAACGCAAGCCCAGTTAGTATTGACATGGGTGGTCGCTCGGGAAAGCTGGGTACTGCTAATACCCAATAATCGTCGCATTGGTGTAGTGTCTGTGCAGTATATGCATTAGAACTATACAGTGGACGGGTCTCTAATGACCTCGTAGTTGACGGGACCTTAAACACCAACAAACAAACAACAAACAACCGGGGACATCTCCCTCCACCCACCCCTCGATACGCCACTGCCTCAACCACAACGGAGCCCCGTCCACTGCTTAGCTCTAATGCAGCGACTACACACACACAACGTTGGTGCGACTATTTTTTGGGGTATTAGCAGTACCCAATCGTCGCAAGCGGGCCACCCATGTCAGTACAAGGTGGCGTTGCGACGAGAACTGGTGTGTCCAACTCAATGCAGCCGCTCCCAAACCGTCCAATATGTCACCCTTGTGGCTACGCAGAGGGACGAGATGGGTACCCGGAGGGGGTGGCGAATTGCGTTGGGGACACGCCAGTTCTTGTCTGATCACTGAAGTTAAGCAGCGCAACTCCAGCTAGTACTGACATGGGTGGCCAGCTTGGGAAAACTGGGTACTACTAATACCCAACAATCGTCGCATTACTGTAGTGTCTGTGCTGTCTCTGCATAAGAAATACTATATATGCTGTGGACGGTGCTCTAATGACCTTTGTAGTTGAAGGGCCCTAAAACACCAACAAACTACAACAACTGGGTACCCCGACCCTGCCATAGGCGGGAAAAGGGTTAGAAGTTGCTTTTTTTTTTTTTATTCAAAGCAAATGAATCATCATGTAGAGATGTGCTAAAGCTGCAAATTGTCAAAACCTCTTCTTATGTGGGACCTTACATAGCATGATGGTCTTAAGAGGCCCACCCGGCACATATGGCACGACAATCCGCATGCAATCAAGGACCTACAAAGAAAGAAAGAGAGGGGGGAGTGGGGGGTCTGTTCATAAAAATTTTACATACATCATTTGCAGGAGAACAGACTGCAGCAGTGTGTCATATCTTCCCCACAATTCTGCATTTCCAAAATGGATCTCAATTGATTAATGGACCCCAGTATTTTCATCAATGTGTGTGGAAATTACGTAAGATGTCACTGCCACAATGCGCTCAAGTGAAATAGATTGCCACAGCACACCATTGAAATGGTCCATTTACTACAAGATTACACTAGGGAAAGGAGAGACACCGAAAGAGTGGGGGGTGAGAGAGAGAGAGAGAGAGAGGAGAGATGCACAGTAGAAAATGCCTAAAATGACGATTTGGCTCCCTCGTCCTACAAATCGCTTTTAAAAAAATTTTTTTTCCTAATTCCATCAAACCCCTTCTCACGGGGCGATCCCTAAGGCGCCCATATGAATTCTCCACAGGCTCCTATAACATATAAATCATTTTAAATACTTTTCGGTAATCACACACGACTTCAGGGGTTATTCCTAACTTACCCCTCCCTCTCACTCTTTTCGGTACGCGACTCGAGGGAGAGACGACATAGACACACAGAAAAGTCCGAGATTTTTCAAAGTGGACACCCTAGACCAGTGGTGGCGAACCTGTGACCCACTGAGCAATTTCAAGTGACCCGGGCGTGAATCATATCTAGTTTATCATCACATAAACAGACGTGAGAGCAGGTTGTCCGTATGCAGACCCGACCCTGCCACAGGCGGGATAAGGGTATTATGATGATGGTCTCTAGTTGCTACTTTAATAAACTTCATTCATTATTATTAATAATTTATTTTATTCATAAAATTAAATAGTGCGTGCACCTGACCCGCGGACAACTTTCTGGGTTTTTTTTTTCGTGTTATTGTGACCCGTCTTCCAAAAAAGGTTCGCCACCACTGCCCTAGACAGTGCGTTACCACAGCCGGCTAATGACCAAAGCTGCAGCCCCTATGCTTATTGATCGTCGGTTATTTTTGGGTTTTGTTGATGTTTCAGGGTCCGTCAACTGCAAGGGTCATTAGAGCCCCCGTCCACTGCAGAGTCTGCACAGACACTACACAATCACGACGATATGAGTAGCAGTTTCCAGTGTTCCCAAGCGGTCACCCATGCTGGTACTCTGTGGGCATGCGTTGCTTAACTTCCGTAATCGGCCGAGAACTGGTGTGTCCAACGCAATACAGTCGCTCCATTGATCAGCGTCGGTCGACTGTTCGTTGGGGCACTCCACCGACGCCTAGCGGCGAATTGCTTTGGACATACCAGTTCTCGTCAAATCACTGAACTTAAGCAGCGCAACCCCAGCTAGTACTGACATGGGTAGCCGCTAGGGAAAACTGGGTACTGCTAATACCCAAAAATCGTGGCATTAGTGTAGTGTCTGTGCAGTCTCTGCATAAGAACTATGCTGTGGACGGGGCTCTAATGACCTTGTAATTGAAGGGCCCTAAAACACCAACAAACAACAACAAATCCACCGACGCCAGGGAGGGAGGGAGGGGGAGCAGGGTCCTACACCTGGGAATTTCTGCCTCCTCTACTCGTTACATAGTAGAGAGGGTTCTTTCACGTGCCAATGCCATCGTACACCACACGGGACTTTGGTTTTACTTCGCATCCGAATGAAGGGCGCTACCGACTGCCCCACCGAGGCTGGTCGAAGATTTATTTATGGCCGAAATTCAAAATATTTTTCAAATCTCGTTACTTTCACATATTGCCCAACAGGACCTTTGGTGGACCGTTGGCACAACACGTTTCTTAACAGGACTTTCACACAACAATAATCGACATTCCACTTCACCAAGTCAAGCCATAACTCACAATCATCGAATTTGACACGAGGGGTGAAGGGCAGAGGTGAGAAAAAAAAAGGGGCGAGAAGGAGAAAGAGAGAGGGAGGGAAGGAAAGGTCTTTCAAAGAGATCAAAGTTTAATTCCAGGGACGGTGATGCTGCTGCAGCATATCTTTCTCTCTCTCTCTCTCTCTGAAAAGTGCATGAAAAGGTGATTAGGACCAACATGCAGTAGGATGATGAAAAAGAAGAAACCTTTGGCAACTCCAAAAAAAAAAAAAAAAATATGTGACTCTGGTAGTAATAATGTGATTTCATCAAGAAAAGCATTTCCCCATTTTTCACTAATCCTATTTGCATAAATATTAGACTGAGGTCTCATGCGGAATTGACTGGGAAAAACAACACAGGTTTGACTCAATAATTTTTAAGTTCCTAGCTCTCGGATGCTTAGCAAATGTTCCCCATCATCCTAGATACATGTATCGCCGCCACCCCCACCACCAATTAGACCCTCTTTTCTCTCTCTCTCTCTCTCTATTTTTACTACAAGTTTTACATATTCAAGTGCCTGAACGTGGACCAAGGGTTCACACTCTCAAAACTAATCGACATTATCTTCTCTCTCTCTCTCTCACTTTGCATTTCGTTAAGATTACCTCTTTATCGCACACTGCCTCTCTCGCTCTCTATTCTTGTGAAACTGAATTATAATCATGTGAATGAAGTATGGGCATGCAGATTGAAATTGGATGAAAGGCCACGATAAAGAGAAAATCATGCAAAAGGCGAGATAATGGAGACACAGCAACAAGGAGAAAAGAGGTTTTAAGATAACAATAGACTAAAGCGGTCTATGGCTGCCGTACGTGTGTGTGTATATACCAGAGAGATCGACAGAGTGACTGACACAGAGAGAAAAAGATGCTTTTCAAAGTTGCACAACAAAAATTCCAGTCAAAATATGAAATGCAATTACGTGTCCACAAGACGACAACTACTGCATTCATTTATTAATTCATAGAGATAGACCAACTTTGATTTCGCCTGGAATTAACCCCAAAACCATCCTTTCATCTCATTCCACCCGGAAAAAAAAACACATGACAGTAAAAGACTGAAAGTATGCACAAATTCACAGCATAGGGAAGGGGGAGAAAGGAGAGAGAGGGAGGGAAAGTGAACGAGAGAGAGAGAGAGAGAGAGGGGGGGAGGAAGGTAGAGAGAGGGAGAGTGAAAGACAGTGTGAGAGAGTAAGAGGGAGACAGAAAAAAACGAGTGATAGAGACAGAGTATGAGAGGGAGGGAAAGTGACAGAGAAAAAGGGAGTGTGAGAGAGAGAAAAGGGGAGTGAGAGAGACAGAGTGTGAGGGGGAGAGAGAGTGAGAGAGAGAGACAGTGTGAGGGAGAGAGTGAGAGGGAGACGGTGTAAGAGTGAGGGAGAGTGAGAGAGAAAAAGGGAGTGAGAGACAGAGTTTGAGAAGGAGAGAGAGACAGAGTTTGAGAAGGAGAGAGACGGAGAGACAGAGTGTGAGAAGGAGAGAGACAGAGTGTGAGAAGGAGA
>JAAFCE010004287.1:3596542-3632124 GCA_013389805.1 Trigoniulus corallinus
GAGACGGAGTGTGAGAGGGAGAGAGAGTGAGATCGACAGAGTGTGAGAGGGAGAGACATAAAAATGCACACCAAGCTTTCACAAATTCATCCCTGGTTTCATTTTTGAGAGAGGGAGAGGGCGGGAGGGAGAGACAGAGTGTGAGAAGAGAGAGAGAGAGAGACAGAGTGTGAGAAGGAAAGAGAGAGAGACGGAGTGTGAGAGGGAGAGAGATAAAAATGCACACCATGCTTTCATAAATTCATCCCTTGTTTCATTTTTGAGAGAGGGAGAGAGAGGACGAGGGAATGGATGAAGAGAATAAAAGCATGTGTGTAATACACGCAGTGTACTTTTTCGTTCTCATCGATTGTACAAAAATGCAGCAAGTCTACACTCTTGAAATGTGAAATATTTCACACATCTTCGTCGCCCAAAAATCAGATTCCGGGTTCATACCGACTCACCACCGAATTTCTCGTAAATCATTTTCTACTCTTTCTCTCTCTGTCACTCACTCCTCCCGCACACGCCGCTTTAGTTCACTGCACTTGGAAGTTTAGTTGGTGTTAATGGCATCTATTTGGAGTGGGGGGGAGGGGCAAGTGCACTTTACTACATTTGAAACTCAACTAACTCTAAGTTTCGATCAGATGTATTTTTGTTGTTTTTTTGTGTGTGCTCGCTTCAATTCCACGTGTTGGTGAAAACATATCATCACCATCCACTGAGTATGCATATGTCAAGTTGTTCAAGAAACTTTAAAGTCAGACGACTATTCAAATCTATAGTTGATAATGAAGCCTTTCGAACGAGAAGGCATGATCTTCATCATCCCCTTATCCCGCCTGTGTCAGGGTCCGGTGTGTAAGGGAGCGGCGAACTGAGTTGGACACACCAGTTCTCGTCTGATCACTAAAGTTAAGCAGCGCAAACCCAGCTAGTACCGACATGGGTGGCTGTTTGGGAAAACTGGGACGGGGTTCTAATGACCTTGTAGTTGAAGGGCCCTAAAACACCAACAAACAACAACAACAACGGGTCTGCAAGTTCTAGCCCTCCACTCCGGCCTATTTCCCACCAGGGTTGCCGTCCACCCCACACACTACGATATCCTTACGGACAACCTCCTCCCATGTCTGCTTTTGGTCTACCTCTGCTCCGGGTGCCTCCAACCACCTGTATCCTTGTAATGTACCTAACCAGCTTCTCTCCTTTTCGCATTACGTGTCCACACCACCTCAATCTATTCTCCTTCATTTTTCTCCGCGGTGTCCCCCACCCTCAAGCTACCTTTCATAGACTCATTCCTAATTCTATCAGCTCTCGACACCCCACTCATGTACCGCAACATTCGCATCTCGGCTTCTTGCATCCTATTGATGTGGCTCTTCCTCACTGCCTCCAACACTCTGCTCCATATAGTATAGCTGACGTAACCACTGCCAAATAAAACTTCCCCCTTTCAAGTTTCAACTTGATTGGGACCCCGCCTATCACACAGGACTCCACTTGCCTGTCTCCACTTCAACATTCCCACATTGTTTCTATGAGTAACAACCGAGACCGTCTTCCCATTGCTCAGGAATACTACACTGATCTTAAGTACTTTACCTCTTGCACCTTTGTCACCATCTCGCCTCCTGAGAGTACGTCACCCGTCACCATTATTTTCCTGCCCTTCCCAACTGAAAGCTAAATACTCTGTCTTCTTCATGTCATCTGTAGGCCTCCCTTTTCTATCGCTGCTTTAATAGGTCGGACGAGAAAACAGAGATTCAAAATCAAATATAAACCCTTGCCACATTTCATTTCAGGAGGTGTAAATCGACGGTGCACCAATGCAAAGTAGGAATTCACAAGTTAAGAAATAATAACCCCAGAACCATGCATCTCCCATTAGCATATATTTATTGATATCCGGTTGCTGCTGTTGTACGTTGGTAAATCAAAATGACTTAAGTAAATGATCGCCCACCATTTAATACACGAAAAATCATCATCGTGGTGTTGTGTGCGTACGTGCGACATGCTGAGATAATCCTCAGCGCCTGAGCCTAACTTGACTCACCAAAACCCATGTAATATGGGGCAATGGGATGTTCAAATGTTGCTCAACGCAAAGGCTGCATGTGTTTTAACATTTTCTCTCTCATTACGACTAACCGAAAACAAAAAGAAAAACAAACGTAAAAGACCTAACACAACATACCATTTCCAAGTTGGAAAATGCACAACATATAAAGCAGCATTCGTATAGTAATAATATCCCATGCTGTGACTACAATTTATGGATTATAAGCTCGAGTACAAACATGCTTCAATTTCCATCACTATCGTCAAGGGCATCAGTGGCATACATAATAAGACTTTATTATGCAGTAGCAAACAAAAGTAATCCCATAATATGCCACGTAAACACCTCTCGCTACACCTACAGTACATCTCTATACATCACACATGGAGACGACAGTCGTATCAAAAGGACACATGCACAGCTCGACATCACATACAGTACATACCGTAGAAAGAATTAGACAAACAGTTAGAAAAATTGAAAATTTCTAGTCACGTCAACATAACTCACCGCTCACAACATAATGGTCACTAAATGAATCGACGACAATCAACAAAAATACAACAAGAAAAAGAATTCATAATTCTTTCAAATATGGCTGCGGAAAGTATTCCATTTCTTCTCAACTGTCATTCTATGCTGCATTCTAATAACGATGATGTCACTTGCCAAATTCAAAAAAAAAGAACGCGACGCTACAGCCACGCTCTTTTTAGTTCGATTACACCTAGTCAGTATTAAAATGTTGGACAGATGAAGAGCAGACCAGTGGTCAGGTGAGATCAAGACCACAAATCGAACCGTTCACTTAACGACAAACAGACAGACAGTAAAGATTCCAGCGTTAAAAAAACAAGCAATAGCAACTCCTAACCCATTACCCGCCTATGGCAGAGTCGAGTACCTCTCTTGCCCTTCTGAATAGACACAAGGGTGATCGATTGGACAGTGACCAGATCTATTTTTCCGCAGCCGGCTGCTGACCAAAGCTGCAACCTCTATGCTTATTGGTCGTCGCCCTACTATTCGCCGGAGCACTCTACCGACGCGACGCCAAGAGGGGCGAGCTCCAACACTTGACAATTTTGCCTCATCTACCCGCAGTGGGTAGCCGGCTCGGTAACTGCATCAATGGGTCAAGATTTTTCGATACTGGACCGAAGTGGGTCGGCTTCTTTCGGGCGAGAGAGAGTGACATGCCCCGAGCACATCTTCCTTCCGGATGAGAAGTAAAGCCGACGTCCCGTGTGGTGTGCGACGGCATTTTCACGTCAAACAACCCTCTCTACTACGCAACGGATTGGGGGTAGGCACAATTCCCCAGGTGTAGGAGCTCGTCGTCTGGCGTCAATGGAATTCCCCAACGAAAAGTAGACGGACGATCGATAAGCAGTGGCGTCACTAGGTGGGGGTGAGGGCCGCGCCGGGTGACACCACTCGCACCATGACAAATGGGGTGACACCAAAGCAGAAGAAGCGGCTTTTTTTTCCGGGAGACGGGGGTGACACCATGCCGTCACCACACCGGGTGACGCCAACCCTAGCGACGCCACTGTCGATAAGCATAGGGGTTGCAGCTTTGGTCGGCAACCGGGTGCGAAAAAACAAAACACTGTCCAATAGATCACCCTTGTGGCCATTCAGAGGGAAAAGATGGGTACCCCATCCTGCATTAGGCGGGAAAAGAGTGAGGAGTTGCTTTTTTTTGCACTCCTCAGGCATAAAACTCTTGAGGGGTTCTTTTAGATGCAAATGCCATCGTACACCACACGGGACCGGGGAGCGGGGGGGGGGGCAAGCGAGGATCATCATCAAAGGAATAACGAGAAAAATATCATTTCCTCTGTCCTGCCACTATCATTCCCTTTCAAAAGTGACCAAAGAGCCGAAAACATCAAATTGCAGTGCGGTGATGGTAGCGACGCGTCGCGACGGTGTTAAACTATAATAAAAAGTCAAATATTAAAATATGAAATTTGCAAAATTCAACTGGGGTTTAGACTGATTATAGAAAAAAAAAGTCCCATCTGATACTCGCTGGTATCGACCCCTCCACCTCACCCTTTCTACATTTGCAATAATGAAAAGTCTGCTGTTGTAATAACTGCATTTGTGACATATGCGATTCCTTGCACATATTCAATGGACCATGAAAATAAATCGGCCTGAAGGAGGAAAAGAGGCAGAGTGCAAGGAATGTCCCCCTCCCTTTAACAAAAATGACAAATGAAAAGTTGTCTTATCACAAGCGTAATTGTAAATGTTGCATTGGAAACCCTTCTGGTCATCGAAATGCAGCAAAACAACACAAACATTAAAGTATAAAAGGGTTAAAAAGGATACACATGCTGTTGACATTGAAAAAATGGACATGAATCATACGACGATGCACTCTATATTTAAACACACTGTCTCTTGTACAAATTCACCCCCCCCTCCTCCTCGAAGGAGGAGCAAGATAACAAATTTTCATCTGTCCCGTCCTCTTCCTCTCTCTCTCCCTCAACCCCTGCCCTCCTCTACGGCATCATATATGTCCATCAAAAGTCAACATCCCGGAGGATTTGAATGACGTCCAGATGGAGTAGGACACACCACTTCAAACGCCCCATTTCAGGATTACTTATGTCACTTCAGAAGCGACAACTATTTTGGAGGTCACTAGAGAGGGGACACAAGACAGCATTAACCCAATATTTTGCCTTCGTTTATAGTACTGTTGCGCACACATAATGGTGGACAACACAAAACGTAGTACAGTTGTTAGCACCACAGAGATGGACTGGTCAGCAAAAAAAAAAAAAAAACTCCCCCACACAAGGAAGTAAGAAAGAGGCGCGTATTAAATATAACACATTGTCAATAAAGTGGACGACAACTAAAAGAGGAGGATGAGGAGCGTGAGGCAGAACGGGACAGCATGTAATTAATAATTAAGGGCATTTTACTCGACTTCCGCACGCATACAGACTGAGGGCCAAAGGTCAGTAAAACACAAGAGAGCGAGAGAGACACACTTCCCCTCGTCTTATTGATATGGAAATCTTGTACAGCATGCAAACAATCAGACCTGGACACAGCAATGACCAGAAGTGGAGTTACCGAGTGAAGAGGTTGAAAGGAAGGGAGGGCCAGGGAAAGGTGGGGGAAACGAAATGAGAAACAAATAGGCGGAGTCAGACTCGAACCAAAATATAATGTAAGAGATAAATAATAACTAGCAAAGGCAGTAACAATAAACAACGACAACGTATAAAAATGAAATCAGCGTACATAAACCATTTCGAAATAATAGGCAGGAGGAAGGGTCAACTCCAGGACTGACCATCCCAAAAGAGTTCATTCAAAATGATAGAGAGGAGGGCGAGGTGGAGGGGGGCCGCGGATGAAAGCAGAGAGAGTACATTTGAAAACTTCTAGGTCACACACACAGAGAGGAAGAGAGACGAGACAGGGAGAGAGAAGGTGAGTAGTGAGGAGAGACAGAGAGAAGGAGAGACAGAGAAGAGAGATAGAGAGAAGGAGACAGAGACGAGACAGGGAGAGAGGAGACAGGGAGAGAAGGAGAGAGATAGAGACAGAAAGAGGAGACAGGGAGAGAAGGAGAGAGGAGACAGATAGAGTAAGAGAGAGGGGGAGGGATGGAGAGACAGTGAGAGACTCTCCTTTGCTATCAGTTTAAGTTACTGTTATTATATAATAAAAACTTTTAAAGAGACGAGGAGGTAGAAAAATGACTTCTTTAAGAAAAAAGTAAGAAATAAAACGGGATTGAGATAAAAACAAAAAAACGAGAAGGAGAGATATAAAGTCGTTACCTAATCCTCGTCTGTCTTTTAAGAAACTGTAAAATCTTGAAATCGATGATGCTCATAAAACAACACTAAGTAACTGAACAAATTTTTCAAGAGTTTTATGCCGACGACGGTTCAAAAAAACACCCGACCGTGCCACAGGCGGGATAACGGTATAACGATGATGATGTTAAAAAAAAAAAGCCAACTCATACTCCCTCTCCGTGCCAATGTCATCGTACACCACACCGTGACCTCGGTTTTACTTCTCACCCGAAGGAAGGAGAAGCACTCTGGGGATCTCTTTCGCTCTCTCTCGAACCCACCTCGATCCAGTATCGAACCTAGAACCACTAACGCAGTATCCGAGCACGCTATCACCTGTTCCACCATGGCCTCAATGCTGTTTTTCTTATTTTAAATATTTTTTTTTTACCGGATAACAAAAAAGTCAGGAGAGTGGGGCGTGTGTAGGAAAAACGGAATTCAATTTACAGAAGTTAAAATTGTAATCAGCATATATCAAAGTTATCCGTTAATGGATGCTGTAAAAAAAAAAAAAAAAAAAAGGAGGGTACTCGAGAAAAGAGAAAAAAAAAATCGATTTCTGAAATGAGAGATTATGGTAAGTTAAAAGGGGGGTTATGTAGCACTCAAATAATGTCGTGTCCCGTTAAAGAATTTCTGCAATGGTCAAAACCAAAACCATTTTTTAACTTCATGAATGCTTGTATAAATAATCTTTTGAATGTAAAACGACAACAACGATGACGAGAGGAAGAGTAAATGGGGGTACAGACATAACAAGAAAAAGGGTTACTGGTAAGAACGGACCATTAAGAGAGTAACACACAAAAAAATCATATTTTTTTTCTCAACTTCTTGAAAAAGCAACACACGAAAAGCTGCTTGCACTGCATTCAACATCAACAACGCCATTCGTTTTCAATAAATTTTAATGTTAGTCGCTCCATTTTTATATAAAGATATTTCTCATATCTTTCATTTACAATAAAAAGAGAGAGAGAGAAAGGGGGAAGGGGAGAGGGCGAGAGAGAGAGAGAGAGAGAGAGAGAGAGAGAGAGAAGAAAACAAAAATACCAAATGTTACCATTTTAAAAATTCCATCTTTTATTTATACTTTTAGGATTTTAGTCAATCCGTGAATAAGAGCGAAGAAACCAGTTAACTTAAAAAACAAGATAGGGGAGAGAGAGACAGGGGGGAGAGCAGCATAAATAGAAAGTAGAGGGGCAAAATGTAATTGGGAAAGAGAAGTGAAAAGACGGGGGAGGGGGAGATAGCCGTGGAAATTATGCTTAATATTAAACTAGTACAATTTCAGAAAAGCAACTCCTAACACTTCTCCCGCCTATGGCAGGGTCGAGTAACCATCTTGACTGTCTGAATGGATACAAGGGTGATCTATTGCACAATGTTTTTTCCGCAGCCGGTTGCCGACCAAAGCTGCAACCCCCCCACGCTTATTGATCGTCGGCCTAGTGTTGCTCTTTGGGACACTCCTCCGAGCTCCTACACAAGGGAATTTTACCTCTGATCGGCCGGTTGTTTAGTATTCATGGGGAGCGGTGAATTGCGTTGGACACACCACTTCTCGTCAGATCACTGAAGTTAAAGCAGCGCAACCCCAGCTAGTACTGACATGGGTTGCCGCTTGGGAAAACTGGGTACTGCCAATACCCAAAAATCGTCGCATTAGTGTAGTGTCTGTGCAGTCTCTGCATAAGAACGCTAACACACCAACAAACAACAAATATTAGTATTCAGCACAGCACCCGGGGTTCTGTGACATGCCCAAGCCATCGTACACCACACGGGATCTCGGTGTTACTTCTCATCCGAAGGCAGGCCCCTCTCTCGCCCGAAAATTGTTTTCGTTTCATTGGTGTTTTAGGGCCCTTCACCTACAATGGTCATTAGAGTCCCGTCCACTTCGTAGTTCTAATGCAAAGACACTACACTGATGCGACGATTTCGGGGTATTAGCGTTACCCAGTTTTCCCAACCACCCACCCATGTTAATACTAGTTGGGGGTTTGCGAGTTGCTCCTTTTTGTTGTTGTTTGTTAGTGTTTTAGGGCCCTTCAACTACAACGGTCATTAGAGCCCCGTCCACAGCATAGCTCTTATGCAGAAACTGCATAGAAACTACACTAATGCGACGATTTTTGGGTATTAGCAGTACCCAGTTTTCCCAAGCGGCCATTCATTTCAGTACTAGCTGGGGTTGCGCTGCTTAACTTCAGTGATCAGACGAAAACTGGTATGTCCAACGCAATTCGCAGCTCCCGCGATTTGCTCCATGCCCGAAAGTAAGAAGCCAAACCTGCCACGATCCAATATCGAAATCTAGAACCACCGACGGAGTTACCGAGCACGCTACCCACAGTGCCACCAAGGCGGGCCTAAACGTGTCCAATTTCAAAATCATAGATCTCAGAATTTGTTTAATTTCAGTCAATATTTTGAAAGAAAGGGGTGAGAAAATGTCCTCTTCCTCCATAAACATGCAAAGCAACTCACAAATGTTTATACTACAACACAAGACGAGCAAAATTGACAACGGGTAACACGTTGCACCCTTTCAGACAAAATTGCAGCGCACAAATCACGCGATATTCAAACTCCTATTTTATATTCTGAAATTCCTATCTATATAAGACATCGACGACAATCTTATTTACATTTTATGATATGTAAATCTCACTTTGTTCTCCATCAAAGTCGTCACAAGTCAGCTGAATTACCAAAAGTATCTTGATTTGTTTTTTCCTCACTCCCAATCGGTGCTTATATAAAAAAAAGAGAGGGGGGTGAACGTCGACGACAGACGGAAGCTTAAAACCTGTTTCACAAACCCCTTCCGTCCTTCTCCTAAGAAAAAAAAAGCACCCATCTTTTGCTCTCTTTACTTGCAATATGTAGATTTCAAGGTAATCAAGCACAAGTCTTTAAAGCACGTCTCGCAATTTCAGAGCAGTGACTGTGAGACATTCAAAGATGTTTAATGGAACGCAGCAGAAAACAGCAACCAACCCCCGTCCGGTTCCGTCCTGCGTGGACCCCCCCCCCCACCACACCTCTTTCAACCAATTCATTTACATGCAAACACCCTTTGGTATTAAAACCGACTATTATCAAAAAATGCTTCAACAATTTTACCATTTATATAGAACAAGTTAGAAAAATTCATAGGAGGAAGGAGAAGCAAAGGGGTTGGTTGAGAGGCACAACGACACAAAACGACAGGCGAACAGAAAAGGAGTAGTAAAACATCACATACACAAAAAAAGAGGCACTTGTACAGGAAATGAAACCTGCCATTTAGTAACGTAATACACACACTCACCCGAAACTGGAAACCCCCCTCAAGCGAGTAAGGTACTGTAGTAGCAGTAGCAGGAAAGTCAAAATTACCAGAAAAAAAAATTGCACAACCATGTAATAGATCAAAAAGAGATCTTTTATCATCTTGTTATTAGAAATTCAGAAAAGAGTTACCGAGATCAACATATAAAGAGAAACCAAATGCGCCCCTTTCTCTCTCTCCCTTTTCATTTACTTCTTCTAAAAATTAATGTGATGCAAATTTACAAAAGATTGCCTTGTCAAATTTGTACCATCGTAAAAATGAATAATCAAGTTCAAGAAATGAGAAGTGCAGCGGGAAAGGAAAAGACAAAACAGAGAGAGGAAAGAGACAAGCAATTTTTAAAAAAATTGCTTTAGATATTAAAAGTGAAATTAAACAAGAAAGGGGTAGAGTGAGACAGACGTCAATTATTCAATTCTACATCTAATTTGAATCATATGTCAAAACTTGGGAACAAAATATAATATCACACACATACAAACACACTCAACCGAAATGAAAGGGTTGAATATCAACAATTTCGCTATTAAAAAAAACGTCTTCAAGAAGACATCAAACATTCAAAAAGCACATTTCGTCCGTAGACGATCTGTACTACGAGAGGAAGAGGCGGGGCAGAGGGAGAGGAGACCGAGAGGGAGACAGTGAGAGACAGACAGTGTCAGAGGGAGACAGACAGAGAGAGAAGAGAGAAACAGAGACAGAGGAGAGAGAGACAAAGAGAGGAGAGAGGTAGAGAGAGACAGCGAGAGAGAGAAACAGAGAGAGACAGAGAGAAGAGAGAAACAGAGAGAGAAGAGAGACAGAGAGAGAAGAGAGGCAGAGAGAGAAACAGAGAGACAGAGACAGAGAGAAGAGAGGCAGAGAGAGAGAGAGAGAGACAGAGAGAAGAGAGAGAGGCACAGAGAGACAGAGAGAGAAGAGAGAGACAGAGAGAAACAGAGACAGAAGAGAGAAGAGAGAGAGAGAAACAGAGAGAAGAGAGAGACAGAAGAGAGAGAAACAGAGAGAAGAGAGAGACAGAAGAGAGAGAGAGAGAGAAACAGAGACAGACAGAGAGAAGAGAGGCAGAGAGAGAAGAGAGAGACAGAGAGGAGACAGAGAGAGAGAGAGGCTGAGAGACAGAGAGAAGAGAGAGAGGCTGAGAGAGAGACAGAGAGAGAAAAGCAAACCCCTTAAATCTCACCAAAAGCCAAAAATCCACCAAAGTCCAACTCTGTCATTTCAGCTGCGCTGCAGCAGTCGCATTCCAAAGCGACGGAGAGACGTCAGAACTTAAAAATGACCTTTAGGAAGTAAACTATTAAACATCCCTAACCTCATAAAGCTTTCTTGATAATGCCCGTACATATATAGTCGTCATTTAAAATCATTATTCTGGTGGTTAGAAAATTCCTCAAGATTTTCACTTTAGAAATCCTATATGTGGATGTGAGATGATGGGGCCATTTTCACACCAATCGACCCAAAAATCCTTTTGACTCGCATATCAATGAACCCAACTGTTCATCGATATCGTCACGTTGCATATATTTTCTCCACTTGTCAAGAGTGGACAAACTGTCATTTACGATAACATTCCAAGCACGTTGCTGATCAATAAAATGGAGTCATGCATCTCCCCTTTCACAGTTTTGAAGGCTTTCATACGCTATTTACGAAAACTGCAGTCAACCATATACTTACTACTCTCTCTTCTTTTTCTCTCTCTCTCTCTTATCTACGACGTACATCTGTGTAGAGAAACACACTTCACATTTGCTCAAACTTGATGCTCACCAAGTGACCTCTAATAGCAACAACATAACAGTGTGCTACGAGGAAAACCGTCATCTCAAATATGAATGCAAATTTGATAAGAGTTCAAGCCACATAATTACATTCAGTCAGAAGACCAAAAAAAAAAAGGAGCATGAGAAAATAAAACTTCTGAGCAGATGGAGGAGGACTTGGGGACGAAAAAAAAGAGATGCTTGCAACCGCAGACAAGAAACAGGGCTTCTGATTCAATCCTTGTCAAGAACTGACATCCAGTGATGGACGTTCTAGGTCCATAATGAATAGTTCATCAAAAAACTACAGCTTCTATGAATAAAAAAAACCATATAGAAGCGATGTAGTTAAAAAACTGATGAGGCCACCCGGTCCTCTTTAAATAAACTCCCTCATGTCATTCCC
Source organism: Trigoniulus corallinus (assembly GCA_013389805.1). NCBI lineage: Eukaryota > Metazoa > Arthropoda > Diplopoda > Spirobolida > Trigoniulidae > Trigoniulus > Trigoniulus corallinus. The sequence goes on from JAAFCE010004287.1 coordinate 3,607,965, forward strand.
TGTCCCAAAAAGGAGGAGGAAAAGAGAAGCTATTAATTCAATAGGAAATCATCAGTTCCATTCATACTAAAGAACATCGAAGAGGACTACCAAGAATTTCATAATTTACAGATGTCTAGTGGAGAAGATCATACCAACAGTCTTAGAGACTGGACAACAGGCCTGCTGGACAATAATAAGTTACTCCTATCAAAAGAATAAAAAAAAAGAGAGGCTGCGGACCTACAAGTATCTCAAAGTCAACGGCAATCGATTTACTTTCGAGAAAGAGACCATCTTTCAGAGATCACATGCCATGTGAGACTTTAGTGCCCCGATAACGAACGATTGGTTGCAGAGGGTTGTGAACATCATCCGCAAAGCCAGCTGCAAACCCTAGATAATGTATTCTAGAAGAGTCAGTGTGGTTTAAGAGAAGGTGGCATGGAGGAGAAAGGAGACGACGACGACATCATCATCATCGTCATAATTCTGCCATCCTGTGTTTATGTGCTAATTGGAAGCAGTGTACATTGCGGACTTACATTTTTATGGCTCTCGGCTCCCTATCATGTCAACTTGTCAGTTTAGTGCTAATTGCACAAATTCAATAAACACGTCCATCAAATTGTTTAACTCAAATGATCTGATAATCAACGCTTCCTGTATATTCAGACACAATTTCACTCCTTACTTCTTCAAAATGGCTGCTTTTAATCACTTTTAGAACGCGTGGGAGTTGCCATTTTGGTGAACATTCTAAAAACAGAGAGAGAATGGCCAGAGCGCCGCCGCCGCCATAAAACAAAAAAAAAAAAAAAAAAGAACAAATAAAATAGAACGTCAACCAACGCGATGAAGAACTTAACCCTACCAGCAACTGTTAGTAATGTACCTAATTTCTAAGAAATCGAGAAGTGGTGGTAAGTATTTAGATGTTTTATCAGTGAAATTACGAAATAGGCAATTCAAGGACCTACGCAACATGCCCATATAACGAGTATAAAGCCAGCCAAGTTGACAATAACCAGCAGAACACCTTAACGAAGTAGCTATTCGGAATAAAACACAACGTGTGAAAGTAAAGCCAACAACACAAAATCATAAAAAGTTGACCAGCAGAAGAAGACCTTTTACATTTCAATTATGAAAGCTTCTTTTCAAGTAGGATGACCTTGTCAGCCCAAGAAATGGCTTATATAAGGTACTACTTTCTTAATGATTATCGTTTCTCAGAGAAAGAGAAAAAAAAAATCACCCTCATTCATGCGCTGTTCAACAACGAAAAAAGTAGTTGACATTTACGTCCAGCCGCACACATCATAATTTATTTTCACTTTTCAGAAACGAACCACTGACACTTTCAAACCTCGTACATGTCAAGAAAAATTAAATAAGCTTTATTTACCAACAGTGCTTATCAAGAATCATATTTCTCTGAATTTTGAAAGGCAGCAACGAGGGAGCGAGCGAGAGAGAAAAAACCGTTGTGACATGTGACAAACAATTTCAATTCAGATTCACATATACAACTTGTCTTCGTGTCTGTGTCTCCCTCCTCGAAATCTCATATTGATATAGAGAACTAGTTTGAAAGTAAGTCATCCATTTCTTATCCTTGCTATTAATATCTATATATAAAAAAAATATGACGAGCCTTAAGTGTGAATGTCAAAAGATTCATTGTCACACACAGACACGCTCATCATTGAGAAGAAGAAGAAGTAGAGAGAAGCATCGTGAAGTTCAAGTCTTTTCATCGACTGTGCACTACTAAGTAAGTACTGCATGTGTGTGTGTGCTATTGACATTCACAAACTGCATCTTGAGGCTGTTAAAAAGTTGCCAAAATCGAGGTGGCAGCAAACGGATGGGGGCGAAAGCACACGAGCAGTGATCCATTGAATCATCAAATCCTCACTTTCAAGTAAGGAAGAGGGAGAGAGAGAGAGACAGAGAGGAAGCACACAACCATATATGATAATAAACATACGTATCTAGGGGGTTGCCAAAACTGATTTGATGACAGCTCTATGATAACTTGTTCCAGTCATTTCGCTGTTAAGTATCCATTTCTCACAAGTGAGGAGAGAAAGACAAGAAAAACCCTCTTCCTTGTCTTCTCCCTCCAACAGTTTCAAGGCACGAGTGAAAACTCCTTGGACCCACTCTCTCCTTCTCTCTGTAACACCCCAAGGAATATAATGTCGCCTGCAACACTCGGAAATAGTAGAGGTGAAGTAGAAGAAGGGTGGGTGCCAGATAAAACAAAACCCTTGTTTGGAAACTCAAGACATTTCAAACGTCTTACGAGTGAAGAAAGTTCAAGAAAAGTTGCTGAATTCAGCAGACATGTGCCAAAACCATGCACCACCACCAATGGAAAAATAATATACAGAGGACTGACTCTGTACTGCTCCCCCACATGAACAAACACACTTCTTCTTAGTCATTTGTCAATATCAAAAACAACTTCTTGAAATAATAAAAAAAATACCAGAAAAGATGAAGAAAACTGGTGCTTTCTTTTTTGTCCAGTCCAAGAAATACCGAGGTCAACGCGAGATGCAGTAGCTGAGGTCTAAAAGACGTCCTCAAAGTCAATCGTTCAAGTACAATGACCACTGCAACTACATTTTTACAACTTGTCAACAACAATGTCCACAAGTTAAAGTACTACAACAACAGCAACAAAGAACTATTCCATCAGTCTCATGATGAACAAACAAGACCAGGGACAAACTAATTCGTCAATAAGAAGACAACAGGCAACAGAGTTGTAAGTCAAATAGTTAGTTTTCTTCTTTGATAGAGGAAAAATAAACCATCATCTCACACCCCGCCTCGCGGGGGGAGGGGGCAGTGGATAGCGGCGCTGGGTAACTCCGTCAGTAGTTAGTTCTAGGTTCGATACTGCACTGAGGTGGGTTGGCTTCTTTCGTGCGAGAGAGAGAGAGGCGCCGAGTGGGCCTTCTTTGGATGACAAGTAAAACTGAGGTCCCGTGTGGTGCACGATGGCGTCTGCACGTAAGCAACGAGTAGATGAGGCAAAATTTCCAGGTGTAGGAGATCGCCGCCACTCCCTCCTGGCGGCAGTTGCAAAGAAGGGGGCTGTATTACGTTGGACACACCAGTTCAAGTCTGATCACTGAAGTCGAGCAACGCAACCCCAACTAGTACTAACATGAGTGGCCGATTGGGAAAACTGGGTGCCACTAACACCCAATAATCGTCGCAGCAGCGTAGTGTCTGAGCAGTTCCTGCATTAGAACTACGCAGTTGACGGAGCTCTAGTGACCTTGTAGTTCAAGGGCCCTAAAAAAAAAGCAACTCCTAACCCCTTTCCCTTGTCCCTCTGAATGGACACAGGGCGATATATTGATCATAGTTTTTTCTGCAGCCGGTTGCCGGCCAAAGCTGCCCCACTACGCTTATTTATCGTCGGTCTAGTGTTCGTTGGGGAATGCTACCAACGGCAGGGGGGGCGAGCTCCTACACCTACTCTAATGACCTTTGTAGTTGAACGGCCCTAAAACACCAACTCCTACACCTGGAAATTTTGCCTCATCTACCCGTTGCGTAATAGAGAGGGTTCTTTTACGTGCAAGTGCCATCGTACACCCACACGGGACCTCGGTTTTACTTCTCATCCGAAAGAAGGCACACTCGCAGGCTCACTCTCTCTCTCGCCCGAAAAAAGCCGACCCACCTCGGCCCAGTATCAAACCTAAAACTACTGACGCAGTTGCCGAGCGTGCTAACCACTACGCCTCCGCGGCGGGTTGAAGGGCCCTAAAACACCAAAAAAAAAAAAAGGTGGAGGGGGTGTGTCCCAAACAACAGTAGACTGACGATCAATATGCATAGGGGCTGCAGTTTTAGTTGGCAACCGGCTGCGGAAAAACACCGTCCAATATATCGCCCTTGTGCCGATTCAGAGGGACAAAATGGGTACCCGACCCTACCATAGGCTGGAAAAGGATTAGGAGTTTCTTTGCTTTTGATCGATCATCTTACAGCGGCTATTTTTCTCTGACATCCTTGATGTGAACCAGGAGGAATGGCATACAAACACCCAACATCTCCCATGTCCACTATCACTTCTCGTTCTCTCGCACAAAAACCAAAGACTCGTATAACAAGACCATGTGACAAATGGACTCTTAGAAGTTGCAAGAGAACAACAATTTGAAAAATAGCCGCTACCACATTCCGCACATCAAAACAATGTCAAACCATATCTTGAAAGACAAAACACACATCCACAAAAAAACCTTCCACTGCGTTTATTTTTTGTGGCTTGCAGTGGTGGTGGTGGCGTCTCAGGCAAAAATTCTGGTGGTCACTTGTTGATGACAGGACAGCAGCAACAGTCAGCAAAGAACGAAGATTAATTAATCAGGGTGCATATATGGGGATGGTCAAGATAAATAGTCCGACACTGTGAAGATTTCATTACACATTATGGTCGGGTAAGAAATGTTGTACATTTGTCAGACTTTTGACAAATTTGACAGTTTTTGACCAGCACCAGTGCCGCATTTAGGTATTCAGAGGCCCTAGGCTATTGCCATTTTGAGGCCCTAGGCTATTTCCATTCTGAGGCCCTAGGCTATTTCCATTTTGAGGCCCTAGGCAATTTCCATTTTGAGGCCTTAAGCTATTTCAATTTTGAGGCCCTTTTCTTAAGTTTGGAGGCCCGCTAAATGTTGAGGCCTTAGGCCAGTGGTGGAGAACCTGTTACCCGCGGGTCACAAAGTGACCCACCGTGCAATTTTAAGTGACCCACCCGAACGTGAATCATATCTAGTTTATCATATCATAGTGTGTGGGTTGAACAGGGAACTGGAGGTTAGAACCCATAAATCCGACCCAGCCACAGGCGGGATAAGGGTATTATGATGATGTTCTCTATTTGCTACTTTAAAAAACTAATATATTCATTATTAATAATAATTTTTTAGTCATAAAATTAAATAGTGATTGCAACTGAACCGCGGACAACTTTTTTGCTCTTTTTTGGTGTTATTGTGACCCGTCTTCAAAAAAAAAAGGTTCGCCACCACTGCCCTAGGGCTTCAGTCTACTTAGCCTAGTGGTAAATCCGGCACTGACCAGCACACATGGACATGGACAGTGGATCACCCGTTTTACCTGTATTCCGACGCGACGACGGTTTGCTAAAAATAACAGCGATGAGAGGAGGGGCGAGTCTCACGCACATACACAGGGGGTAGCCCCCTTTTGACTCGCTGGTGTTTTAGGGCCCTACAACTACAAGGTCATTTGAGCCCCGTCCACTGCGTAGTTCTAATGCAGAGACTGCACAGACACGACGCTAATGCGACGATTTTTGGATATTAGCACGGAAACAGGGCGGCGCGGGAGTGGATTTTTCTGATAATTGAATGAATACAGTCTATGGTCAGCTGGATAGGAACCAACGGCTGCAGAGGGCGGCGATGGACTTTACCTACCTCCTCTCCTCTTCTCACTCTCTGACCATTTTCACCATCCGTTTTTCATCTCAGGTCTAATTTCTTAGCTGACGAAGCACTAATGATTAGGAATTCCTACATCGTATTTACTCATCATCACATGTACAAATAGATTGCCTCTTGCGGGTTGAGGGGCACCAAATCGACCCCCCCCCCCAATAATTGGTTTTCTGATAATGATAATACCACCTACTACTATTACAAGGAATTTCGTAAACTGGGAACAAAAAAACCGACACGTAAAACAAAACAACAGCATCAGCAACGACGCCTCAAGCTTGTTTGTTTTGTTGGTGTTTTAGGGCCCTTCAACTGCAACGGCCATCATTAGAGCTCCGGCCACTTTGTAATTCTAATGCAGAGATGTACAGACACTACACGCTGATACTACGAATTTTGGGTGTTAGCGGTACCCGGTTTTCCCAAGCGGCCACCCATGCTAGTACTAGCTGGGGTTGCGTTGTTCAACTTCAGTGACCTGACGAGAACTGGTATGTCCAACGCAAAACAGCAGCTCGAGTGGAGTACGAGGGGCTGTTGTTGTTTTAGGGGACCTTCAATTACAAGGTCATTAGAGCCCCGTCCACAGCATAGTTCTTATGCAGAGACTGTACAGACACTACACTAATGCGACGATTTTTGGGTATTAGCAGTACCCAGTTTTCTTAGGCGGCCACCTATGTCAGTACTAGCTGGGATTCCGCTGCTTAACTTCAGTGATCAGATGAGAACTGGTGTGTCCAACGCCATTCGCCGCTCCCAGTACGAGCGGCCTGTATGGGTGTGCACTCTAGGAGAAGGGGACAGAGATTAGAAACATTGCCCCGGGCAAGTGTCCCGTTCGACTCTCCCTCTGCGGATTTTGTGTGCTTCGTTGGTGTTTGGGGGTCCTTCAACTACAACGTCATTAGGATAGGTACCCGACTCTGCTACAGGAAGGAAAAGGATTAGGAGTTGCAAATCCATCTTATACAGTGAAACCTCTCTAATTGGTACACCCGGGGGACCCAGCCAAAGTGTACCCATCGGAGGGGTAGTAACAGCCTACGGATGAAAAATCGGTGCCTGACGAATTTGTACCGATATAAGGGATGTACCCATAGAGAGGTTTTACTGCACCTCTCTTTAAAAACTCTTGAGCGCGCGCGCGCGCGGATTTAGTGCAATATATTTTTCACTGTCCCAAGCAAAGAGGTTAATTAGGAAAGTTCAAACCCCCTACCCCCGCTGCTCCTTAGTCACTTTCTTCACTCCCGCCTCCACCTTCAGGATCTTCTCGCTGCATTCTCATCTCTTAACAAGAATCGATGCAGTTCCCATTAAAGGTCAAAGGCGATGGTCCGATGCAGTTCACGCATCGTTAACCGGCAATAATTAGGGCACCATTCACATTAGATTAGAAGACTTGCCTTAATAACGGGCATAACTAACAGCAGGTGGGCCTAATTAACGTCCACCTCCTCAAATAATAACGTCGAATTAATTCTGATTAATGTTTAACCCACAATATCGATTAAACATTTCCAGAAAAATGCCACTCTCTGCACGGCTAGTACGCCATCCTTGCCTATCTCAGCGAACACAACACCAAGGCGAATTCGGATAAGAGGAATGCTGTTGGTCCCCTGCCCCTTCTCCCCCATCCTAGTTGTTTCTCCCGTCCTACCTCTACCTCCCTAGACTCCTCCTAGACAGAGACCAGCGACGATGGGGGACGGGAGAGGAAGAGGTGAAAAGAGATCGCCGTTTCAATATCCAACAGTTGGTTTTAATTCCCAAAGAAGCACCTTTGCAACTCCATTATTTGTCCCAAGACAGAAGGGGGGGGGGGGGGGGGTCACAGGGCCACAAGTCTGACAACGACCCTTACATGTATCAGGTAGGGGAGTGCAGCTTTCTAAAAGAATTAGCTTTAAAGCTATTACATTACCAGGCAACTAATTAGGTAAACTGCGGATAGGGCGTAGGTCTCGGTTAGCAAAGAGCACAGCGCATTTGCGTCATAAATTAATGCAGACGAGTTCCATTCCTGTAACATACCTACCTCGGTGGCACAACGAGTAACACGCTCGGTAACTGCGTCAGCAGTCCTAGGTTCCATGATACTATACCGAAGTAGTTGTTGTTTATTGGTGTTTTAGGGCCCTTCAACTACAAGGTCATTAGAGCCCCGTCCATAGTATAGTTCGTATGCAGAGGCTGCGCAGACACTACACTAATGCGACGATTTTCGGGTATTAGCAGTACCCAGCTTTCCCAAGCGGCCACCCATGTCAGTACTAGCTGGGGTTGCGTTGCTTAACTTCAGTGACCGGACGAGAACTGCGTTGTCCAACGCAATTCGCCTCTCTATACCGAGGTAGGTTGACTTCTTTCGGGCGAGAGATAGATGCCCCGGATGAGAAGTAAAAACCGAGGTCCCGTGTGGTGTACGATGGCATTGACACGTCAAAAAACCCTCTCTACTATGCAACGGGTAGGAGAGTCAAAAATTTCCAGGTGTAGGAACTCGCCCCCACTCCCGGCCGACGTCTGGTGGAGGTGGAATGTCCGAACGAACAGTAGACCGACGACAAATAAGCATAGGGGTTGATGGCGTTGGTCGGCAACCGGCTGTAGAAAAACACTGTCCGATACATCGCCCTTGTGTCCATTCCGAGGGACAAGATGGGCATCCGACCCTGTCATAAGCGGGGAAAAAGGGTTAGGAGTTGTTTAGGAGTAGCTTTCTTATCGCCAACTCCAAATCCTAACCCTTTTCCCGCCTATGGCATCGTCGGGCACCCATCTTGTTCCTCTGAATGGACATAGGGCGATATATTGGTCATAGTTTTTACTGCAGCCGGTTGCCGACTAAAGCTGCACCCCTACGCTTATTTATCATCGGTCTAGTGTTCGTTAGGTAATTCTACCGATGCTAAGGGGCGAGCTCCTCCTACACCAGGAAATTCTGCCTCATCTACCCGTTGCGTAGTAGAGAGGGTTATTTTACGTGCAAGTGCCATCGTACACCCACACGAAGGCACACTCGCGGCCCCTCTCTCTCTCTCGCCCGAAAGAAGCCGACCCACCTAGGTCCAGTATCGAACCTAGAACTACTGGCGCAGTTGCCAAGCGTGCTAGCCACTACGCCACCGCGGCGGGCAACAAATCTCTTAATTTAGTCATCAAAATTAAATATTAAAGAGGCATATTAACGAGACTTGAGTCCTCCCCCAAATCTCAATTAGCTAGTAAGGTGACATAAGACGATTGTACTCTCTCTCTTTCTGCCTTCGAGGAAAAATGGTACGGGGTGGGGGACAATAAAAGGGGGGGTAAGGAAAGGGGTACACGACAAAAAAAAAAAAAAAATCAGGATTAAAATCATTTTCATTTCGACTTATTAACTTCACGGAAGGTTGCTTCTTCCAGAGCAGCAGCAGAGCAGTCGTTCAAATTGCAATGGCAATGCGAAGACGACATAGTGAACATCAAAGGAGCAAATTCTGGATAATAAAACGTCTTTAAGATGCTGGGCGAGAGAAACGAAGGAGGAAGAAGTTAACCAACCATCGTCAATAACAACACGAGATAAGAAACAGCTAAAGCATAACAACATGGCAAAAAGTCTTGCAGTCAACGACATCTCCTTTTTTTCCCCTTTCGGATCTTATTACAATGAGACACTCGGATGAGTTGGGGCACCGAAGAAACCCCAGAGCTACCAGGGCAACGAATCAATTTACCTGAGAAACCATTCCAATTACGACATTACCTGGTTATGCAGCAGGGTCGATTTCATCTCTTAATAAAGACAATCTAGAAATGCCATTTTCGGGGGTGGAGGGTTACTCACTAAACGCCCCGCCACGGTGGTGCACTGAGTATGGTGCTCAGCAACTGCGTCAGTGATTCTAGGTTCGATACTGGATCGAAGTGGGTTGGCTTCTTCCACTTCTTCCAGCGAGGGAAAGAGGAAGGTCCCGAAGGGCGCCTTCCTTCCAATGACAAGTAACACCGAGCTCCCGTGTGGTGTACGACGGCATTTGCACGTCAAAGAACCCTCTCTAATATCCAACGGGTATAAGAGGCCAAATTCCCAGGTGTAGGAGCTCGGTGGGATACTCCAACCAGCAGTAGACCGATGATCAATAACCATAGAGAGGGGGGAGGGTTGTTGCTTTGGTCGGCAACCGGCTGCGGAAAAACACTGTCCAATACATCACCTTTGTGTCCATTCAGAGGGACAAGATGGGTACCCGACCCTACCATAGGGGGAAAGGGTTAGGAGTTGCTTTTGCACTCCCCAAACGGTCCCACAACAGCCCATCGATAGCACCACCTTGTCCCAACAATCGCAAACCCCCCCAAACACTTCAAGATGTCGTCGCAGTCTCAACGCAAATTTAATACCACATTATCTTTGAAAAGTCAAGGCAAACTATCGACTAACGTCGAACTGCATAATGAGATGTTAATCAACAGACCGTGAACACTGAGCCCCAACCGTTCGCTCTACTCACTTCTGACAAGAGGTCAAGGGGTCTCTGGGAGCATTCCTAGGCGCGCCAATAACAAGGATGCGAGTGAGCCCGTGTCGCCAACCAACATTTCCGCTTCATTATCAGCAAATTTAAATTACAAAACAGGTCCCCCGCTCACCCCCAAAAAATTCCGCAATAATTTGAGGACGACCTCATTTACACTTCAGTGTATTACGTTCTGTTCCAAGGCGGCGCGGCGTTGCGCGGCTGCGTGCCAACGACTCAGGTTCGACTCCCAACACCAGGAGCGGCTGTACTGGGCGTTGGATACACCAGTTCTCGTTCGATCACAGAAATTAAGTAACGCAACCCCAGCTAGTACTAACATGGGCGACCGCTTAGGAACACTGGATACTGCGAATACCCAAAAATCGTCCAAACAGCGTAGTGTCTGTGCAGACTGAAGTGGACGGGGTTCTAATGACCTTTGTAGTTGAAGGGCCCTAAAAACACAAACGAAAAGATAACTGAAACTCAATAGATGACCCTGCCGCTGTTTACGGCTAAAAAGCGGCCATCATTACTACTCAATGCATGTCTGAAAATGGTCACAGGGCAAATGACCACATCCAACAAAAGTCATCATTAATAAACTTCTAGTGAGCATGCGCGCCAAGACTCGGTAATAATCAGCCTGAAATCTTAAATAAAAACCATTAGGCGGTATTCAGAGACTGAATGAATGAGCGAGGATGTGGGATGAAAGAGGGGAGAGGGAAAGAGAGAGAGAGAGAGAGAGAGGAAGAGGAAGGATCAATAAGATTTCATGCACATATCTTCGCACAATGACCAAACCAAATGGACCACGGTCATCCAATAATTGCCCCTTGGTCGTCATCGTCCAGAAAAATACCTCCGTCATCCCCCCACACGACTATTAACAGGATCATTTGCTTGTCACAGAGATACATTCATAAGACAGCGGAAGAAGAGGGAAGAAAGCGGAGAGAGAGAGAGAGAGAGGAGGGGGGGGGGGGCGAAGGGACGGGTTGGTCAGCCAAATGTGAAAATTTACCGAGAGATGAAATTAATGGTGCAGGCGACGACCAACCACTAGATCAGTGAGGAGGAAGACGAAGAAGGAGAGGATGGTGATGAATAAGGAGCATCAAAAGCCTTCACGCGATCCATCTCGCATGACCAGAGCCAGTTCAGCCTCTCCCTTCTTTCTCAAATTCAATCTGCATCCAGGCGTCAGGTTGCGACGGGATCCCTTTTTAGGAGATGGTCACACAGATATTTATGGTAACAAGAAAAATATCGAATATTTTCCCCTTCCTTCGATCCCCACCCGGGGGGGGGGGAGAGCTACAGCCTTTCACTCTGTCCACCGCTTCTCCCCCTGCACCTAAACGCAATAATAAAATTTTATGGAAATTAAAATGTGACAGAATAGAGACGGATCCAGAAATCCAGGCTGGACACCAATGTCATTATGATGTCCCCCGTGTGCGGCGTGGGGCAGTTGGCGGCGTTGAAAAGACAGGCGGGGGAGATGGACAACAGCTGTGATAATTCTCTACTCTACCAAAATGCATATACATTTTTGGGATAGTTAGGAAAGCCATTATCACGTGTCCACTCTCACAAGGAGTCTACTGTAGGGTGATGTGTGTGCATCGTGCCAAAAACAGGAACTCCTTCATCTAGCCGCCAGGAATTGAGGAGGATAACGACAAAGGGATGGAGAGGAGGAACTGAAAGCCTGCCAGCGTGTTCCTTCCGAAACTAATGCCACGTGGAATCTCCCTCCCACAAAATCCCGTGTATCATTGTTAGGGTACAAACCTCAAACACGGAATGGTCAGTAGCACAAGTGGGCAAGGGCAGTTGCTCCCATCATAGCTTAAATCGCGCCCAATAACCACAACTCTTAACACATGCACCTCGTCGTCGTCATTATTGCCGGCCGCGCTGTTAAATTTCCAACTCTGAATTATTTATTAGCATAGCAACAATGACGGTGACGATGACCACCACAGGACCCCCGCCCCACCCCGTCGAGATATCAAAACGGAACAGCACATAGACTTCCTAAAAATTTGAAGTGCCCAACATCATAAATAAAGACCACACAACCTCAGTTTCCAATAATTTAATGCCACTGACAAAAATCACACGCCATAAAATCCGATGACCACCAGAAAAATGAAGCGCCGCCAATTGGTCAAAAGTGATTTAAAGTCCGTCTGTTACTGCCAAGATTACTAATGGGCCTTTAGTCTCAAAGAGGGGAACGCGAGAGGAGAAATGAGGGACGAAATCGAGTTCCCACAGCATGTCGACAGGATTGAACTCTCAGGATCGAACCTGCGCACAGTTGGGGGTTGTAATGGAAAACCATCCAAGGGCCGAAGAAACCCCAGCTTTACAAATACTCTCTGTGGAGGGTGCAAAAGTGAAATAAAACTCACGTCGCAGCGAGTATGTAGAAGGCGGCCTTCCCACAGGCTGGGACGACATGGTCAGGGCTTCAAATGTCCTCTGTGACAACAGCTTGCTAACCCTAGACGGGTGCTGCCGCCATTCAAGGCTTCACAACTCCTGGCTAAATGCTAAAAAAAACCCACATCGCTTGTCTACACCATACACGTACTAAACCCAGAGGTGCACCAAATACTTGCAGGAAGCGGCGATCCGTGAAGGACTTGCTGTTTCTGATTCAAACAAAAACTGGATTAATTCCATGGGTTGGGGAGTAAGCCAAGCAGCCATAACAGGACGAACCCTTAGGAGGCTGCTCACAGGAGATGAGGAGGTAGGTGTAGAGGACATAGGAGAGGCGAAATTTGCAGCATCCAACGTTCTTTACCAACCAACCATGTTGGTACTAACGTGGGCTTGAGCTGCTTAATATCAGTAATCTCACGAGAAATGGTGTGTCCAACACAATTTGGCTGCATTCCTAAGTCAAAGGATGGACCAGGACTCACCGTATTATCACAGAACAACCTCATAAAGGTACATACGAAAAGAGAATCCTATCGGAATTTCTGGGTTCAGATTTTCAGGAACTATACAAGAGGGGGTTCCCAACAGCCCTTTGGTAAGTTTGGGGGGAGAGACAGAGATTCACAATAGCCTAAATTATTTAAAGAGGAATCCAGAGAGTAAATAAAAGGTTAAAAAAAGAACCACTGGTTCACCTTGGGATGCTGAATATGTGTAGTGTGTCGTTTTGTTAGCTGTTGGATGTCCGAAAGGCTGTAGACTGACCGATAGCAAGAGGTGATTCAGCGACAGCGATTTTCCACTAGAAATTCACATCATCTCTAATTTGGAGAGGGGACGGGGGACCACTGTCGCGTATTTATTTACCGATTCAATAACACGAAGAGACGAGGTGGAGGAGGGCCCGCAGTTTGATATCAAATGCAATAAACGTTCCGCTTGACCTCTCATGCTCTAATGGTCCATTTAATGCGATCACTCAAAATTTAATGATTTCACCTCAATTTCAGTGAAGAGAAAAAAAAGAAAGATGACGAAACAAGTGCACTGCTGTTCACCATCTCCATGTGATGAGGGAGCGACTTATTGCGTTGGACACACCAGTTCTCGTCTGAACACTGAAGTTAAGCAGCGCAACCCCAGCTAGTCCTGACATGGGTGGCCGCTTGGAAACTGGGTACTGCAAATACCCAAAAATCGTCGCATTTGTGTAGTGTCTGTGCAGTCTCTGCATCAGAACTATGCTGTGGACGGGGCTCTAATCACCTTTGTAGTTGAAGGGCCCTAAAACAACAACAACAACAATGGAAAAACTGGGTGCCGCTAATACCCAGAAATCTTCGCCTTAGTGTAGTGTCTGTGCAGCAATGGCGTTACTAGGAGGGAGTGCGGGCCGCACCGGGTGACACCACTAGCACCATGACAAAAGTGGTGACACCAAAACAGAAGAAGGACCAGAGCAGGGAGAGCGGCTTGGTTTTGGAGGGAGGGGGTGACATCAACCCTAGCGACGCCACGGCTGCGCAGTCTCTGCACTAGAACTACGCAGTGGACGGGGCTCTAATGACCTTGCAGTTGAAGGGCCCTAAAACACCAACAAAACAAAAAAGGAGGAGGAAGGAAGCGCCCAAAAGGCGAAGGGGGCTGTTCACACCTGCATTAGAGGTAGCACGCTCGATAACTGCGTCAGTAATTCTAGATTCGATACTGGATCCAGTGGATTCACTTCTTTCGGATGACAAGTATAACCGAGGTTCCGTGTGGTGCACGATGGCATTTGCACGCAAAAGAACCCTCTCTACGATGCAACGGGTAGATGAGGCAAAATTTGGAGGTGTCGGAGCTCGTCCCTCACTCCCCTTTGGCGTCGAGTGGAGTGCCCCAACGAACAGTAGGCCGACGATAAATAATCATAGGGGATGTACCTTTGGTCGGTAACCCGCTGCGGAAAAACATTGTCCAATAGATCGCCCTTGTGTCCATTCGGAGGGAAAAGATGGGTACCCGACCCTGCCATTGGCGGGAAAAGGGTCAGTAGTTGAGTTCAATCTAAACGCTGTTTAGTATTTAACGATTTTCACTCTTTGGAATAAGGGGGTGGGAGAAAGACCCGAAATCAAAACCTGAATTTGAATAAAGAGACATTCGTCTTTTCGTTAATCAGCATCAAAAGCAATGACTTACGCTTGAATTCATTAACGTTCGTTGAACAGAAAAAAAGGCTATTCAAATATAATTTTCATATTTCAATAAATCTCGAGAGATAATCGCTATTCCATGAATAAATAAATATCAACTTCAAATAATTACTGCTCTTATTATAGCAATTGGTGTCAGTCGGTGCCACGTACCCATGGCCACCCAGAGTAGAGACGAAGTGCACTCGTAGACCAAAGACTAACAAGCCAGCAACGATAATGACGACTGAAACTAGAACAAATCTCGCCTCTTTCAGACACACTGACAAAAAACAGCCCCACCATATCCTTATCCCGCCTGTGACAGGGTCGGGTCTGCGAGTTCTAGCTCTCCCCTCCGGCCTATCTCCCACCAGGTCACCGTTCACCCTACACACCATCATATCCTTACGGACAACCCTTCTCTCACGTCTGCTTTGGTCCTCCTCTGCCCCGGGTGTTTCCAACCGCGTGGAGCGGCGAATTCCGTTGGACACACCAGTTCTCGTCCGATCACTGAAGTTAAGCAACGCAACCCCTGCTAGTACTGACAGAAGGGCCGCTTGGGAAAACTGGGTACCGCTAGTATCCAAAAATCGTCGCATTAGTGTAGTGTTTGTGCAGTCTCTGCATCAGAACTACAGTGTGGATGGGGATCTAACGACCTTGTAGTTGAAGGGCCCTAAAACACCAACAAACAATCCAACCACCTGTATCCCCTGTAATGGACCTAACGAACTCCTCTTCTCTTCACATTACGTGTTCACATAACATGACAAATGGTGTGACACCAAAACAGAAGAAGGAATAAAGCGGCATTTTTTCGGGAGAGGAGGGTGACACCATGGCGTGACCGCACCGGGTAACGCCAACCCTAGCGACACCTCTGCACATCACCCCAATCTATTCTCCTTCAATTTTTTCCACGGTGTCCCCACGGGAGCGGCGAGTTGCGTTGGACACACCAGTTCTCGTCAGATCACTGAAGTTAAGCAACGCAGGCCCAGTTAGTACTGACATGGGTGGTCGCTCGGGAAAGCTGGGTACCGCTGGTATTCAAAAATCGTCGCATTAGTGTAGTGTCTGTGCAGTGTATGCATTCGAACTATGCAGTGGACGGGTCTCTAATGACCTTGTAGTTGACGGGACCTTAAACACCAACAAACAACGGTGTCCCCACCTTCAAGCTACCTCTCATAGACTGATTCCTAATTCTATCAGCTTTCAACACCCCACCCATGTACCGTAGCAGTCGCATCTCAGCTACTTGCAGTCTATTGACATAGCTCTTCCTCACTGCCCCGCACTCTGCTCCATATGGCATAGCTGGCCTAACCCCTGCCCTATAAAACTTCCCTTTCAACTTGATTAGGATCACACAGGACTCCACTTCAATCATCCCGATTGATTCCATGGATCACATCCGAGTCTATCTCCCTATTGCTTTGGAATGTCGATCCTAAGGACGTTACCTCTTGCACTTTCTTTTTCACCAGTTCGCCCCTAGAGAGTAGTTAGTCCCTGTTCCTGTCCTGCTCAATTGAAAGCTAAATACTGCGTCTTCTTCATAAGTACAATGACAAATGGCATACAAAAGAAATTGATAAAAGATATAAGAAGAGTGACAGGGGAGAAAAAAAAGAGATTTCATTTTGAGTCACAGAGAGGAAAAATTACCTTAGGTCCTATTGCAGTCGAAATTCAGTCAGCGGTAGAGCGCGTGCGAAATAGAATCCATCAAAAACCCTTAAATGAGTTCAGAATCAAATTTCTTTCATTTGATTTTCGTCGACAATTTTGTTGTCATCCTGACTACGATCAAATCGAAGGGCAAGAAGACACGGCAGAAATGGAGAGAGAGAGAGAAAACGTACAAAGGAGGAGAAAGGAAAGTAATAGAGCCCAAGTACAAAGAAACAGAACCGCCATAGTGAGCTGATAGATTGAGTCAGAAAAAGAATCCAAGTTCTTACATAAAAAAAAGGTGACAACTCGTGGTTTTCGATTTCCAAATCAAATACATACTACATACCCTGGTGAATCTTTCCTAACAGTAGTAGATGATATTTTTTTTACTTCAATTTTAAGTTGAATTGCTCCAATTTCGACATCATCTATCGATTAGATGAACGAGAAGAAAAGAAAATTGAAATTGGAACACCCCAACATTCTAATAGAACAAAGATTGAATTCGAAAACGAACAACGAAACCAGATACGAACACATAGGGAATTTTATTCCCCGTCACTTGTTTTTTAATGAAACTAAGTGGTGTGAGGGTGGTTTGTAGGCACAAGGAGAGAGGAGGGTGCAGAGAGCGAGAGGAGAAGAAAGAGAAGACGGAACACAGTGAAGAGAGAAGGCAGAGGAGAGGAAAGAGAAAGTGGAGAGTAGAGGAGAGGAAAGAGATTAGGAGAGAAGAGAAGACAGAAGAGAGGAAAGGAGAAAAGATGGGAGAGAATAGAAGCCAGAGAGGAGAGGGAAAAGAGAGAAAGGAGAGGTTTAAGAGAGGGGAGAGTGGAGAGAAAGAGAGGAGAAGAGAAAGAAGACAGTAGAAGAAAGAGAGACGAGAGAGGAGAGATAGGAGAGAAGAGACAGGAGAGAAAAGAGATACAGAAGACAGAAGAAAGAGGAGACGAAAGAGAGAGAAGAGGAGCGATAGAAGACAGGAGAGGAGAGAGAGGAAAGGGTAATAGTGAGGGGAAGAGATAAGGGAAGGATAGGGGAAACAGAGGAGAGAGAAAAGAGCGGAGAGTGAGGAGAGGAGGAAGAGAGAGAGAGAGAGGAGATTGTTTGTTGGTGTTTAAGGTCCCGTCAACTACAAGGTCATTAGAGACCCGTCCACTGCATAGTTCTAATGCATAGACTGCACAGACACTACACTAATACGACGATTATTGGATATTAGCAGTACCCAGTTTTCCCGAGCGACCACCCATGTCAGTACTAGCTGGGCTTGCGTTGCTTAACTTCAGTGATCAGAAGAGAACTGGTGTGTCCAACGCAACTCGCCGCTCCCAGAGAGAGGAGAGAAGAGAGAAGAAAAGAAGAGAAGAGACAGGAGAGGGAAGAGAGAAGAGGAGAGATAGAAGACAGAAGAGAGAGGAAAGGGTAATAGTGAGGGGAAGAGGGGAGAGAAAGCAAAATTAATCTTCCTGATATTCTTCTCGCCAACACCAATGTCATACGTCCCAGACACTCAATTATACAACAACAACTTCCTGAAATAAAGGACACATTACGTACAATCTTTTGATCCCTTCTATTCTTCCTCTCCATTCCTCCCAGGTGCTACTCTCTCATTCCTAAGACGCTTAACACTGTCAGACGAACATGACAACAACAACACCAACAAAATATCTATATAATAATGTCTCCAGTAAATATTTGACACATCACAGTACCCCTCTCTCTGTTCTCTAGTGTGTCTCCATTAATGCGTGAAATGAAAAAAAAAAACTAAGAAAAGAGTGTCGTGGGGACAAAAGAGGTGAAGGTAAAAAAAGCTTTTGATACTCCAAGCACAAATCTTAAAGGAGGATGAAGACACGGAGTGCTATATACTTTAAATCCTATTTCCAACTCAAAACACTCCCAAATCCAGTGTGGGGTGTGTTGTCAGGAGAAAGGTTCTCAAAGACAAAAAAAAAACTCCAACAAACCTGAGAGGTAAAAAAAAAAAAAAACATATCCGAGAGAGGAAGTGCCTTTGAAAAATCCTGAAATCGCGCAGTATTTAACAACCCGTAGTCATGGCAACCATGGTCACTATGATGTGCTTAAGAGTAGGTTCGTGTCTGACAGAGGCACACGAAGACGATGGATGGATGACCACTAAGGTTATTAAATGTAAGCCAATAAAAATTGTCAGTCCCGCGGCCATAATTGGACCCTACAACTAAATAGTCAACACAGAAACAAAACTACCGCTAAGTCCTAACAGATACCGACCAAAGAAAGGGCATGAAGAAGGGGATAATAGGACTACGAAGCCATTCCACTTCCATGGATTATTTATCCAGGACTTGATGCTCTGTGTGTGTGTGTGCGCGTGTGTCAAAGGAGGCCTGGGGAACCACTGCTGTTTTCTTCTTGCAGCAAGAAAGGGGAGAAAAAAAAAACTCCTGCCAACTATTGACACCTGATGTTTCCCGCGTTCATATTTCCTAAGAAGTTGCCGCTGATCTGAAAGCAATCTTCCAGGGTCGATGAGACAGATGGGTGGAGGGGAAACAAGGAAGAAGAGGGGGTAGAGGCAGTGCAGTGAATCGAGAAAGGTGGCTATAAGGAGCATGAGGGGGAACGGGAGAGTGTGGGGGGTAGAGCCAATGCCTGCTCTTTCATGATATCCAACAAGCAAGCTTGCCATCAAGTCCTGTCAGAAAAGTGGAGGTTGCGATGCTGCAAAGTATTAAGGGAAGTCTTAACTTCCGCCTCTTATCCATTCTACTCCTAGAAACACACAAGGGCCATCATTTTCCTTTTTCCTCTAAAAAAAGGTGCCCCTCCAAAAAGAAATCAATAACATTTGCTGGATAACGGATAAATGGATCAATTTTAGTTCCTAACGTAACCTCTCGCTCTTCCATTTCTGTTAGGCTCTGGATAAGGGAAGAGGCCAGGGAAAGAGTTTTTTTTTAAGAAACTCTGGGGTTATCTCCTAACCCTTCATCCAACAAAACTGTAAATTCCCACGACAGAGACGAGTAGCGAACAAAGATAACAATTGCAAGCTAACCAGTACAAAAGATTAGGAAGACCTTTTTCCCGCCTATGGCACGACCGGGTAACCATCTTGTCTCTCTGAATGAACACAAGGGTGATCAATTGGACAGTGTCTTTCCGCAGCGGGTTTCCGACCAAAGCTGCAACCCCTATGCTTATTTATCGTCGGTCTACTGTTGATTGGGGAACTCCACCGAGCTCCTACACCTGGAAATTTGGCCTCAACTACCCGTTGCAGAGTAGAGAGGGTTCTTTGACGGGCAAATGCCATCCTACACACCCGAAAGAAGCCAACCCCGCCTCGACCCAATATCTATCTTTGTTGCTGTTGCTGTCTGTTGGTGTTTTAGGGCCCTTCAACTACAAAGGTCATTAGAGCCCCGTCCACAGCATAGTACTTATGCAGAAACTGCACAGACACTACACTAATGCGACGATTTTTGGGTATTAGCAGTACCCAGTTTTCCCAAGCGGCCACCCATGTCAGTACTAGCTGGGGGTTGCGCCGCTTAACTTCAGTGATCAGCAATTCGCCGCTCCCCAATAATATCTAGCCAGGAACCACTTCGCCGAGTACGCAATCCCACTGCGCCATCGATTCGGGATAATCAATGGTTTCATAAGGAGAATGTGAAATAAGAGGGTGCAGTCATAAGCTTTGAAATAATAATGCGATGTAATTCTTATTCTTACACACACAATAATGGGTTAGGTAGGAAGCCAAGCAGCCATAACAGGCTGAAAACCCTTAGGAGGCAGCTTGTGGGAGATAAAGAGGAAGGTGTGGAGGAAGTAGGAAATGGGAAACTTGCAGCACCCAACGTTCTTTAATAACCACCCCTGTTGGTACTAACGTGGGCTTGCATTGCTTAACTTCAGTGATCTCACGGGAAGTGGTGAGTCCAACGGAACTTGGCGGCACCAACGTGCGGCAACAATCGTCCCAAGTGTGCACTTTCACCAAAGGCTACTCACGAAGTCTGATAATTCCAGGCGCAATGTGTCTCATACCTGTGCATTCGGCATCGGGCACGACAAACACCAGTCTTTTACAGAGCCCAAGAGTGGCATAGAGACACATCACCGCCAATGCATATCAATCCCGAAGCTGGCAGAAAGGAGATTTCAACTCGGAATCAGCTGCGTGCCAGGTGAATGAGGCAAGCATTACGGCTAAACAAGCAGAAATTAGTTCATCATCTGTCAACATCCCAGTCTCGTCTAGTGCCCTAAACATTTCACCAGGTCTTTTGAAATGCCTCCTCTCCATTAAATCTCCAACAGCAGCTGCTCGGAAAGTGTTTAGTGTCTGACATTTTACGGCCTTGTGATTTGTTTTTCATGAAGCAAGGTAACACTTTAACGCATAAAATTTATGATGCATTTAAATTTCAAATGCACTTCACTCTCACACTGACTACCCGATTGAAAGGTGGGTGTCTTATCTTTAAGAAATGAGAGCCAAGAGAGAAGATAAAAATGAGGGGGTGTAGGCGGAGAGAGAGAGAGAGAGAGGGTGAGGGGAGGGGGAGGGGCAGACGGCGACGAAAAGTGAGGAGTGGGTGCGAACTGTAAAACATTACCGTGCCTTATAACGCGATTTTATCGACCTCGTCAATGTTTATAGCTTCGGTTTGCCATTAACAACATGGTGAGAGGATGGTGGTGGTAACACCAGTCTACTCTTGTGGCAGGTCAAGACACATGCTGCAGAGTCCTGTGAAAATTGAGGGTCACTGCACTCGTCTCCGGAGTTCCAGTTTTAAAACACGTCAACATTAGTGCTTCCCTTAACTTTTGTTATTTAATGCCATTCTATTAAAAACAACTACTAACCCCTTTCCCGCCCATGGCAGGATAAGGTACCCATCTTGACCCTCTGAATGGATACAGGGGTGCTCTATTGGACAGTGATTTTTTTTTTCACCGCAGCCGGTTGCCGACCAAAGCTGCAATCCCTATTCTTATTTATCGTTGTTCTACTGTTCGTTTGGGACACTCCACCGAAGTTAGGAGGCGAACTCCGACACCTGGAAGTTTTCGCCCCATCTGTGATGTGCAAATGCCATCGTACACCACTCGGGGCCTCTCTTTCTCGTCCGAAAGAAGCCAGTCCACCGCGGTCCAATATCGGATCTAGAACCACTGACAACCCACTGGGCCACCGAGGCGAGATGATTTTTAACGTCATTCCATTAATTATTAGGAATGAGAGGGTTTAGAGGAGGACGAACAAGCTCTCACGTCAAATCACTCACCACTTCTCGTCAGATCACTGAAGTTAAGCAACGGAACTCAAGTGGGCGGTTGGTTGGGAACGTGGGTACGTGGTTGCTCCTACACTCCCCACAACTACCTCCTCCTCACCTTCACGCAGCCTCCACAGGATCCGGCTGCTTGGCCGACTCCCCCATTCGTTGGCCTAAAAAAGTAACTACGTCTCAAATGCCGAAAGAAACACTTGTCCTGCATAGGAATCGAACTCATGTTACCAAAGAAGACACCGCGTGCTAAATACGTAAGTTAAATGCTGGCCTTTCAACGATCATAACCATTACGTACGAGTAAACAGTGTCGATTCCCGTGTGGGCCAACCGACAAGGTGCATGCATTTCATCGGAAGAGGAAGAGAGAGAGAGCTTCCACACAAAACTACAGTCCTGCTTGAAATGCATTACAGGGTATGGCCTGACAACGATGCCATCAGTGCACAACTCATCTGAAAGGGGAGCAGGGTCAAGACGCTTGTAAAGTTCTTTGTTTGTTGGTGTTTTAAGGTCCCGTCAACTACAAAGGTCATTAGAGCCCCGTCCACAGCATAGTTCTTATGCATAGACTGCACAGACACTACACTAATGCGACGATTATTGGGTATTAGCAGTACCCAGGTTTCCCGAGCGACCACCCAAGTCAGTACTAGCTGGGCTTGCGTCGCTTAACTTCAGTGGTCAGACGAGAACTGGTGTGTCCAACGCGATTCGCCGCTCCCGTAAAGTTCCGTAGTGCACAAAAGAGTGCGAGTACATAAAGTCCCATAACAGGGTCGTACAAAATGGACAAAGGAAAGTGAAGAGGACGAGGGCGAGGAAGCTGAAATCTGCAGTGCTGATGATGATTCGCCCGTGTGGGAGTGGCAAGATAGGGAGTATCCCTGAGGAGAGACAAGAGGATGGGGGCGTGGTATTAACGTACCAATCTGAGAAAATGAATTTGGTGGTGGTACAACCAACCAATCCATCCAGAGTGATGCTACCACCAAGATGATCATATGCATATCTGACAGTCTGCGGTGCTCAATCTTCCCTCCTTCGCCCTGGAACCATTTTACACAAAGGAAGTATACCCCTCGTCCTCTCCCAATGAGCCCTCTTCTACCTCCACCCCTTCCCTAGAGACACACACACACAGGAGGAATAAATGGCAAAGAGGTGTTACGATGGATAACAGATGAAAACAACATGACACACCAAGGAGTATCCATAGAGAAACTCCAGGGATAAATATACTGAAAAGACAATAATAATCGCTCCATAAACATCTTGGAAATTCAACCAATCCCTCGACTCCACTCACCTCTTCCACCCTTTAATTCCATAATTCCCTCCATGAGCACAAACACATACGATCAACGGATGGGGCAGAGGAGAGAGAGGGGCGGGACAACACAACACCGAGCACCACACCAAGATATTTCTTTATGTTATTCCCTTCAGGAAAAGCTAATTTCCCCAACGTAGACGATGGTAGGTGCCCAAAGATGAAAAACAGGAGAGTGAAAAGGAGCTAAGGGGGGGTGATGGTGGCAAAGGAAGGATTGAGGGAGAGAGAGGGGGGGTCATTCTCCGCTTCTGTGATCTTCAATTGCAGCACTCAACCCATTCATCTGACTGTGAATGCGATAGGATTAGCATTTTAATACAGAAACCATGGCGAGAAATTTGCTGCTCCCTCTCTTCTCCATCCCAAAAATGCGACAAGGTGCAGGAAGAGGAGGAGGGGAAGGGAGGGGGGGGGGGCAAAAAAAGGGGGGGGGGGGGGCAGGGAGGCAAGAAAATGAAGCAATTTCTGTCGGGCCAGTGTGTATTATATGCAGGTTATTGACCAATTCTTACTCTGCTCTCCTTTTGCCTTCATAGTACAATCACAGAAGAGCATTCAAGTAGTCGCCCCTTCTCCTGCACCCCTTCAATACCCCATTTTCCACGGGCCCGTGATAATATTCAGCATCTAACATTCTAACATACATTAAGGAAAAAAAAATAACTTCATTATATAATGTCTCGCGTTTATATTTTTGGCACTAAATCATGCCTGCCACGAGGCTGTCCAACTTTCATTCTTCGACGCTTGTAGCAAAAAGGTTCATCCATCAGAAAAGGAGCGGTGCCTAAAGGTGCATTATCATGAGAATAAAGATTCCAGTTCGCATCCAGCTCTGAGCGCATGGACATGGAAGGAGATAGGAGAGGCTGTATTACGTTGGACACACCAGTTCTCGTCTGATAACTCAAGTTAAGGCAACGCAGTGATCAGACGAAAACTGGCGTGTCCAACGCATTACAGCAGCTCCCCCCTCCTATCACACAGGACTCCACTTGCCTGTCTTAACTTCAAACATCCCCCCCCCATTGATTGGATGGGTCACATCCGAGTCGAAGAGACAGAGACAGAGTGACAGAGAGAGAGAGAGAGAGAGAGAGAGAGAGAGACAGAGAGAGTGAGAGGCAGAGAGAGGCAGACACAGAGAGAGTGAGAGGCAGAGAGAGGCAGACACAGAGAGACAAAGAGGGAAAAAAAGACAGAG
>JAAFCE010004287.1:3645546-3696316 GCA_013389805.1 Trigoniulus corallinus
ACAGACAGAGACGAACACAAAGAGACAGACAGACAGAGACGAACACAGAGAGACAGAGACAAAGACGAACACAGAGAGACAGACAGAGACGAAGACAGACAGACAGAAGGTGACAGAGAGAGAGAGGTGCACTCAAAGAAAGGAAAATGGGATTTGAATGACACATGTATCAATCAAATCGGACGATTTGATATGAAAAAAAGATATTAACTAGCATATGAGAGGAGAGGTGGAAATAGATCGACTGAGCTCGAGGGAGAGAGAGAGAGAGAGAGAGAGAGAGAGAGGTTTCTATCACACGCGAAGACGAGAAAACCATTTCTGTGTCTTTTCTACCACATGAAATGAAAAATCAATAAGGGCAGTAGTAGTAGTAGTAGCATTTACGAGGAAATGTGTTGGTTCCAGTGCAAATCTACTATACTCTATACGCTTGTCTCATTAACCGTCGCTATCATCATTCGATTAAGTAGGAGAAGGACCCGAGGGGTGTACGTGTTTCAGGACTGAGCCCTCTCAGTTACAGTCCCGAAATCATTGTTGCTAAAAGATAGTTGCTCAACAAAAAAAAAAAGCCGACAACCTAATAAATAAGTTCTACATAGAATAAGGAAACCAGAAAAAAAAATGTTATGCGTAGAAAAAAGGCAGAAGATAAAAATATCTCCATCATCATCGTCGTCGTCGTCATAGTGGCTCCCGGGGTTTGGTAAAGTTGCCTTTATCTCTACTTTTCATAAGACACTCACGCGCTCCTGGTCCTGAAACAAACATTGATAAAGTTTCCAAAAATAAAAAAAAAAAGTTGGAGGGGGAGGGCAGAAAAGAAAAAAAAATTTATTCATTTCATCCATCTTCTTTGAATCTCTTCTCTTCCTTTATGTAAATATACTTTGGGTAACAATCATGAAGATAAAAGGCAATCAAATGCTATTCATAGTAAGCACAACATCAATTTCACTAATATTATCGAAGAAGTAAATAAGTTATTAGGGTAGACACTTCCCCCCGCCACGTCCCGTCCCGTCCCGTAGCAGTGCGAGATAACAAGATCGATTCTGGTGAAGGTCAGTCAGCATGAAGAGACTGCACAGACATTACACCAACGCGACGAATTTTGGATATTAGCAGTACCCAGTTTTCCCAAGCGGCCACCCACATCAGTACTAACTGGGGTTGCGCTGCTTAACTTCAGTGATCGGACGAGAGCTGCTGTGTCTAACGCAAAAGGCCGCTCCCAACAGACTGTTGGTGTTTTAGGGCCCTTCAACTACAAGTGTGTTCAACCACTGTGTAGTTCTAATGCAGAATCTGCATAGATACTACACTAATGCGACGCTTTTTTGGATACTAGCGGTACCCAGGTTTCCCAAACGACCACTCATGGAAGTACTAGCTGGGGTTGCGATGCTTAACTTCAGTGATCAGAGGAGAGCTGGTGTGTCTAACGCAATTCGCCGCTCCCCTCCCAACAGATATTGGTCGCCGTCGCCAATTATGAATGACCCAAAGTTGTCCGTAAGAACCTGGACGGTTCTCCCGCCGATTCGTCTTGGTCCCGTCCCCCACAGGCCCCATTCTCAACAGGACTCTTAAATTCTCTCTCTCTCTCTCTAAATAGCTTGTCATCAACAGAAATAATTAAAACTAAGTAATCAACTTTTAGAGTCGGGTTGAACCTACTCAAAATAAACGAGGAGTTGGGGAAAGGGCGGGGGTTCCTCCTCAGCACCAATGCCACAAGCGGAAGTAGTAAGTAACTGCTGCTGTCTTTCAAAGAATCAGATTCCATATTAAAAATTAATAGTAACTGGGAAACAACAATGTAATCGAATTTGATATGATGAAAACTTGGAAGAAAAAAAAAGAGCTTTATCCATCGTCTAGACTTTTAACTGAAATCGATCAGGAAATCCGTCCAATTAAATGGAGTTGAGATCCAGTTGTTGTGTTGGATCCAGTGAAAGAAGAGCGACAAGCAGGGGATTCAACAGCAGCACCGTCATTAAACATTAATTCCACACCTTTTAAAACCTGGTACACCAGCAAGCAACACATTTGTTTTTATCTTTCTGTTGTTAATCCAGTGCTCCTTAGTTACCGGAACATCAGCCACCCTCTACTTTCAGTTGTTTCGAGGGGAAACGATGTCGGTGGATTTTTTTTTTAGGGAGTCGAGGACAACACAGCAATCCTGGGTGGAGAGAGGGAGAAGGATATAATAAGTGGCGTAAATGAAGTTGGCATACTATCACATTGTCACCATGCAATTCGGATTAATCGGACTCCTACTTTCCTGTTTCCATAATTGATGGATAAACAGCCCAGCAACTACCCCATGAATGGTGTGTGGTGCGCCTACAAAATCCATCATCGAGGACACGCCAATGATGACCATTCTTAAGAGAAACACATTGCGTCCCGTACATCTATACAACAGTGTTGTCATGACAACCGTCCTGTACACAATAAGATAACGAACAGAAGTGTCAATCCATTCACCCCAGGTCCTGGACATACGCATCATATTACGCTACTATCTCTCTGCCTGCACCTCTCTACTTACTATTCCCCACCACAACACTACCTCTCTTTCTAATCAAAAAATAATGGACAAGGAGAGAGAGAGGGGTGGAACAAAAAAAAAAACAAAACCGTCTCAAACAACATGGCGCCATGGATCAATCGTCACTTTACTGGCCCCCCATTTGGAGAGCACTGCATCTGGGGAGCTGTACACAAACAGACGAATCGTTTTCAATCATACGGTAATCAAAGATAAATTAATTAGATACCAGGTCAATGCGCCCCTCTCCTAACACCTATCCAACCGTGATTCGGGACTAGTGGCCTATAAAGGATCGAACCTGTAACCACATTCTCGAAAGGTAAGCACACCACCACACAGCAGAAACCATTACAGTAATGACCGTCTTAACCGGTTAGCTCAGAAGACACTAACAGACAGCCAGCGGAGAGCGAGTCAATACCAACTACCCCGGAAAATGATGCCCATCTATACATCTGTTATCCGGGTAAAATGCATTTTTTCGCCCAGTGGTCAATTCTTACAGAGACAACGACAACATCACGACGACGTCTTTCCTCTGAAAGAAACCACTTCGTCCTAGGTCAGGAATGAACCTGTGCTCCATAAATCGATTAGGGATGTAAAGGTGGGTGGGGAGAAACAGTCATAGCAAGGCGCACAACAACATATTGTCGTCCTGGGCCGGTAAAGGAAGACAATCACAATTAGGTCCTTGGAATAAAAGTTCGGAAAGATTTATCACACAAAGGCATGCGCCATTTATTTATGTGGTTTACATTTAAAATTCAACAAAAGCCACAGAAACCCTTTTCCCGCCTATGGTAGGGTCAGGTACCACCTTGTCAGTCTGAATGGACACACGGGGTGATGTAGTGGACAGTATTTTTCCGCAGCGGGCAACCGTCCAAAGTTGCAACCTCTCCCTATGCTTATTGATCGTCGGTTTACTGTTCGTTGGGGCATTCCACCGTCGCCAGGGAGCGGCTTACAGCGCTGGACACACCAGTTCTCGTCTGATCACTGAAGTTAATCAACGCAACCCCAACTAGTACTGACATGAGTGACCGCTTGGGAAAACTGGGTACCGCTAATACTGCTAATCCGTGCAGTCTCTGCGTTAGAACTACAACGTGGACGGGGCTCTAATAACCTTGTAGTAGAAAGGCCCTTAAACACTAACGAACAACAACAACGCCAGCGAGCGAGCTCCTACACCTGGTTCTTTGACGTGCAAATGCCATCGCACACCACACGGGCGGGACCTCGGTTTTACTCCACATCCGAAGGAAGGTGCACTCGAGGTCTCTCTAGCCCGAAAGAAACCAACCTACCTCGGTCCAGTAACGAACCAGGAACGACTGAGGCAGTTACTGAACACGCTACCCACTGCGCCACCGAGGCGGGTCAAAATTGTATAAGAGTAAAAAGCAACTCCTAATCCATTTCCCGCCTATGGCAGGGTCGGGTACCCATTTGTCCCTCTGAATGGACACAGGGCGATATATTGGTCAAAGTTTTTTTTCTGCAGCCGATTGCCGGCCAAAGCTGCACCCCTACGCTTATTTATCGTCGGTCTAGTGTGCGTTGGGGAATGCTACCGAAGGCCAGGGGAAGAGCTCCTACACCTGAAAATTTTGCCTTATCTACCCGTTGCGTAGTAGAGAGGGTTCTTTGACGTGCAAGTGCCATCGTACACCAACACGGGACCTCGGTTTTACTTCTCATCCGAAAGAAGGCACACTCGCCGGCCTCTCCTAAGAAAGCAGCAATTTATTAATAAGTGAAAAGACTATTAGGCATCCATTTCGAGGACATTACCAATGGCAACGTCGCCTGTAGCAGTGGGAGGGTTAGCACTGCGCGGTAGACGCATCTCTCCTCTCCAAATAAGACTTATGGAGTTATGATTTACGGTGAATTAATAATGCATACGACTACTATTAAAAAGCGCATGTTGCCCTCACTAGGAGCATTTAGCCCTTCATAACAAAATTACAGACTCAATCAATTATTTAAGGGTGGGTCGTTCACATCACCGCCATTCATTCATCCCCGTACATTCCACGCTAGTAGCAGAGTAGTACACCGCGGGCATAAAGAGTACTGCCAATCCATTAACGAAACCTAGACTTACGGAAGCCTTCAATGTTCAACCTCAGGACAGCCACCACACCCAAGCCCGAAATGAGTGCTGCTATACAAAGGGCCATGGACGTCCGCAGAGGGAGAGAGTCAAACGGGTCACTTGCTCGCAGAAATATCTCTATGCTTTTCCCCCCTCCTAGAGTGCACACTCATGCAGGCCGCTCCTACTCCACTCCAGCGGCTGTATTCCGTTGGACACACCAGTTCTCGTCTGATCACTGAAGTTAAGCAACGCAATCCCAGCTAATACTAGCATTGAGTGACCGCTTGGGAACACCGGGTACTGCTAATACCCAAAAGCCGCCGTAACAACGTAGTGTCTGTACAGACTTTGTATTAAAACTACGCAGTGGACAAGGCTCTAATGACCATTGCGCTCTAAACACCAACGAAACAAATCCCAATCCACTCAAGATCTAGAGGGCAAAGGAAAGTCCTAAATACGTCTTCCGTTGGGCAGTAAGTAAAACCACGGTGCCGTGTGGTATGTACGACGTCAGCGGTGCTTCGCAACATTTCCTGGTGAAGGACCTCGCTCCTGCGACGTCGGTGAAAGAAATTACCCTACAGTGGTTCTAGCACTGCGACAGCAGCCGGTTTCCTCTCTAGTGCCGATAGGACAAATGGAAACCCGGCCGGGTTTTAGAGGGAGCGGCGAATTGCGTTGGACACACCAGTTCTCGTGCGATCACTGATGTTAAGCAACGCAAGCCCAGCTAGTACTAACATGGGTGGCCGCTTGGGAACACTGGGGACTGCTAATACCTAAAAATTGTCGCATTAGTGTAGTGTCTGTGCAGTCTCTGCATTAGAACTACTCTGTGGACGGGGCTCTAATGACCTTGTAGTTGACGGGCCCTAAAAAACAAACAAAACAAACAAACAAACAAAATCCGGGTTTTACATGAACAAAAGGGTTAGGAATGATGATGGTCAAAACTGCGTTTAAAATAAAGGGATAAAATGACTGTTCCAGTCGGTGGGGTGCATTTAGGCGAGAGAAAAAGAAAAAGACATGCATGACAAAAGCAGGACGTGGAGAGGAGTGGACGGCGATAACAACGTCCGGCTGAATTATTTTCTATTGTTTCTAGTCATTCGAGAGAAAGAGAGAGAAAACATGGTCCAACCAAATCTCACCTCTGTTGTTGGTCCAAGATCTCTTTCATACGGCAGTGAATTTTATGATCGTTTCTGTGTGTTCAGGAATGGACATTTGATATCGGATGCACATGGACGGACAGAGAAATCCTCCCACCATGACAATGCTGATAAAACCATTTCTTAATATGGCATCCCACTACAGGGTAAGGACTAGGAAAAGGCAAGAAAACTGCCAAATCTTATGTTTATTTATCTGCAAACCGAGAGAGAGACCTCCTCAATCTCTCGCCTTTTATTCAAAAGCACTTCAAATATTCTGCATAATAAAAACATTTACATCTCTGAACATACAAGTATTACAACTCTCCATTTCCTCGTCCATAACTCATTTCAAAATTTGTGGACACCCATTTTTATAGTCACATTATTTTCCCCAGAATTCGCACCAAAGACAGGCCCGCCCTTAGGATATCGCACCCATTTGAGGGCAAAAAAAACGATCTACAGATATTTGTATCACCCACACAAACGACAATTTGAGATATCAGAATTCTCTCAACTATAACAATAAGTAAGGGAACAAGGGGGGGGGGGGCTTATCGCATAGGACACACCAGTTCTCGTGAGATCATTGAAGTTAAGCGACGCAAACCTACGTTAGTACCAACATGGGTGGTTGGTAGAGATCGTTGGGTGCTGCAAATTTCCCCTCTCCTACATCTGCCTCCTCTTCTCCCGCGAGCAGCCTCGAGCGGCGAATTGCGTCGGACGCACCAGTTCTCGCTGATCACTGAAGTTAAGCAACGCAACCCCAGCTAGTACTGACATGGGTGGCCGCTTGGGAAAACTGGGTACTACTAATACCCAAAAATCGTCGCACTGGTGTAGTGTTTGTGCAGTCTCTGCATAAGAACTATGCTGTGGACGGGGCTCTAATGACCTTTGTAGTTGAAGGGCCGTAAAACACCAGCAAACAACAACAACAGCGAGCAGCCTCCTAAGAGTTCGGCCTGTTATGGCTGCTTGGCTTACTCCCCAACCCGTTAGTGTAACAGAAATTAAGTTCTCGTCTGATCACTGACGTGAAGCAACGCAACCCTCAGCTAGTACTAACATGGGTGGCCGTTTGCGACAACTGGGTACTGTTAAGCAGTGCTGGATTTAAATATTGAGAGGCCCTAGGCTATTTCAAATTTGAGGCCCTTTTTAAGCCCTTTTGCGGCCCTTTTCTTAAGTTTCGAAGCCCTAGACTTCAGCTTAATTAGTCTAATGGTAAATCCGGCACTGCTGCTAAGACCCAAAAATCAGCATCGTGTCTGTGCAATCTCTGCATTAGAACTTCACAGTGGACGGAGTTCTAATGACCTTGTAGTTGAAGGGCCTTAAAACACCAATGAACACATAGTGCACGAAATGGAGGGCCTAATTTGATGAAAATTGATAACAGGGTCCCAAATGCAAATATCATCATCATCCTACCTCTCTCTGTGACTTATTACAAGGCCATTACGCTAATTTGTTAGATACACAGTGACCGGTGCAAAGCAATTAAGTGCATTAACCACGTCCCATACTCGACCATAGGATTTCAACTGATATGAGAACCTATAGTTGTTATCAACAGCTACTATTAAAAAGTAGGACACACACCCCCGACCCCCAATCATAACAGGATGGATTCTGTAATAAATCTGACCGACAATGGACAGCTTCGCTCCCTGCAACTTAGCAAGCCACGAATGACCTCTCACAGCTGTCTACGCCTTGCAGATCCGACCGCAGATGACCACCGGCCAAGTGACATCCATTCCCGAGAGAATCATGACCACAACTAAAACGACAATAGAGAACAGATTTTTTTTTTTGGTTCCAGTCCAACAATGGCTAATGATGTGATAATCCCTGCTTATAAACGGCTTGATACATGCCACAATTTGGCGCCTCAATAATAAATTATTATAACTATTATTATTAATGGATTCGTTTTGGTAAGCCGTCAACACTGCAATAAGACTAGTGTACTACGAGTAGCAGATCAGATCTCCGTACACAACTTAATTGGGGAGGGGGACGCGGCTGTATTACGTCGAACAAACCACTTGTCGTCCGATCAATTAAGTAAAGCAACGCAACTCCAGCTAGTACTAGCAATGGGTGACCGCTTGGGAACCCTGGGTACTGCTAAAACCCAAAAATCGTCCTAACAGTGTAGTGTCTGTGCAGTCGCAGCGCATTACAACTACAACTTTGTCCTGGCTCTAATGAAGGGCCCTAAAACAGTGGTCTTCAATCTATGGTCAGC
Organism: Trigoniulus corallinus; assembly: GCA_013389805.1. NCBI lineage: Eukaryota > Metazoa > Arthropoda > Diplopoda > Spirobolida > Trigoniulidae > Trigoniulus > Trigoniulus corallinus. The sequence goes on from JAAFCE010004287.1 coordinate 3,653,649, forward strand.
GTTCCGGTGCCAGTCCGCAAGAAATTATTACTAGTCCGCGAAAAGCTTTCATCCGACTATACTGCTAAACCACATATGGCCAACCCCATGCAATCAACTTGCTTAGATCCGGGCCCCTGGGATGCTACAGTCAGTGATCGGAGCGAAGCCACTAGCCTACTATTAAGTCACTATTGCGATAAACCATTCCCTAGTCGACCCTTCGCCCAGAGCCACCCATAATGAACCCCGAACTAGGAAACGTCGCCCATGGTTGTGCTACCGGTTTGTGGGATGCAGAGGCGTGCCAACACTGTGCAATGTGCGCAAAGCACACAGGCGCCAGGATATTAAAGGCGCCCAGGGTCCTCTACTTGCTTTTTAGATCCGGCATTCTGATCTGCCATAGCCAGCGATAGGAGCGGAGTCACCATCTCTTTCATTCGGGAGGGGGAGATAGGGGAGCCAACTAAGTTCTTTCACACAGGCGCCGAACACTACTGGTCCTCCACTGGTGGGATGTGATGCCGGGCCACCAAATAGTTCTCCTATTTTTGTCAGCGCTTGTTTAAAAAAAAAAGGGCCTGAGTTTTTGTAAATAATCTCAAAGGTCCCACCACCACTACGTCAGGGTGGGGTATATAACAACTAGCCGACAGTAGGGATGAGTGGTGACTTGGGTTAGATCCTAACCCACATAAATAAAAATCTCTTTGAGTTGAAGAGAGGGACCAAAAGGATGGTACTAGAAAGGCAAGAAAGATGGGTCCTCCTCCACAGGGGGAGAGAGGTTATTAAAAGCAAAGGGCCCCTTTTCTAAGATACTTACACGAATAAGGTATATTTATCATCTATGAGGTATGAAAAGGTACAACTCTATAGCCAACTGAAACACTTTCGGTGATCCCACTGAAAGACATCAGCATAAAGACCAGGTAAGTAAGAATAAAAAAAGGGGCCCAAATCAATGAATGGGCCAACCGTATTCACCAGACACCTTTCCAAGTAAGTCTACTATTCTGTCATTTCTTTTCAGGCGAATTACAATAGCAAAATAAACCGCGAGGACTGGGGGGGGGGGGATCACTCACAAAACGGATATAAAAAGAAGAAATAACCATTGTTAACACGATTCAAATCTTAAAACGTGGAACAACACGCCCTAACACCAATTTCCAAATCCTCTTCGGGGCACCTCCTAACTAAAAATTCCTCTTCTGGGACCTGTTACTATTCCAAGAAGCTCTTTCATAATGGATGAGTAATCAATGTTACAAACAGGAGAAGTTTCACATATAATGCGACTCAAAAGCCCTTTTAAAAAGAAAGAGACACGCGATACTTTCAAGCTTTACTTCCAAGTCATTTCAACTGGTGCTGCTGCTGCTGTTGCTGTAAGATTTGCACATCCCAAGTAAATGGCTCGAAAGAAGACAATTTCGACAATAACCCGGTCGGTCGCAAGAGGAACCTAATAATTAAGATCTACGACATCTTAAGTTAGAAACTGCGACAAAAATCTTCCAAGTAATTGTGACCTAATTCACTTCAAATACAAATGGGCGCATTTATCCTAATCACCTCAAGGTAACTGCGACATCACCCAATAAATTAATACTGTGCCGCTTACAACGCTTTTAAAATATTCTCCATAATTGATATCTGCTGACAACAGCCATAACTTACAAATCTTTCCGTAATTTGAACTGAAATTATACTGCAAATGGTAAATGTATTTTCTTAACGATCTTTCGGCAATTCTGTCCTTACGACGACCCGCCCACCTGCTAAATGAGCCTGTAAAAATATGCACTCCATCTCCGGATACGAGTCTAAACAACAGACAAACGCTTGATTGTTTCTCGTTGGCGGTTTAGGGCCCTTCAACTACAAGGTCATTAGAGCCCCGTCCACTGCCTAGTTCTAATGCAGAGGCTGTCCAGACACTACACTAATGCGACGACTTTTGGGTATTAGCGGTACCCAGGTTTCCCAAGCGGCCACCCATATCAGTACTCGTTGGGGTTGCATCGCTTCCCTTCAGTGACCAGACGAGAACTGGTATGTCCAACGCAATCAGCGGCTCCCCCATTGGACGGTAATTTTGCGAAGCCGGCTGCCGACCAAAGTTGAAAAACACCTATTTTTAATTATCGTCGGTTCACTTTTCGATGGGGTACTCCACCGACACCGGCTTCGTCTCGTATCAGTGGGGTTTTAGGGCCCTTGAATTGCAATAGTCATTACAGCCGGTCCATTGCAGAGTCTGCACGGACGCCATGCTGTTACGACGATTTTTGGCTATTACAGGTACCCAAGTGTCCCCAAGCCGTCATCCATGTCAGTACTTGCTGGGGTTGCGCTGCTTAACTTCAGAGATCAAGCGAGAACTGGTATGTGAAACGCAATACAGCCGCTCGGCGCCACATCGGCACCGAGGGGGGAGAGGGTTAGTTGAATAGTAGAGAGGGTTCTTTGACGTGCAAATAACATCGTATACCATACGGGACCTCGGTTTTACTTCTCATCCGGAGGAAGGCGCACTCGGGGCCTCTCTGTCTCTCTTTCTCTCTCTCTCTCTCGCCCCAAAGATGGAGATGTTGGAGAGAGACAAAGGGAGAGCAGAAGATCTCTTACACGATTTAAAACCCGACGAAAAATGACAATTCGTGGGAACCTGCACAAATGCACACTGCAATAACCGAGGGTGAACAAAAAATCTAATGAGAAATCTCATTTATTTGTCATTCCCCAACCTAAGCGCAACTCCCCAAATAGAAAATGTTTTAAATCTGGGTATCCAATCTTGAGCAAACGATGTAGGGTAGGGCAGTGAGGAAGGGGGTCCGTCCAGAAGTAAAGGGACGTTTTGGAAGGGGGGGGGGGGTCTTCATAATAATGGTAAGCGCGACTTGAATTAGTGACTTATCCCCCCTCCCCACGCACAGAGAGAGAGAGAGAGAGAGAGAGAGAGAGAGAAACAGAAGTGTGTTTAGAACTATGGGGTGGAGAGGGTTCAAATCCCTTGTCTACATATGAAAGACTGCCGAGCAGGAAAAAGAATTCAGAGGAGACAAGGGGAGAGATGAGGACAAGTGAAAGAGAGAGAGAGGGGTACGTCCCATAGTACGAACTGATTGGTTTAGCAGCGGGTGGTCAAAGATGCCGACAAAAACATCTCCACCCTGACAACGCTCGGGGTGACAGTCGGCTCCATTGAGACTCTGCTTGAACCCAAGGGTTAGAGGAGAAGGAAAAAAAAGTGTTACACAAAACGAGATCCAAAACCACAGTCATCCCCCATCCCTCTCTCCCTCTCAACTGAAATAAATCAACGATACAATTTACATTCGTTCAATAAACCAACGATTTTTAATGATCAAAAACCCTACTGATTAAAAAAAGAAAGTCACATCCTCACGGGTCACTCGCTCACCATGACTTTGTCGTGGGTAATGAACGTCCCAACACCAACCAAACCCCTTCTTCGTCGCTTTAAAATTTCAAACATAAAAAAACCCCTTCATCAGAAATCATTTCTAATAAGACCCTGAACATAAATTCACCAAGTGAAGATGGGCGAGACAAGAATAAATACATGTCACCACACATATTTTTCGGAGTAGTTCATGCTGAAGATGATGAGAGAGAGAGAGAGATCATAGTTCCGTCCCCTCGCACAGCACTTTCATTTTTTTTTATAATGTGCCACCCCTACTACTACTCCTCTTTCTCTTTCCGTCTCTCCCCTGCATCATTTTTACCACCAACAATTTCCTCTGTGACAGACACGGGCAGACGGCATCAACTACATACAGCAACAAAAAACTAACGAGCAGGACGAATAACACAGAGAACTGCACAAGTACACACAGCAAGTGAAGTACTACAACAGCTACTAGCAACTTCTAACCCTTTTCCAACCTTTGGCAGGACCGGGTAACCACCCATCTTGTTCCTCTGGACGGACACAAGCAGGGCCGGCCCTAGAGTTTGCGGGGCCCAAGGCAGCAGGCGATACCGGGGCCCCAGTACCAAGTTTTTTTTTTAATTTCTTAGCGCGGGGACCAAGGCGGTCGCCTTGCCCTAAGGCCGGCCCTGGACACAAGGGTGATAGATCTATTGGACAATGTTTTTCCACAGCCGCAACCCCAAAGCTGCAACCTCTATACTTATTTATCGTCGGTCTACTGCTCGTTGGGGCACTCCTCCGACGCAACGGGGGGGGGGGGGAGGGGCCGAGTTCCTACACCTGGAAATATTTGCCTTATCTTCCCAGTTGCATAGTAGAGAGGGTAACTTGACGTGCCAATGCCATCGTACACCACACGGGACCTCGGCTTTACTTCTCATCCGAAAATAAAAGACGCCTTCGAAGCCTCTTTCTCACCCCGAATTCGTTCCGTACACTGGGGGCTGCTAACTTTCCCCACTCCTACACGTCCTCACCCGCGAGCAGACTCCACAGGGCCCGGCCCGTTATGGCAGCTTGGATTGTTTGTTTATTTGTTGGTGTTTTAGGGGTCTTCAACTACAATGGTTATTAGATCCCCGTCCTCAGCATAGTTCTGATGCAGAGACTGCACAGACACTACACTAATGCGACGAGTTTTGGGTATTAGCAGCACCCAGTTTTCCCAAGCGGCCACCCATGTCAGTACTAGCTGGGGTTGCGCTGCTTAACTTCAGTGATCAGATGAGAACTGGTGTGCCCAACGCAATTCGCCGCTCATGGCAGCTTGGACGACTACTCCACCCATTGGGGTAATAAACTAGCAAAAGACGCCAAACCACCGTTGTCCAGTATCGAACCTAGAACCAATGACGCAGTTACCGAGCACGTTACCCACTGCGCCACCGAGGCGGGTCTTACTACAACTATCCATAAATATATCTGCCATATTACTGTATAATTTTATCAGGAGGAGGAGGAGGAGAATGACAGGACCGAGAGGGAGGGAGGAGAGAGAGTCTAGATCCACACTACTGTGCATCCAACGAAATGAAAACCTCATAAATACAACCGACAAAATGACTGACCCTAAACCCAATCTTTCATTTGAGACACGAATTCATTCATAAAGAGATAAACCAATTTAGACCTTAATAAACAGAGTACCCCACATAACAGCAGCGTGTGTCTCAAATCTCAAATAAAAAATGAAAAGAAAAGTTAATGAATAGCAAGCAGTATATCATCACAGTCCAAAATTACATTTTTCTTTATCAGCAGCCCGGACGAAAAAAAAAAACAAGAATTTCAAAGACAAAAATCCTAACTGATTGACTTTTTCGGCGCTGACCCCATAGCAGAAGTCTCAAGTCCCCTTTCCGGAGTAAAAAAAAAATATCATAAAACGGGGCAGTTGAATATATCCAACAGATACTGAAATGGGTACTGGACGGGAGTCGGATGAGAGTAGGGAAAGAGGACACGAGTGACATACGATTTAATTTATTACCGATGAACTTTCATTAACTATTAGTTCAAAATGGGACGAGAAACCAAATAGGAAAAGAGGAGGATAAGAAGGACGGGAGTTGAACCTCCACCCTCTCTGCCAAACTATCTAGTAAACCAGTTAATTCAACGTCCTGAGCGCATCATAATCATCATCAAACCGTAATCCCGTCGGTGGCAGGGTCGGGTCCGCGGGTTCTAACCCTCCACTTCCGCCTATCCCCCATCAGGTCGCCATCCACCCCACACACTACCATATCCTTTCGTACAACCTGCTCCCACGTTTGATTTGGTCTCCCCCTGCTTCGGGTGCTTTCAACCTTTGTACCTGCATTCCTGAAATGGACCTAACGAGCTCCTCCTCTACTTTTTTCATTACGGGTGCATACCACTTCAGCCTACTCTCCCTCATCTTACCCGCGATACCTCCATCCCCGAAAATACACCTAATATACTCATTCCGAATTCTATCAGCTCTCGACACCCCACGAGAGCAGCAAATTGCGTTGGACACACCAGTTTTCATCTGATCGCTGAAGTTAAGCAACGGAACCCCAGTTAGTACTGACATGGGTGGCCGCTTGGGAAAACTGGGTACCGGTAGTATCCAAAAATCGTCGCATTAGTGTAGTGTCTGTGCAGTCCCTGCATCACAACTGCACTGTGGACGGGGGTCTAATGACCTTGTAGTTGAAGGGCCCTAAAACACCAACAAACAATCGACACCCCACTCATGTACCGCAGCATTCGCATCTCGGCTACTTGCATTCTATTGATGTGGCTCTTCCTCACTGCTCCCAACATTCTGATCCAGACAGCATAACGGGCCTAACCACTGCCCTGTAAAACTTCCCTTTCAACTTGATTGGGACACTCCTATCAGACAGAACTTCACTTGCCTGTCTCCACTTCACCAATACCCCCACTGATTCTATGTGCCACATCCGAGTCTATCTCCCCATTGCTTTGGAATGTTGACACTAAGTACTTTACCCCTTGCACCTTTTTCTCCAGTTCGCCACTAGAGAGTACGTCACCTTTCTCTACATCGTTAGGAAATACCATGAACTGAGTGAGGGACCCATTCTCCTACTCCCGTCAGCAGCTCGTCCATAGCCAGAATGAGAAGGTATGGACTTAGTGCTGAACCTTGGTGCACCCCACCCTTCACTGGGAAGCCCCTCCCCCAGTATTTCCCCAAGGAGTACTTACCCTGGCTATGGAACCATCATACACATCTTGCACTATCTGAATAAACCCTTCCTCTACCCCCTTTTTGTGTAATACCTCCCAAACTACCCTATACATTAGTATCATCTACCTCAAAATGAAGATTGGTTCCATTGTGGACCTCCTTGGGTTGAACCCAAACTGATTTCCACGGACACTAGTTCGATCCTGGAGGCGACATTCTAATACTCTCTCCTAGAGCCTCATAGAATGGCTCATAAGCTTGGTACCTCTACAGTTACCACAGTCTTCTGCGCGCATCATAATAAGGAGGAAAAAAAAGCTAATGACATTTCAAATATCCTTTTATTGTAATCTGGAATGCAAGGATTAAAATGTAGGCAGAGGCTTTTAATCAAAGGATTGAGACGAGAGAAGATCTTCCAGGCATAAGAAGAGGAAGGAGCAGAAGGGAAGGAAGGGACTACTGTAACACGACGAACGACACCAAAAATAAGAAACCAATAACGGCCCATGAACCAAAATGACAAATTAAATACTGACATTTGTAAAATAAAAAGCTTTTCTTAAATGTACGGCACGCAGAGAGAGAGAGGAAAGAGAGAAGAGACACAACCAATCGATTTCATAATCCAGAGATTGGGGAAAGATAACAGCAAATCTCATCATGCTGACATCCAAAAACAAAAAGATTCAAAAGTGGGGAAATGATAACGTCACTTCCTCCTTAGAAGTCACTTCTTCATCCATTTATTTTGACTGTTTGTGTTTATGTAGAGCCCTTCAACTACAAAAGTCATTAGAGACCCGTCCACTGCATCGTTCTAATACAGAGACTGCACAGACACTATGCTATGCTATTACGACGATTTTTGGGTATTAACGGCACTCAAGTGTTCCCGAGCGCCCACCCACATTAGTAGGAACCGGGGCTTCGTTGCTTCACTTCAGTGATCAGACGAGAACTGGTGTATCCAACGCAATACGCCGATCGCCTTCTTCATCCAATACATACACAAGAGACAAAAACTAACTGAGGAGTCCGAAATAGGACTTCACACAAAGAAGGTTACTTACAAAAAAAAAAGGCAACTTCTAACCCTTTGCCCGCCTACGGGAGGGTCGGGTGCCCATCTTGTCCCTCTGTATGGACACAAGGGTGATCTATTGGTGATATATATCCGCAGCCGGTTGCTGACAGAAGCTGCAACCCCTTACGATCGTCGGTCTAATGTTCGTTAGGGCGCTCCACCGAGCTGCTAGGGAGCGGCGAATTGCGTTGGACACACCAGTTATCGTCTGATCACTGAAGTTAAGCAGCGCAACCCCAGCTAGTACTGACATGGGTGGCCGCTTGGGAAAACTGGGTACTGCTAATACCCCAAAATCGTCGCATTAGTGTAATGTCTGTGCAGGCTCTGCATAACAACTATGCTGTGGACGGGGCTCTAATGACCTTTGTAGTTGAAGGGCCCTAAAACACCAACAACAGGAACAGGAACCGAGCTGCTACTACCCGTTGCAGAGTAGAGAGGGCTCTTTGACGTGCAAATGTCATCGTACACCACACGGGACCTCGGTGTTACTTCTCATCCGAAGGAAGGCACACTCGGGGCATCTCTCTCTTTCTCCCTCTCTCGTCCGCAAGAAGCCAATCCCTTCGGTCCAGTATCGAACCGTATTTATGGGACGGGGCCGGACGAAGCAGGATCTCCAAACAAAAGATGCTTTAAACCGCAATGATCTTCACACAAGTTCTGCTGTTGCACAAAAGAAAAAAAAACCATTTGTCGTCGCCGTGATTAGCATGGCAGCAGTCATTTTGCGAAAGAGACAACTGCTTACAGTAGAGTGTATTTGTAGAAGTGTTTTGGTGCTGATAAGAAGCGAGGTGGGTTAAGCTAAGAGTGACTTTGGTCGACTGCTCTGCAACAAATTCCTCTTGTGATGCTAAGCATGCCAAACCTAATAAAATAAGCTGCTTTATTTCAACGACAAACTTCAAATTCCAACCTCTATATATAAAGTCAAACAAACTGGCGAAAAACACAAGAATAACAAACACTATACATCCACATTATCGTGTGGTTGCATCCCAAAAAAAAAAAAAAAAAAAAACCTCCCCTTGGCCAAATTCCCTTTTCACTCCTCTGACTCTCATGTGGTGCTCCCTCTTTCTCTCTCCCTCACACACACGCAAATTCATTTCGTCATTTGTATAAATAAATAAAACAATCTCTATTTGCTTGCAGTTCGAAGGATGACCAATCATCCTTTGGTTCAGGTACTTGGCACGTGGGGACACCCAGCAAATCGGTCACTTGTCCTGTTGACAGAACACAAAATAATAATGACAGAGAAACAGATTGTGGCCACCCTTCATAGTTGCTTGATATATTTAGAGACCCAGATATGGAGAGTGAGCGACTGGAACAGAAAGTGGGAAGGGAGACAGGGAGAGGAGAAGAGGTGAGGGAGACAGGGAGAAGAAAAGAGAGACAGACAGATGAACAAATAAGCAGAGAGGGGAGAGACACAGACAGAGGAAGAGAGACACGGAGAGAGGGTGGACAGACAGAGACAAAGTGAGATATAGAAGTAGAGCAAAAGAGGGAGAGACAGAGGGAGGCAAAGTGAGAGGAAGAGACACACACACACACAGAGGGAGAGATAGATACAAAGACAGAGAGAGAGGGGGTTGATTTTTGCTTTGCTGGTGTTTAAGGGCCCTTCAACTACAAAGTCATTAGAGCTCCGTCCCCTGCATATTTGTAATGCAGAGACTACCCAGATACTACCCTAATGCGAAGATTTTTGGGTATTGGAGGTACCCAGTTTTCCCAAGCGGCCATCCATGTTAGTACTAGCTGGGGTTGGGTTGCTTCACTTCAGGGGGCAGACGAGAACTGGTGTGTCCAACGCAATAAGCCGCTCCCGAGAGAGAGAGAGAGAGAGAGAGAGAGAGAGTTGAGAGACATACAGAAGTAGACCGAGAGAGAGACAGAGAAGGTTGAGAGAAAGAGACCGGAGGCAGGCAGGAGGAGGGGACATTGAGCACTCCCTTTAATAAAAAATTGCCACATTTCATATATACGAAATATCCATTTTTTTCCGAGTCATTTACCATGCCTGTCCCTATCTTTTAAACAAATTGGCACTCATCTCGATCATCCTCCTCCTCCTCCTCAGTATCATCATCACCATCATCATTATCCAAATTTTGAATTTTATGAAGACGATATCCGCATAGAGTACACATTGAAGGGAAAAAAGCAACCAAAGCTATGTTTATATCATCCAACCGGCATAACCCTACACCACTTGCATGGTAATTAATTAGACCAAAAGACCCTCTTGAAGAATGTCAACAACCAACATTTTTACGCTCATCATCATCACGAAACTCTGGCAATGTTCAACCGATAAACACCAGTGAATATTTCTCGTGCTCTAAGAGATATAAAGGCGATATTAAAATAATTAATCCTTGATATAACGTCATCAGCTCCGATGATTGACTGATAGTTTCACTCAAGCGTCAGAAAAACCAGAGCCGCAAAATATTGACAAAGTGACACAGGTCTCCACCCCCTTCTCTTTCTGTCAAAAAAGACAACGGACCAACTCCTCAATTTCACACAATTTTGATTAAACTACTAATTTCTTATCAAATTAAATGCCCCGGAATGGTGACCGGTAAAGTGTCGCAGTCTGACTAACTTATACAGTACAATGAAGTTAAGGTTTGAATCTGTGAATGCTAGCTTGTAGAAAAACATTTGACCGAGTAGGCTGTACAAAATGACTCGGCAATCCAGTTATGAAACCTGGCGGCAGGGTGGTTCTTCCAAAATCTTGCCTCGAAGCAAAGGCGTCGCTAGGGTTGGTGTCAACCCCTCTCCGAAAAAAAGTCGCTTTGCTCCTTCTTCTGTTTTGGTGTCACCCCATTTGTCATGGTGTGTGGTGTCACCCGGTGCGGCCCGCATCCCCCTAGTGACGCCACTGCCTCGAAGTCACCTCCTGATCCCAGGAAACGATTCTTGAATAAGTCATCAAAGGCATTTCACTCATGTTTTCGGGATGATCCAAAAATCATTCCAAGAGTCACACTCATCGACAGGGCAACTTCCAACTGCACCCATTTATCATCACAGCTCTTTGCAAGTACCACTTCAACATGCAATACTTTTTCAGTTGGCTAAAGGCTGACCAACAGTCAAATCAATAGCGAAAGCTGTACTGACTTCTTTACGAAAAACTTACAAGAAACTAAGTCGAGATACCAACAGGACAGGACGTAGGCACAGAATTGCAACCACCGTACGATGACAGTCCCATAAACAATGAACGTCATCGGGTTCTTCAGGCGGTCTCAAATGTGAAAAAGTGTGCCATTAAGTGTTTAATGTGACTGTCACCTCTCACCCCAACCCAATCCTGGGGAGCAGGAGGAGCTTTCTCCTCCAAAGAAGCTTTTAAAAGTCTATCTTGCTAAGCAACAGAACCACAGGGACCAGAGGTCATCACGCCGTAGAAAAAAAAGAGTAATTCACTACCCCATATCGCCAGGGTAGTCATCATGGTCCCAACTGAAATTCACAAGAGAAAAATCCATCACTGTACGGACGTTTTCAAAAGGAGCAAGGAGGAGGATGAGGACGATAAGTTGAACTGCAGACATCAACATCATCATCTACGATTTGTTTTCTTGCAAACCAAATGTCCAGAAACACAAGCATGATATCCACATACCGGCAAAGAGACTGCAAGAGAGAGAGAGGAAATGCAACAAACTACCTCATTCATATTCATTAGATGAAAATTGATTCTGACAACATCTGTAAACAAGTTTACCAACCGTGGTCAGCCAGAGCACGCGAAAGCATGCCATTACTAGTCGACAGAAAAGAGGGTGGGATGCATAGAGAGCGAGAGACACAGGCACAGAAAACAACACATCTCCCGCCTCACGTCTTCAAAAATCCACATCCCGACACACTTAAGTCTCCCTTCCATTAAATCTGGACTAAAACTTAAATGGAAATTCACAATTCATTCAAATGACGACCACCACCACCACCACTCAATCTGGGATACAAAAATCCAAGTCTGATACACATTTAAATAACAAACTTTCAAATTACACTTTTAAAGAGCTCTAATTCGTCGTTCGCATCTCTCGCCACCTTTTTTGACCATTCCTCTCATAAATATGGATACCTACTCGATATCAAACTTGGACCAACATCAAAAAAGGGGGACGGGACGGGGGACAAGAGAGCTACGAACGAAGACATTTCTCATAAACGTTATTTGTTTGTTGGTGTTTTAGGGCCCTTCAACTATAAGGTCATTAGAGCCCCCCCCCCCCACGGTGCACTTCTTACGCAGAGACTGTACAGACACTATACTAAAGCCCAGCGCAAAATGAGACGCAGTCTTCGCCGGTGACGCAGGCTGACTAACTATAAATTTCTGTGACTCACATGATAGTATGTAGTTGCGCATGTTAAGTCGCAGGGTGACGTGACTCAGCGCCTGCGCCATGTGACCCTGCGGAGCGCAGAGCCAATGTCGCAGTTTCCTGCGTGAAGTTCGCGTGACAATAACAAAAAGCGGTGCGAAGCACAGAAGTTCTCTTGTTATTTGATGCAAGTATGGTGAAAAACTGACATTCAATGTGCGGTGGTTGCCTGCTAGCAGAATTTCGCAGGGCTGCTACACCCTGCGTCACCTTCGCAATCTGCGTCTCATTTTGCGCCTTGCCTAATGGGACGATTTTTGGGTATTAGCAGTATCCAGCTTTCCCAAGCGACCACCCATGTCAGTACTAACTGGGGTTGCGTTGCTTAACTTCAGTGATCGGACGAGAACTGGTGTGTCCAACGCAATTCGCTGCTCCTCACAAACGTGAAAGGCAGAAAAGTGAGCGGGAGACGCTTATTGCGCTGGACACACCAGTTCTCGTCTAGTAACTCAAGTTAAGCAACGTGACCCAGCTAGTACTAACATGGGAAGCCCCTTGGGAAAACTGGGTACCGGTAATACCCAATAATCGTCGCATTAGTGTAGGGTCTGCGCAGTCTCAGCACTAGAATTACGCAATGGACGGGGCTCTAATGACCTTGTAGCTGAAGGGCCCTAAAACACCAACGAAACAAACAAAACTAAAGCAGAAAAGTGACTTGACAAAAAATAACGATCGCCATTGCTTTTGACACTTAGGGGGGGGGGGGGGGGGGGGAACTATCAGGACCATAATTTGACCAACGCTTCATTTCTCTCAAAAGAACAAAAAGAGGAAGAAATAATAATAATAATTGACCATTAGAGAGAGAGGGGGGAGGAAGAGAGAAGAGAGGTCTTTAATGACGACAACAAGTCCCAATCAAAAAACCACTATCCGAGGTGCAAAAGATGAAGCAAATTGCACATCTGGTCGCTGATAATTACATTCGTAAATCAACCATCTCACAAAAAAATATTATTATTATTACTACTACTATTATTATACCTTTAGTAGATAATAAATAAAAAGACGACACCACCAGTCGCACTAGTCGTTGCTTGTTTCCTCACACCAGACTATCACGACAATTATAACGATATCTTTACTAGCAACCCTCTCTCGGCACTTTGATTAAAACCTCTTTTTTTGCGCAATTAAAGCACATACAAGAGAAACTCTTCTCAAAAACCACATTTCAGGGCGAAACCTATCAAATTCAACAAAAGAAATTATGATAACTCAAGTGGCATTACATTTTACGAAACAAGACAAAAAAAAACCAATAAAAAGAAACCAGAAGAGCGACACCCGCCGAAAATAGCGAGTGACTCTCGCAAGAAGGGAGATGCAAGCAGCTCTCTTATGTAAATGAAATGACGGAAATTGCATTCAAACGTCTCTTAATGTGTTAATAAAATCGCCATCACTTTCAAACTTGACAATTAAAACAAAATTATTCACGTATACAATAAAAAGAAAGAAAGAGAAAGAGAGGAAGGGGACACGACTAAAAAACATACACAACGAAAAATAATCACTGCTTGATAATGTAACCAACCCAACTAACACGTCAAAAGACAAGTTTGGTTAAAACTACTTTTTTTAACTCCACAACTTTTTACAGCCACATTCCCCTCAACTTCATCTGAATTTTACTAACATCATTCATTAGGAGAGGAAAAGGAGGAGGAGGAGGACGACGACGACACACAGGGGCAAGAGAAGATGGGAAAGGAGTAGAAAGAAAGGGTCAGGCAATTCCATCATCAAAGAATTTTTCACCAAGTTGGTTCAATTTGCTTATCGATCGCTTTAATTGATCTGTCACCACTACAGTTAGATCAATTAATCAATTTCCTCCACCAATGCACAGAACTGGTTGGAGAGGCCAGAGGTTGTCGCTCCTGAAATCATACCTCCATGTGGCAAACAGATCCCCCCTTTCGCCTCTGTCTAGTTAGTAAAACTAGTTATGCATTATCATGATCTCATCTGTACTGCCGATGACCCATGTGGGTGTCAGCACAAGCTTCAATATCCTGTTGAACTCTTGAGTTTCCACTACCTCTGCCTTTAATAAATGATTCTCAGGGCTCAGGTGAGCGGCAGGGAGAGAGAGGAGGACAGAGAGGAAGACAAACAGAGGGACAGAGGGAGACAGAGACAGACAGAGGGACAGAGAGGGAGACAGAGACAGAGAGGGAGACAGAGACAGAGAGGGAGACAGAGACAGACAGAGGGACAGAGAGGAAGACAGAGACAGACAGAGGGACAGAGAGAGAGAGAGACAACACAGACGAGGGAGAGAGAGACAAGAGACAGGGAGAGAGAGACAAGAGACAGAGAGAGAGAGACAAGAGAGACGAGAGAGACAACAGAAACAGAGGGAGAGAGACAAGAGGGACGAGGGAGAGACAACAGAAACGGAGGGAGAGAGACCAGAGAGACAGAGGGATAGAGAGAGAAAATGGGGCAATGAATAGGGTGTGGGACGGGAGTCAGAGTCTAAAAGTTAACAATGTGGTCTTAAAAGAAAATCAGTTGAGTGGTGGGTAAATGCGAACAATAACCAGTTCCCATTTCTCAATCAATCAATCAATTTTTTTCAGAGTTCATTCGTGACGAAAAGTTTGCTGTTGCTTGTTGTAGTAGGCTCGCTTTTTAATCATATTAACTATATCAACAACTATCAAACACAACTCACTATTATTTTACCTTCGAGGAAATAACTCTACAGCTTCCCCCTCCAGCAAAACAAAAAAAAAAAGAGGGCAGGGTGAGGAAAATCAAAAGTTGTTCTAAGATCAGAGAAAGACAGAGGTAGGAGCAAGAGGCAGAGAGGGCAAGCAGGCTGATAAGAATGAAGGAGGGGAGTACAAGAGGCATGCGCGTCGATCATGACGTTGTTGCTGACAAACAAAATTAAGGGCGATGCGAATTGAAAAATGATGCTAGCAATTAATCTCCCAAACTGATCATGTTGTACGACATCATTAATTACATTAAGTCAAACAAGAAAATTGAAAATAAAAAGTTGAACACTGATTATCTAATAATTTATGCATCATTATGAAAAGCTTTACATGTGGCATTAATAATTCCAAGCATCAACCAGAGATACCATCTTCCAATTACCTATCATTAATGTTGGCAGAGGACCGGAAATGGCATCGTCATTACACTGCACCGCCATCACTATGCACCCTTACCATCAAACCCCACCCCACCTCACTTCATTTATTTTTAAAATACTTTCAAATTGTTTATCAAAATATCGATATACATACAATTAGCAGAAATGATAACAGACTAAAAACCTGCAACAAATTTTAGCATGAGAAAGAAACTTATCAAATGATAATCGCCACCATTCACTCCTAATCAAAAATGACACAATAACCCAACCACAACGTTTAGATTATCAAGAAACTGCACTCAACATTAACCTTGCAAATCCAATTTCCTCAACGGCATTACTACTAATACTCTCCAGACATTTTAGAGCACACACTCTCTTCTTCTAAGGCTCACCTATCACGGCCGCATCACTGAGTCTACTATTAAATTCATAACTCCCTGAAATATCCACATCAGGTATTTGGGGATTCCTGAACCCGTTTAAGCTCTCCATGCCCCCTACCATCGCTCCTTCCCCGTGTTAGGAGGAAGCGGCTGTATTGCGTTGGACACACCAGTTCTCGTCTGATCATTGAAGTTAAGCAACGAAACCCCAGTTAGTACTACCATAGGTGCCTGGTTGGAAAAACTGGGTACCGCTAATATCCAAAAACCGTTGCATTAGCGTACTAGTACCTGTGCAGTTCCTGCATTAGCACAACGCTGTGACGGGGCTCTAATGACCTTTGTTGTTGAAGGGCCCTTAAACACCAACAAAACCCGTGTTAGGTTTCTCCATTTCAATGAAAAAGAGTCCATAAATGCCCTGCAACCCTTGCATATGAATCACTAGAGGGTTGCTATGTATTTTTTCCTTCAAACAGAAACTGAATGCCGGTGGGCTGCTTGGGATCTGCATATCAGCTCTTGTCTGTCTCACCCATTATCATCAGAAATAGAGGTATGGCCCCAGAGTTACCGCTTACTGTTACGGTTATTTACAGTGATGCTGTTGTTCCTTCAACAAAAGCACTTAGAAAATTCACCAGCATCCCACGTTTGAAAACCGCAACTTGATAAGACAGAAAAAGCACAACAACAACTGACATAATAAACAACTGTGAAAAACACTTCAAGACACGACGATGGGAAGCAAACAAACACCAACGCAACTTAAGTATCAAGACTTTAGAGGAAGAGCCAAGTCTCCCACAGTGTGAAACCAGCCACGGGCTCACGAACAGCGCATCACATTTCATAGATGCTCTTGTTCCTTTCCTATTCCATGGAGTACAACATTGTGGTATACGTACAATGGGTGTTTCGACATGTCCTTCTTTCTTTCAGGAGGGAGTATATCTAAAAAAAACATTTATAAGCTGTGCACGACATGATCATAAAACATAATTTTGTCTCACTTTTGTGGATTGAAGCGTAGGCGATTGCTTCCCAGCTTTTCACTACTTCAGCCTTGAGACCACATGACCTCCTCTACTGCCCCTCAGTAGCAAACGACAATCGGTTGTCAGTTACTATTTGGTATTCGTGTTATCTAAAAATTTGATTCCAACGAAATGAAGAAGAATTTTGTTATTAATAAATATCAGACATGAATGATACTGTCTCATCTGGCGAATTACAGCAACAACAAGAATTCACTCAACCTATGAGGAATCCCAACAGCAGCTCACAATTCAACAACAGAGGACACATCTTCATATCATCTTTGCATCCATATAACGTACATCATATTACATTAGTTCAAAAAATTAATTTTATAACCGAGAGGGTCTTGAAAGGTTTCTTCATTCATTCAATATATGACGTTTCATACAATGAATACTGTCGAGCCACACAAACCTCTCTCCATTCCTTTTCTCATCCCCGTTTCAATAGCTCGACATAAGAAAAATTAAATGCATGTTACATTTTGCCTGAAGAACCAATCCTAACTTATAACGCACCCCAATTTTACGAAACATTACAAGCATTTTAATAAAAATTGTCTGCAGCGAGATCGTACTACATGCAAACCACAAAGAGCAACAGAAAACAAATTGAACTTTTGCTTAACAGTGACGAGTATAGACAAACTTGGGAGCCGAACAATTCACGTTTTCTTAATAATAAAACCGCCAATTTGCGATTTCTTCTTCCAACTATCCTTGTCGAAAACGATAACGAAAATAACAAATGCAACAAGGCAAACAAATAAAAAATAAAATAAGTACCTGTGTTTTATCTGATTACCAAAGCACCAATGATACAACTGCTTGGACGTACAAGCCAATTCTTAAGCCTAATACATTCTTTTTTCGGCTTCTCACCGTTCAATTCTTTGAATATTTATAAGAATTCTACATTTCCTATCTGATGTGCAACATTTTATTGTTGACCACACTAGTCAATTTGAAATGTGGCAACAAATCTCTAATCTTTTCCCCCCACAACTTTGGATTTCAAGTAATAAAAATTAAAATCGTTTCAATAAATTACAAAATAAAAAAGGACGCCAGATTATAGAACGGAATGTCCCACAATGCCAAATTGAGAATGGAAGCCATCACGTGATACCTACGCTCCAATCATTGCTGGCAATCACAAGCAAGAAGACTGACTACAACAATGGAGTCACAAAATTCTACACACACACCGGCTTTCATATAAACCTTCTTCTCAATCTATAATAACAATAATACAGTATTTTATATAAATTTTGTTTCCTCTGGAGAGCAAACAACGAACGGTAATCTTGGAAAATTATTAGCAGCAGTATAACGACATATCGAAATGTCCCAAAGTAATTTCCGCAAAATTCAACAATCGGGGGAACAGGATTGATAGGGAGAGACAATGGCAGCAAGTTGAAGAACGTGTTTGTGGAAGCCCCCAACCGCAAAAACTAATATCCGAAATGGATCTCCATTTAAGTCTACTATTCATCCTCTCCGTCCTTTAGGGCTCAAAAACAAGAAATTATTGCTGCTATCAAGCAACTCATGATAACAGGGCTGCCTTAATAACGAAACAACCACCCGACTTCGGGTCTCAAAACAGCGCCCGTTGCTTGTTTGTTTCGTTGGTGGTTTAGGGCCCTTCAACTACCAGGTCACTAGAGCACCGTCCACTGCGTAATTCTAATGCAACCGTCTGCACAGACACTACGGTGTTACGACGATTTTCGGGAAAACTGGGTACTGCTAATACCCAATAATCGTCTCATTAGTGTAGTGTCTGTGCAGTGTATGCATTAGAATTATGCAGTGGACGGGTCTCTAAGCAAGGCAACCCCAGTTAGTACTGACATGAGTGGCCGCTTGGGACAACTGGGAACCGCTAGTATCCAAAAATCGTCGCATTAGTGTAGTGTCTGAGCAGTCCCTGCATCAGAACTACACAGTGGACGGGGCTCTAATGACCTTGTAGTTGCAGGGCCCTAAAACACCAACAAACAAACAATGGATCGAGGTGGATTGGCTTCTTTACTGCGTGAGAGAGAAGTCCCGGAGTGGGCCTTATCCCTCTGAATGGACACAAAAGCGAATATTGAACACATGATGTTTTTCACAGCCGGTTCCCGACCAAAGCTGCAACCACTATGCTCATTTATCGTCGGTCAACTACTCGTTAGGACATTCCACCGAAGCCGGGGAGGGGCGAGCTCCTAAACCTGGGAATTCGGCCTCATTTATCCGTTACATAGTAGAGAGGATTCTTTGCCTTGCAAATACCATCCTACACCAGACGGGACCTCGGATTTACTTGTCATCCGAAAGAAGGCGCACTCGGTGCCTCTCTCTCGCCCGGTAAAGAAGCCAATCCACCCCAGTCCAGTATTGAACTGTCCAGCAATCGAACATACTATTTATTGCGCCCCCGAGGCGGGATCCACCATCTCCTACACGCACAATGGAAAAAAATAAAAGGAGAGATCAGGAGACTAAACCAGTACACACTCAAACCAACATCAAGAGGAGGATGACCAGAGAAAGAAAGGGCACATGACACGTGACAAAGGAGAGATAAATGAACAGAGATGCCAGAAAAAGATACTTTTGCAGGTTCAATACAGTGTGTGCCTATCTAAGACTAACTACAAGGAGAAAATATCAGGGATTTGAGTGAAACAATTCTCATCAACCAGTAGTAGTAGTATCCATTTCCCTCTTTTTTGACAGTCGTCGTCCCCTTCCCCAAATACAAGTACAAGAAAACAAATCGCACTGATATTTTTTTGTCTTCTCGGTCTCCAAGCATCAGCGACTGAGTAGAGGAGAAGAAAGGATGGGATAGGGTGTATGCATCTCCCCGCCCCCAAAAAACTATCGCTTATAATCTGCCTGGCGTTCAAGACTACTGCTGCTCCTGCTTCAATTTGGTGTGCAAATATTTGATCAGGTATCACAACGGTTCAATTACCTCGAAATTCCAATTTAATCGAGTGATATGTCAGATAGACGTCGTCTATACGAGTACGGACAACCCAATCCTCTTAGTTGTCTTCTTCTTACTGACGTAAAGAAGGGCAGGGGTAGGAGGCTGAAGGAGGAAGGGAGATAAAGTAACCCCCCCCCCTCCCGTCCCAAAACTTTCTTAGGCCTCACTTTACAGCTACAACATCATATTTAGGGCCCTTTAACTAAAACGTCATTAGAGCCCCGTCCATTGCGTAGTTGTAATGCAGAGACTGCACAGACACTACACTAACGCGAAGACTTTTTGGCTATTAGCGGTACCCAGGTTTTCCAATAGGCCACCCATGTTAGTACTAGCTGGGATTGCGTTGCTTAACACGAGGTAAAGTTTCCAGGTGTAGGAACTCGCCCCCAGCTGGCGTAGGTAGAATTCCCCAACGAATAGTAGACCGACGATAAACACGCATAGGGATTGCAGCTTTGGTCGTCAAACCGGCTGCGGGGGAAAACACTGTCCAATGTATCACTCTTGAAGGACAAGATGGTTACCCGACCCCCACCATAAGAGGGAAAAACGGTTAGGAGTTGCTTTTACGGGGTATGGTCACCTTTACCAGGCACGCACGTTACACAGCGAATCATAAGACTGTTCATGAGACAGTTGATGAGCCCCTGACGCAGCTTCACTCACGTCTGCACCAAAAGCAGCAGTTGTTAGCTCCTTGATGGTTTTGGGGAGGTGGTTGACGAACTGCACTTGCCTTCGCCAAGTGCATCTCAGACGTTGTTCACCAGGATTCAGGTTTGGTTAGGCAACCGACCGCCGGAAAACACTGTCCAATATAGCACCCTGTGTCCATTCAGAGGGATAACATGGATACCCGACTCTGTCCTAAGGGGTAAGAGGGTTAGGAGTTGCTACAAACGAGAGGAGGTAAAAAACAAAAAAAAACTCATGATGCCAGCCTTAGTGTGATTTATCACGTGGTCTTCGCGAGCATAATACAAGCAATACTCCCAAGTTTGTTTGTTTGTTGGTGTTTTAGGGCCCTTCAACTAGAAGGTCATTACAGCCCCGTCCACAGTGTAGTTCTGATGCAGGGACTGCACAGACACTACACTTAATGCGACGACTTGTGGATACCAGCGGTCTCCACTTTTCCCAAGCGGCCACCCATGTCAGTACTAGCTGGGGTTGCGCTGCTTAACTTCAGTGATCAGACGAGAACTGGTGTGTCCAACGCAATAAGCCGCTCCCTAATACTCCCAACGAGCTACAGGTTCGAATCCAAGGAGGTGACCTAATATCCAGAGGACTTTTTCTATTTTTCACGGTGAGCAGAATATAATTTAGCATCATGAAAGAGAAATTCAAGATTTCAGGCAGAAATTGTTGTGCTCAAACGAGATATTCCGCCAACGGGCACAATAAAAAAAGAAAATCCATATAACACATCTGTAGCACAGATATGCAACACAAACTGAACAAAAGAGAGGTGAGCAAAAGAAAAGGTGGAAAACGTTAAGAAATGGAGGAAAATAGTCAGTGCATCCCACTTCTGTATCCCACCACCACTACCACCAAACAAATCACCGAATTATAGTTATTCAATACCACAATATATAAAGATGTGCATAAAAAAAAAAAGAGAGGATAAAGAAGATGAAGATGGGATGCTAATCGAGATCCAGATGGAATCGGCAAAAAAGATTTGAAGTAAACATCTACATTTGCCTCAAATGCTTTCATTTTATGGTCCAGTAAATTCAGGAGAAGTGGAAGAGAGCGACAGAGAGAGAGAAGAAACCTTAAAAAGAAACTTTTCCTTTAATATCCAGTAGAAGAAATTTGCATAATGTCTGAAAGACTTCAAAGGCAAACAACACACTGAAGCCTGCAGACAAAGAATATATTAAAAAAAAACAGGTGCCAACAATAAACCATGGATTCGTCGTACCCGTTTCATGCCAAATTTGGTAATGAATAATGCATGCATCATAAGGACCATTTTAATTACAACAGTGAAATTACGAGTTGCTTGAAATTAAAAACCCATCTTCAATGTACATAAAACATGCCAGTCCAGTAAACATACAGAGAACCAGAGTGAGACAGGCACAGAGAGAGAGAGAGTGGGGGGGCCTCCACTAGTGAGGAGGTGCCAATTCATCCGAATGAAATCAATGAAATCTCGGAAGCGTTTTCATCTGGCAATTCAGAGTTAACTCAAACGAAACGTGTTTATATGCAGATTTTTCTACATCTTAGCTTTTAGATAGAAATATATTAGGTTTTAGATAGTGAAAGCGAGAGGCAGAAAGAGAGAGGCCCTTTCTCTACATTCTCCTAAACACCGACCGGAATTAGTTCAGTACGAGAAAACGAGAAAGGAGGACGAAGAGGGTGGTGACAAAGGACCTTTCTAAATAACTTCATAAACTGGCTCTCTACAAGGGGGGAAAAGGGGTTTGCTTCGAACACACAATGTAGTCACAGCTTGCAAATTTTTATTTGTCACAAACCCAAAGCCAATTAAGTACTGAAATCTTTACAGAAAACTTCACGACAGCTTATTAAACGAAATGTAGCAATAAAAAAACGTAATGAAGTCTCATATACATACTGTGGAGAGTGAGAAAGAGAAAAGACAGAAAGGGAAAACTAATAAGGTTTTTCAGTGCGAATATATATATATTTGTACTGTTGATCTGTACCAAATCCGATAACCGATAAACATAGCGAGTCGTTAAGGGCAAATAACCTCTGATCCAAATTTTAAATTACTCTCAAAACAAAAAGAAATATACTCCAAATAAACCAACCCAAGCTTACCATATCAGAACCCCCCAAGACGTGGGTACGTTTCTAACACTTCCGACAATCACTAGGGGATTTGTTTCACCTTTCGGAGAGCTACATAAAACATGGGTTGCGGACGAAATATCTGCGCATGCCCGTCTCTCCACATAGCGTGTAAAATCGCTACAAATCTATGTTAGGTCTCACCTTCCTTAGGGCAACAACGCACGGGCCCGCCAACCGCCACGGTGTGTGGTCGGCCACACGGTTTGCTCTCACAGGTCCCATCGCGGTTCTTTGGATCTCATTCTTTTTAGACTTTGACAGCCTTCAAAAGTAAGCTTCCCTGGGTCAAAGTCCATTGCCAGACGTCTTGTTAATGAAAACCACTTGAGAATACGGTGTCGTGTGTTGTCTCCCATGCAAGTCTGTACAAGTTGACAACGACATGACTGTGCTTGTCTTTGGGTCCGCCACGTCCAATTGCGCACCTATGAAGTTAAGCAGCAGGCAGTGCCAAGTTCCCATTCATTTATTTCTATAGAAATTGATAGCTGGTCACCCGCTCACCGCCATGGGAAGCGGCCTGTGCATTGTTGCCTTTAGGCTATGTCCTAAGTGGACGTGCTATCATTCTGCCGATCATTCAGTGTCCTGAGTAGTAGCGTTCCTTAAAGTGCATTTTAGCATCAAAGATGTCATGAAAGCGTGTTCGTTTATACATCGCCCTGGAGAGTAGAGAGTGCCTCGTGAGACTTTGAAAAAATCAACATACATTTGGGGAATGTCATCATTTTTGTGGTCAAATACTATGGGATGCATGCAGTGCCAGATTTAAGACAAATGGGTCCCTGTGTCAGATAAGTTATGAGACCCTGCTATTTTGGCCCCTTATGATTGACATTACTTGGCAAAATTCTTCAAACCTGGCTTCTGTTAGCCACTTGTTGCTGCTCAATGTTTGTAATACGTACCCACATTTTGATACAACGTGATTCATCACATAAATTGATATAAGACGAGTTCCAGAACTGCCTCGGAGAAATGCTCTTTCCAAATCATGTAAACTATTTAGGTAAGTTGTTCTGTGTAAAAAAAAAATGCAAAGAACCTCTTCCCCTATGGAAAAAAGTACGTGTAGGATTCCTGACAAATACTATAAATATCAAAATACAGTATCTGATTTTTCAAAACGAATCATTTCCTTAAAAATGCTATTAATTGCACGAACATTTATCAGCCCACCATCAGCCCATACGCTTGGGTTGGCAAAGTTGTAATAAGTGCATAAGAGCATTTCCAAACATCTTTCAAACTACACCCCATTCGACATCTTTTTCATATCTAGTTTTTCACACGAGTGTGTATATGTAGCAACTAGGTAAGTGAAACCTACAAATCAAACACGACTTCCACAACCCTTTCATAGGCGGCTGCAGATTAATCACTTAGTGTACTTACGCCATTCCGTAAGGGATTTTTACGTGTAACTCAAATTCCCTACGAGGTTATTATCAACTAAGTTACTATTCCGAAGGCCTTCAATTCTAAATGATATTTTGAAGATGTAGAAAAAACGAAATGTCCCCAATCCAGGAAACAGTACAGGAACGAATCACAACGAATGGTCGACATCTTGAAGAAGCGAGAGAAACAACAATAGATTATAAAACAACGGCATAGTATCCCCCACCACCAAAGTCACAGCCCTTCGACCAATAAAACAAATTTCAGTGGGGATAACCATCCTCACTCTATGAATAACTTCTATATATTGCCACCATTACAAAGACTACTACTATCTATATAAATTAAAACGACTACGCACCACTCACTTACTCACTCTTCCTCAGTAAACATGTCCATCAATTCTAAAGACAGCCAAACATAAAAGACGATGAAAACACATTCTATCTGAATTATAACTGACAACGATAGAGTAGAAAGTAGACTCCCGAAAAAATGAGTAACTTCTCTGACAACAATTAGTTTCTCATTCCCTTAACTTGCTTTAAGGGCGAGGCATTTGCTAAAATTGCAACGACTAATAAAAACTAGAAAAGGACGCATATAAAATGGCGGAATAGAACATCAAAATAGAATACAGAAGGGGTGGGGAGGGGGGGGCAGGGAATAAAAGAACGCATCGACGTCATCGCTATCATTCTATCGTAGCCATTCTTTTCAACAAGTATCTTTTGATATATATATATATATAGAGAGAGAGTCAGTCTTTTTGCCCCCTAAAAAAGTTTTATTGTCTGTCTGAGATGTAGCGAAAAGTACAATAAGTGTTTTCTGGATGAAATATGTCAGTCGAGTGCAGTTGGGAGTTTAACCATCCGAAGCAAAGTCATGATCCACATTACAAATGGCAGGAGTCTCAGATTTTTATGACTCAGCGGGTTTCGAAAAAGATAAGCAGCGCCGTACGTATTTAGAACAGTTTGAAAAATAGAATGAGTCAGCCATTAGTGTGTGTGTGTGTATGTGATTCGGATAGCACAAAATACTCGGGAATCTCCTCTACAGCACGTAGTATAAAATCAAAAGGAAATAAAAGAAAATAGGTTGAAAAAAAAAAACAGGAGGGAAGAACGACTGGAGAGTTCATAAGCACAATAGGAAGAAGACCATTTCAGAGATGACATCCTGCTGCCCAGCCCTACAGTGAGTGAAAAAGGACAAACTCAAACTGAGACGTTAGCTTGGCTTACACACAGAGTGAGAGAGAAATGGTCAAAAAAATAAGCACCACTCGCCAAACAAAACCCTCTCCACACGGAGAATGGAAACTGAAGTCTACACTATACAAGAAATAAAACCGTGTAACATACACAGGAAGGAAACTGTGCATATTGAAGAAATAAGGGAAGGGTGTGATAGCAAGAAGCAGACGAAGGAAACCAAATGTCACATGATCCTTAAATCTCTGGGGGTAACTAACTCACACCAGAGGAGTCATTCCAAATGATGTCCTAGCTCTCTACAGGAAATCAACTCTTGCTGACTTGTTGGTAACGAGAGAAAAGGAGTGTGTGTGTGTACGATATCAGAGGGGTGGATTGAAAAGAGTACATTTTTTTTTTTACCTCCCCCGCCTGATGATAAAAATCAAAGTAGTACCGTTGAGGATTAACACCCCGTAGTTCATATCCAAGCTCAACTTTCCTGAAACTGTAACGACATCCTACCCTGTGGCGCAAAACGGAAATACATAACATTATCTCTCGTTGCTATATAAAAATGGTAGGCAGAATGATGCTCTAGGAGAAAGCATGATGATGAAATATCCAACTAGTAGAATGCAATAGTGGGACTGCTTTTTAACATTTGATTACAAATGTACATTATTAACAACTGCATGTTGAATACAAACGACATTCATCTTCATTTGTCTCACAGCACCGTCGCTAAATAAAATAATGATGCTGGCATTTAGCCCCCCCCCCCCCCCCCTTCAAATTATCACTAAAAACGCGGGGAGGGGAGGAGAAGGAGGAGGCGAAACCCCATTTAACTACTTCGGTAACTAACCAGTGAAGACGGACTTTCAACCTAGTTCGAGAAAAAAAAGTTTCAAGTGCTCCGTCCCGGATGGGAATTAAAGCCGAACCTACAATACCTACAAAGCAAAAGCAACTCCTAACCCTTTTCCAACCTATGGCAGGGTCGGGTACTCATTTGTCATTTGTCCCTCTGAATGGACACTGGACGATATATTGGTCATAGTTTTTTTTCTTACAGCCGGTTGTCGGCCAAAACTGCACCCCTACGCTTATTTATCGTCGGTCAAGTGTTCGTTAGGGAATGCTACCGCCGCCGGGGGGGGGGGCGAGCTCCTACACCTGGAAATTTTGCCTCATCTACCCGTTGCGTAGTAGAGAGGGTTCGTTTACGTGTAAGTGCCATCGTACACCCACATGGGACCTCGGTTTTACTTCTCATCCGAAAGAAGGCACACTCGCGGCCTCTCTCTCGCCCGAAAGAAGCCGACCCATTTCGGTCCAGTATCGAACCTCGAACTACTGGCGCGGTTGCCGAGCGTGCTAACCTACAGTACCTACACCTACAGTACCTACCTTTTAACACGGAGCAAAATAAACGCATAGATTATTAAAAGTCCTAGGCGTGACAGCCCGTCCTCTCCGTAGAGTCAGTGGAAGCCCCTCTACCCTATCCCCGAATAAAGAAAACAGGCCTTCAAGTCGCATTAGGTTGGCAACGGAAAAAGCGGCGTGCTCCCTTCTCCAACGAATCTTTATTTCGTTGATGTTTTAGGGTCCTTCATCTATAGTGGTCATTAGAACCCCCTGTCCGCTGCGTAGTTCTAATGGAGAGTCTGCATAGACACTATGCTGCTACAGCGACTGTTTGGGTCGGCCGTATTGCGTTGGACAAACCAGTTCTTGTCGGATCACTGAAGTTATGCAACACAATCCCAGTTAGTACTAACATGGGTGGCCGCTTGGTAACACTGGATACCGCTTATGCCCCAAAATCGTCGCATCAGTGTAGTGTCTGTGTAGACGCTGCATTAGAACTATGCAGTGGACAGGCTCTAATGACCGTTGTAGTTGATGGGCCCTAAAGCGCCAACAAAACAAGTGGGGGATATGGGGAAGGGAGGGGTCAGGTCAGAATGATGATGGTGGTGGGATCTCACAATTTTAAACAAACAAAGGGGCGGGGTGTAGTGTCCATATTAAATTTACACGGTCCAGAAATGGTCAACTTGGGAATCAATAATGTTGAAAAAGGACTGAAGATGTCTATGAGCTAAGACGCTTTTAAAAGCCTTCGATCAAAACAAGAGTGTAAACAACCTCTTGCAATGTCTGCGTGTGGATCGGAGAGAGTAGAAGCTGTAGAGAGATAAAACAACAACTATTCATCCAATGTTAAAACGTAATCACTACACGGGAGAGAGAGAGAGAGAGGAGAGAAAGAGAGAGATAAATTATCGCCCTGAGATCAAATTGAACTTTGTACATTGTTGTATTAAATACAAACATGGAGCCCCAATTTGGACCCAATTTTATTGTATTCCACAGCATCCATTCGCCCACCGTATTTTTTAGACGAGGATTGAGAGAGAGAGAGAGACCCTGAAAATGGCAAGTTCCAATTACTCGGAAACTTTCATTACTGAATGGCTTCTCATACACAACATCGCGTTCAAAGGACAAACCTTGTTCCCCTAAACCCTCCTCAGTCCAAAGAGACTAATCATTGGGGTAAAGCGCTAAAGAGAAAAAGGGGTTGGAGTTGAACCAGTCAAAACGGAAAGAGATGAAATAAAAAATATAACGGGGGGAAAAAGAAATTCATCTAACAGTTCATTTTAAAGGCCCTTGGTCCTCCCTCTCTTTTCTCCTAGTGCAGCGTTTGCCAAAATTGGGTGGAGGCTGAAAACGACTAAAAACCCATTTTTCTCCATCTGATAGTAAAGGCCATTATAGCGGAGAAAAAAAAAATTGAAAAGACGAGTGCGTTAACATTCATTAACTTTTGTTTGATAACGAGAGCTGCTCTTCGCATTCAACGACACGCCACTCAAGTATCCAGGAGGTGATAGTGGCAAGAGGGAAGACGACACAGGGGCAGGGGGAGGGTCCTAACCTCTTTTTTTTTTTAAAAACAAATTCATCCTATCCCACGTTTCACTCACTAAATTCGTTCACATCCCTTCCTTCTTCATACGACGTGGAGAGACGTGGAAACAAACGGGCTCCCAAATGAACACTACAACGGCTTAATATTACGCAGGGTATAAGTGCGCAAAGTCGATAATTTGGGTCCTTAATTAAAAAAAAAACAGACACCCAGAGACGCCTGCCTATTCCTAGAAATAAAATCGTTAATTTCTATATAAAGTTGTGTTCACGGAATTCATTTCATTATTAGTCTCACCTTCAGATTCATTCCTTTCATCAAAAACTTAATCAAAATTGGTGATATAAGAATATCGTCCCGACAGCACAAGAAGAGGGGTTGGTCATCCTTTCAGAAGGGGAGCCCGCTTATTGCGTTGGGCACACCAGTTCTCGTCTAATCACTCAAGTTAAGCAACGCAACCCCAGCTAGTACTGACATGGGTGGCCGCTCCTACACCTGGGTAATTTTGCCTCCGATCTACCTGTTGCATAGCGGAGAACGTTCTTTGACGTGCCAATGCCATCGTTCACTATACGGGACCTCGGTTTTACTTCGAAACCGAAGGAAGGCGCACTAAGGGCCTCCCCCCCCTCTCTCTCTTTTCCTCTCGCCCGAAAGAAGCCAACCCACCTCGCTCCAGTATCGAACCTAGAACCACCGACGCAGTTACGGAGCAAGCTACCCACTGCGCCACCGAGGCGGGATGAAACATCCGAAGCAGCGTAGTGAAGAAATGGTTAACAACTTAGTGGATATCAAAATCAATAGTTAAGGCGTCAACAATAAGCCACAAAATGAGGTTTTACACGGAATTTACAGGTTCAACTTGGCGCTCAACAAAAAAAAAAATATATATATATATATATATAAAACTGCTACACAGAAAAACAGTTTGGTGTAAGATCTTTGTCATCTACTTTCTAGTCTACTATCCATCTTCTTAGTTTTATCTTTTTTCGACATGTTTTCATTGTGCTCCAAAAAAAAATCCAATTTCATTGACCACACAAAGGCATGTATTTATTTATGTTTCAGTCTTCATTTAAGACCGTCGGGAGATCAGCAAATAAAGGAGGGAAAATTGATAGAGCTAATACTGGTCAGATGAACTCAGTAATGTCATGTTAAACGAAAAAAAGCAGCTCAAACACCTTGTTACAATTTCACATCAGAGATGGGAACATATGGTTCTCTTTCTTTAATAATAATAATAATGATTAGCGTCGCCCCATTTGTGACAAAACACAATTCAAGTAAGGCTGGTTAATTTCGAAAGACAACTTGTAAATTTAGATAGATAGCTAAAATAATTAACTAATAATGATAAATCGCTACAGAACAACCACAACAAAAACTGATCCAGAGGTAGACACGTCGAACGTGGAAGAATCACGCACAAAAGGCACATGCCCTAATGCGTCGCCTTAGTCGTTGAACTTTTTTTTGATGGCTTGTCTCCATTTGTTGAGCAAATTATGAGTATAATAATTAAGCCAAGCAGCCCAGCAAAGTGGTCAGAGACACAGAGACAGAAACGAAGAGAGAAGGAGACAGAGGCAAGGAGAGTGAGACAGAGACAAAGAGAGAGAAACGAAGTTCTAAAGCCTAGTTCCCTGGCTCGCGACACCGACGAGAATAGCGCTTAAGCAGACAGTATAATTATGACGTAAACCACAGGCGCTAACAGAAATTGCGCCTGGTTTGATTCCCTGGCATGAGCGAATTCATGTAAGCGATTAATAGTTTTGAATATGAACGTTTGGTGGCGCCAAAACCGAAAAAAATAAATAAACCAATGAAAAGTAAACAGAAGACTATTTAAAAATTCAAACAGCCAATCAAATTCGAGCGACACATTCCATTGACAAATGCAGTTAACTAACTCTCAACTCCACTTCACCATTGATTTCGTGCTTACTTTACAGAATGGTAGTGTAACTACGTCATCAGTTTATGTGGATTGTCGTCTGCTAGCG
Organism: Trigoniulus corallinus; assembly: GCA_013389805.1. NCBI lineage: Eukaryota > Metazoa > Arthropoda > Diplopoda > Spirobolida > Trigoniulidae > Trigoniulus > Trigoniulus corallinus. Next base: position 3,683,755 of record JAAFCE010004287.1, read on the forward strand.
CGCTATTCTCGTCGGTGTCGCGTGCCAGGGAACCAGGCTTAAGGCCGCTCGCACACACAGCCACTTGTGGCGGCTACTAGTGGCGACAACACGTTGCAGACTGCGTTTCTAAAGCCTGGTTCCCTGGCATGCGAATTGGAATCAAATAGGCTCGGCGCAGACACAGCGTTTGCAGTAGCGCTACTGAGCAATGAGCTATGGCAGTCGCCGGATCTCGCTACTTGTCGCCAGTGGCGGCGTTTTTCCTATTACCGCAAGCACGAGATCTCGTTGCTGCCGCCTGTGGCAGCCACTGGTGGCCGTGTACAGCGACTAGTGATCGCCACTAGTGGCTACTGCAAGTGGCTGTGTGTGCGACCGGCCTAAAGAGACAGCAACAAAGAGAGAGACAGAGACAAAAAGAGAGAGAGACAGAGACAAAGAGAGAGACAGAGACAAAAAGAGAGACAGACAGAGACAAAGAGAGAGACAGACAGACAAAGAGAGAGAGAGAGAGGTTCAGAGGCAAAGAGAGAGAGAGAGAGACAGAGACAAAGAGAGAGACAGACAGAGACAAAGAGAGAGAGAGACAGAGGCAAAGAGAGAGAAAGAGAGAGAGAGACAGAGTGACTCCAGCCTGTCGGGCACGTATGACAAAAGGACGTTGCATGGGCGTTAATACGTCCAAAACATTTTTAAAAAGTGGATAAAAGCAGTACTGAAAATGACATTTATGTCTGAAAAGTGGGAAGGAAGAAGCGTTATAATTTCAATCTACAACTATGAGATAACGATGTGCTATGTGCTTTTGTTTCGTTTAAACTAATTACGGGAAAAGCAGCCATCGTCGTCCCGCTATCCTTTCATCAACAACACAAAAGTGGATTCCATCGCGCGCAGTTGCAACATGGCACACCATCATAACGCCATATATTACAGAAACGTGCATTTTAAAACCTCAAAAAATGATCTCCCTACGCTTTTGTAAGACTATCAAACCTGATGACGAAACAAAAGAGGTCAGACCAAAAAGCTTTTTCGTGGCACAACTTGACTAGGTGACGTCTCAAATCGCAGATTAATTTCCCAAAGTTCATGGTGCTTAATTCTTCATTTACACTACTTGATCATCTAACACTGCCATGAAAATAATTATTTAACAACAAAGCAAAATACTCATATTACAAAAAAAATATCATCGTTTGTTGTTCAACATTCTCTTCACGTCACCCTCCTCAACCATTTGTTCCGTTGCGACCGGGAGGCGAACTCCAAAACAGTTGCCAGTCCCCATGCCACAACCATATGCTTATTTCCTTTCTCGGGAAAAGTTTTTACTCCCCATAAAAGAGACCACAGCAGGGGGAGCGGCTGATTGCGTTGGACACATCAGGTCTAATCTCTTCACTGAGGTTAACCCCAGCCAATACTGACATGGGTGGCCTCTTGGGAAAACTGGGTACTGCTAATACCCAAATATCGTCGCGTTACTGTAGTGTCTATGCAGTCTCTGCATTATACCTATGCATTGTAACGGGGCTCTAAATGACCTTTTAGTTTAACGGCCCTAAAACACCAACAAACCATCCGACAGGATGCGTACTTTGGAGAGCGGGAGCGGGGGGGGGGGTTGTCTTCCGGGGTGGCTTGTTTTTTTCATTTTGCTGGTGTTGTAGGGCCCTTCAACTACAACGGTCATTAGAGCCCCGTCCACTGCGTAGTTCTCATGCAGATTCTGCACAGACACTACGCTGTTAGTACGATTTTTGGTATCAGCAGTATCCAGCGTTCCCAAGTGGTCATGCATGTCAGTACTAGCTTGGATTGCGTGCTGTTCGCGGGAGATGAGGAGGTAGGTGTAGAGGACGTAGGAGAGAGGAAATTTGCAGCACCCAACATTCTTTACCAACCACTCATGTTGATACTAACGTGGGATTGCGTTGCTTAACTCCAGTGATCAGATTAGAACTGGTGTGACCAACGCATTACAGCCGCTACCCATGCGGGGCTGCCAGCCATTCATCTCCTTTGTGCAGTGCAAAAAAAAAACACTACTAATCCTTTTGCTATCTATGGCAGGGGTCAGGCACGCATTTTTTTACCAATACGACACAAGAGGGATCTATTGGGCGGTACTTTTTAAGCAGCCTTACGCTTCTTCATCGGATAGCACTTGTCCTCACCGCTCTCCTGCACCTGGGAAATTTCCCAATTTGGTCGTTGCGGGGAGAAAGGGTTCTTCCATGTACAATGGTAACATAGTACACACCACAAGAGGCCACGGCTTTACTTCCTATCCACCGAGAGGGCTAGTGGGGGATTTTCCCTCTCGCCCGAAAGAAGCCCAACGAGTATCGAACCTGGATTGACTGACGTAGCAATCGAACACGCTACCTGTGCGTCACACGGGCCAAAACGTAACGACGACGTACATAATGAAAAGAGAGCAACATGAATATCTCGTATATCTTTAAATATTAAGTGCATTAAATTCTTCAGCAATTCATTTTCGCGACAAATGGGTGGGGGAAAAGGAGTACCAAAAAATGCCATTCATTGAGAAATGTCAGGTTGATTCAAATAGGACATATTGGCAGCAATTACATTGTACTTCATCCAAGTGAAAGCAGCAACAGACTCTCTCTCTCTTAATCATGAACTTATTGGAGCCACCAATTTAATTGAAACTCCAAATCAAATTTCATCTCACAGCATTTCTATCAAAGAGCCCATCATCAACAACTCACTTGCTCCAGGCCTTAGGATGTACAATAAGAAGTTTCAAAGCGAAATTATTAAAGACATAACTAATTTTAACACCAGGCGATAAATGTATAAAGACGAGTTATTTGTTATTTGTACTCTTCACGTATAAAGACGAGTTATTTGGAGAGCCTACTAATAATCAGAAAACCTAACTTTAGCAACAAAGAGTCCCCATTTGTCCACCATTCTGCTCTTTATCCCATGCAAAAATATACTCTGCAGCTCAGTAAAATATGTGCTTCCGTAATAGTTTTCTCCTGACCCTTTCTTTCTCGTTACTTGCGGTATTGTGCAGCCACGTTGCATTGGACACACCAGTTCTCGTGAGATCACTGAAGTTAATCAACGCAAACCCACGTTAGAACCAACAAAGTAGGTGGTTGGTAGTGAACACTGGGTGCTGCAAATTTCCCCTCTCCTACATCCCCTACACCTACCTCCTCCTCACCTGCAAGCAGCCTCCAAAGGGTTCGGCCTGTTATGGCTGCTTGGCTAACTCCCCAACCCGTATATAAGACAGAGAGAGAATATAGATTTCAAAAGCAATTCCTAACCCTTTTCCCGCCTAAGGCGGGAGCGGCGAGTTGCGTTGGACACACCAGTTCTCGTCTGATCACTGAAGTTAAGCAACGCAAGTCCAGTTAGTACTGACATGGGTGGTCGCTCGGAAAAGCTGGGTACTGCTAATACCCAATAATCGTCGCATTAGTGTAGTGTCTGTGCAGTCTATGCATTAGAACTATGCAGTGGACGGGTCTCTAATGACCTTGTAGTTGACGGGACTTTAAACAACAACAACCCGCCTAAGGCAAGGTCGAGGACCCATCTTGTCCGTCATGAATGGACACACAAGGGTGATCTATCTGAAAGTGTTTCTTCTGCAGCTGGTTGCCGACCAAAGCTGCAACGCCTATACTTAATCATCGTCTGACTGCTGCTGTTCGTTGGGAAATTCCATCGATGCCAGCGGGACAGCTCCTACACCTGGAAATTTTGCCTCATCTACCCGTTTGCATAGTAGAGAGGGTCCTTTGACGTGCAAATGCCATCGTACATCACACGAGACCTCGACTTTACTTCTCAGCCGTAGGAAGGCGCACTCGGGGGCCTCTCTCTCTCTCCCTCTCGTCCGGTAAAGAGAAGCGCAGTATCGAACCTACAACCAGTAGCATAGTTACCGAACACGCTGGCCACTGCGCCACCGAGACGGGATTTTCTTTTTCGGTAGAGAGCACATTAAAACGAGATCTATAAGAAGACATAATTATCCTCACCGTTGTTATTTGACAATCGAAAAAGAAGGGAACTTTGATAGTTCGTTATTATAGCAAATAAAACGTTTCTGCTTCGGTGAATTTTGAGCTCACTTTTTAATGGACATGCTAACTGATGCAATACTCATTAGAAAACATGGGCTCTTGTAATCACAATCTAGTTACAAATGCAAATACAATTATAGAGTTGCACACACACAGTCAAAGAGGAAAGAGAAAGAAAAACAGCAATAAAAAAAAACCTGCTACTGCCACCTTATTCGGCAACTTCAACGTAGGCCCTACTTTCTTGTTTTTATATATATATATATATATATCGTAACTGCAACAACGATCGTAATATGAAGTTGAAAATTCATTGAGCCAAACTAGAAAACGGATGCAAAACAAGCTCGCGTCTTTCACATTCGATTGACAACGAAAGCTTCGCGACTGTCGATATCAAATGAACCAATTATAGATCAAATTTCACTTTCTTGGAAACTAAACTACAGAGTAATTTTACGACTACCGAGAGTATTAGCATTCAATCTCCCTCATTCATCCGCTAACGGCAACTGGTAGCAGCATATTTTTATAAATTTCGAGTAAATGCCAGTTATCCAACACCCGGCAACGTTCTTCTTTTTCAAATTTAAAGAAGATAGAACGTACTGTACTTCTCGCACGTGCCGTCACGACGGCGCTTCGACCAACGGACGACATATTCGAACAATTTCGACAACGGTAGACATCTTGTTCGTTCTAAAATGCCAAATGTTTATCGAACCTATCGCAAATTATAATTTTATTCTTGTTATAAAAGGTGAAAAAAAAACCATTGGAAATAAAATATACAACCGAACTATTCTCCAACTTGCAACCGTATTCCACTGAAAGGCAGACATGGTTAAGAACTAACAGCTTCCTTCTTCAAAAAGTCTTAAAATATACAGTATACACACAAGAACTCATCATCAAGATACCCTTATCCCGCCAGTGGCAGGGTCGGGTCTAAAGGTTTTACCTCTTCACTCTTGCCGATCTCACACCAGGTCTCCGTCCAACCTCCACATTACCATATCCTTACGGACAACCTGCTCCCACGTCTGCTTCGGACTCCCTTTGCTCCGGATGCTTCCAACCATCAGGGCCCGGGCCCGCTCTATGGCGCAACCTGGGCATTAGTCCGGGACGACAAAATTTAGGAGCGCCATTTTGGCTGTAAGTGTGAGAAAAACTGCTGCATGAACTCGCATTATATTTTTAAGGGGCGGCAATTCGTTTTTCTGTACGGGGCGACGTGAGCGCTAGAGCGGACCCTGCAACCATCTGCATTCCTGCAATGGACCTAACGGCCTCATCCTCCATTCGTCTCATTACATGTCCATACCACCTCAACCTCAATGTTCTCTCCCTCATTTGTTCCACGATGTCCACCACCCCTGGGCTACCTTCTAATATCCGCATCCCTAAGGCCCGGTGCACACATTCCATTCTTACTCGTGCGGCGTCGCTACGTCATCGTAATGACGCCATGGGATGCATTAGTTGCAATGGGGGGAGTACACGCATACCTCCGGCTCCGTATATCGGAGTTGCGTAAGCGGCGAATTGCGTTGGACACACCAGTTCTCGTCTGATCACTGAAGTTGAGCAGCGCAACCCCAGCTAGTACTGACATGGGTGGCCGCTTGGGAAAACTGGGTGCTGCTAATAAGCAAAAATCGTCGCATTAGTGTAGTGTCTGTGCAGTCTCTGCATTAGAACTATGCTGTGGACGGGGTTCTAATGACCTTGTAGTTGAAGGGCCCTGAAACACCAACAAACAAACAATCGGAGTTGCGTGTGGAAATGCCCGCAGACCTCTATGGAATCGCAACGACGCCGCACACGCATATCCGATCACGCGGTACCTCCTGGCCTCCTGAACACACACCTGTTGAAATCAAAGAGTGCGGTTTCTTTAGTTCACCTAATAACGTAGATACCCCACTCATGTAGGACCGCAGCATTCGCATATCCGCTAGTTCCGGTGGCTCTTCCTCACTCCCTCAACACTCTGCTCCATATAGCATACCTAGCCTAACCACTGCCCTGTAAAACTTCCCTTTCAGCTTGTTTGGGACCATCCTATCGTCAGGACTCCCACTTGCCTGTCTCCACTTCAACCAATCCCCAAAGCTTCTATGGTTCACATCCAAGTCTATCACGATTTATGTCAAATGAACGTTAAGTATGCTTTGTATTTTCAGAAAGCATTTGATCACTGTTGGTACACGTTGCGCTATAACGCTTCACTCAACATCGGGACGTTACACATAACTTAAATCGTTCGGGGATCGAACCTTGTTCACCTATGCGTGACTTATACAGTAACACACAAAAAAAAAAACAGAAAATCCAACACACAAAACGGCATTCACGAACCTAAACACAATCGATGGCCAAAATAGTGGAAGAAAATAAATAAAATATGTCGAAATTTCAAAAGAAATGTCAGTACTTATTCTAGATTAAATGCATACGTAAGGAAAGGCGGACGAATAAAAAATATACCAACTGGTAATGCAGGATAGAAGAGAGAAATGGTACAATTGCAACAATGCGAACTCGATTACAAGATGCTCAACCGACCATCCAAAATTCTGTTATTGTTGTTTTCAAGAAAAGGTCTCTTTTATTCCAATGATATTCTCTCACTAAAAATATATATATCTACCATTACTTTGCAATATAGTCATTTTGGGGCAATGATATGGATCAGCAAGCACACAGCCTAAATCATCATCATCATCCACTGCCTGTGGATGTGCTTCCAATCATCCATCCACCTTTAGTAATTTCTTATAACAAGATTCAGTCAAGTACATCATCGAATCAATACTTCCGGTGGCATTCACTACTTTTATGGCAGATTCCTTATTACAATTGTGTCAAATTACAACAAAAAAAAAACTGGCTTCCTACTACCAGTACTGCTGCAGTCTTAAAGAAATATTGTTCAAAAGCTAACACACCACACAAAAAACAATTTTGCCTTTCAGGTACCAAAATCCTTGAAAGATACCGGGGCAGGCCTCGAAAAACTACCCCCGAGGTTCTTCTTCTTCACAAGCCCCCCTCCTCCTTAGGTTTTGGTTTGTTGATGTTTTAGGGGCCCTTCAACTACAAGGTCATTAGAGCCCTGTCCAGTTGGAGCGGCGAATTGCGTTGGACACACCAGTTCTCGTCTGATCACTGAAGTAAAGCAGCGCAACCCTAGCTAGTACTGACATGGGTGGCCGCTTAGGTTGTTGTTGTTTGTTGGTGTGTTGGGGCCCTTCAACTACAACGGTCTTTAGAGCCCCGTCCACTGTGTAGTTCTGATGCAGAATCTGCTCAGACACTACACTAATGCAACGATTTTTGAGTATTAGCGGTGCGGTACCCAGTTTTCCCAACCGGTAACCCATTGTTTGTTTGTTGGTGTTTTAGGGCCCTTCAACTACAAGGTCATTAGAGCCCCGTCCACTGCGTAGTTCTAACGCACAGACTGCACAGATACTACACTAATGCGACGATTTTTGGATATTAGCGGTACTCAGTTTTCCCAAGCGGCCACCCATGTCAGTACTAGCTGGGGTTGCGCTGCTTAACTTCAGTGATCAGACGAGAACTGATGTGTCCAACGCCGCTCCCGACGTTTCTGGAAGGACAGACAAAACAACTAAAGTCACAAAGAAAGTGGACAGATCAAGTGATATCAGTATTTCCGCGTGACTACTCGATCACGGACGATGGCGACTTTTTGGGACTGGTCAGTCCAATGAATATCGACTCATCAGCAACTTAGATAATAAATGTATGGAAAACAGTGATCCTACCAACAATAAAATAAGTAATATTTATCCATTTTTGGGAAACTGCAACGTCACTCCCAATTACCCTCCTCCACACAGAGGAGGGCCGACATTTACTGAGAACTGTATGGAGAAGAGAAGACGGATAGTGACCGACTACTATCGCTGAATAAAGCATCTAGAATGACATTTCAAAATCGTGAGTTCGAGACACGACTGCACCTGGCACTTGAGAGAGAAAGCGCTGATGTAAATAGGCAGAGAATGAGTTGTTATTTAAATCCAACTTTATTCCCTGTTTAAATTTTTTGGATAATAAAACCCCGTCACTTCAGCCAAAGAATAAGATCAAACACCAAGTACTTGATTCTCATCAGAAACTAGTCAAATATTCCTTTGTGTCCCTGTCGAGGACTTTGAAAAATATTTCGAGTGCTACATGCATTCACAAACGGGATGTCAATAACACCCTAACAGGGCCTACTACTTGTACTACCACTACTACATAAAGTGTACGAGAGAGAGAGAGACATGCAAATGGCAGTGATGCAGCAAATTTGGTTGGAAAAATAAACACATCTACAACTAGAAGGTCTCAAAAACCTACACCTATGCCAGTTATCCATCCTGCCATCGTTAGCAATTACGCCAACCATGAATTGCTGTTCTCAAACAACAACAACAACAACAAAAAACTATCTCTAAAATAACAACTAGGGAGGGGGGATCCAGTTTCAGTCTATTTCATTGGTGTTTGAGGGACCCTTTAACTACAATGACAATCAGAGTCCCGTCCACTGCATAGTTCTAATGCAGAAACCTCACAGACACTACGCTGACGATTTTTGGGTATTAACGGTATCCAGTGTTCCCAAATGGTCATTGCTGTTGTTGTTGTTTGTTGGTGTTTTAGGGCCCTTCAACCACAAGGTCATTAGAGCCCCGTCCACAGCATAGTTCTGATGCAAAGACGGCACAGACACTACACTAATGCGGCGACATTTAATGGGTATTCGCGGTACCCAGTTTTCCCAAGCGGCCACCCATGTCAGTAGTAGCAGGGGTTGCGCTGCTTAACTTCAGTGATCAGACGAGAACTGGTGTGTCCAACGCAATTCGCCGCTCTGACCCCAAATCGTCATCGATGCTAATACTAGGTGAGGTTGCGTTGCTTTATTTCAGTGATCGAACTAGCACTGGTGTGTCCAACGAAATACAGCCGCTCCCACACGCTGTCTGTAATTAAGATCCAGTTAACAAATAGGAGGGTCCCAATCACGTTGATAGGGAAGTTTTATAGGGCAGTGGTTAGGCTAGTTATGCTACATGGATCAGAGTGTTGGGCAGTGAGGAAGAGCCACGTCAATAGAATGCAAGTAGCCGAGATCCGAATGCGGCGGTACATGAGCGGGGTGTCGACAGCTAATAGAATTAGGAATTCGTGTGTCAGAGGTAGCCTTGGGGTGGAGGAAATTCGCGGAAAAAAAAGAGGGAGAGTAGGTTGCGGTGGTATGGACACGTAATGTGAAGAGGAGAGGAGGAGTTCGTTAGGTCCATTTCAGGTATGCAGGCGGATGGAAGCACCCGGGGCAGAGGGAGACCAAAGCAGATGTGGAAGCAGGTTGTCCGTAAGGATATGGTAGTGGGGGTGAAAGGGCATCTGCTGGGAGATAGACGGGAGGGTAGAACTAGAACCCTGCCACAGGCGGAATATGGGCAAGATGATGTTGACAGTTACCAAATGTGTACTAGCAACATTTCACTGCAATTGTGAGCACTGGATTATTGCGGGGTGGTGGCGGCACCTGTAGGTTTAAAAATCGGTAGCATGCACCGGGCCTAAAAAGAGAGCGGTGAATTCCGTTGGACACCCCCAGTTCTCGTCTGATCACTGAAGTTCAGCAGCACAACCCCAGCTAGTACTGAAATGGGTGGCCGCTTGGGAAAACTGGGTACCGCTAGTATCCAAAAATCGTTGCATTTGTGTAGTGTCTGTGCAGTCTCTGCATAAGAACTATGCTGTGGACGGGGCGCTAATGACCTTTGTAGATGAAGGGCCCTAAAACACCAACAAATAACAACCGGGCCTAAAGGACCTGTTGAATAACGGTGCGCTAATTAACGACAACCAATTTTACAACACGGATATCGAGAAGGACGAGGGGGAGACTGTTCCAATTCACAGAGTCCCATCCCTCGGAGATTAACTTCATCCTGTAGGCCCTAGCTGATAATAATAATGGAAACATTAGTGTGATAGCAGGAGTTTGGATTTAATGTGACCCTCATCCCGGGCCGGCTCGTGAGTTTCAGGCGCCCTAGGCAAGTGGGTCCATCGCCGCTGCTCCCAATGAATCTAATACAGTTCTAAATTGTCCAAGTGTCCCTCATGTGCTTGGCATTTGTCCCAATACCAAAATTCAGAAATGGTCCAACCAATTAGAGAAATTTGGGAACCCCGGGGATTACGAACATTTTAAATAACTGATAGACTGCATGTCAAGGAAGTACCTCTGGAATCAGCCGCCCCTATGAAATTTGCCGCCCTAGGCAGCCGCCTAGGTTTGCCTGCCCCACGAGCTGCCTCTGCCCTCATCCTTCATTTTGATTTATCGAAACCTTGTAACGCATCTATCAGCGTCACGATGCGAAAGAGCAATGTTCCAACCTGCAAGATATCAGCAAGAGGAAGTCAGATCAACTTATTTACAATTTGGTTAATATTTTATGAAATCATTAGAAGAAGCACAAGCGAGAGAGAAATGCATCAAAATAAGCACAAATTGGGATGGATATCATCATACCAATGCATAGGTAGACAGAGGTATGCAAGAAAGGGATTCCCTTGACACACAGAAATCTTCTTCCTGAGAAATAACTTTTCTTCTTCCTTTTTTCCAAGGCTGAACTCGTAATGTCCTAGGGAACCAAAATCTAGGCTAAAATTCGGCAAAATGAAGAGATATAACAGGTAGCTGAATGAAAAATAGAGGACAATAAACGCAACACAGGTAAAAACTTGAAATAATGGCATCCAAAATGGCGCCAGCATACATCACTGTCATTCAACACACCCATGCACCCAGTCCCTCAAAATAGACCCTGTCTTCTTGCCAACTCTCCCCAAAGCAGTTACAACTTCTTTTTACACATGTAAATAAAAGAAATTTTGAATTTCTCGCTAAACTGTTGCGCATACTTTAGTCAAAACCGTTGAAAATAATCGATTCAACGACGAGAAGATGTTTAATCGTATGAATTACTATACTACTACTACTATATTACACAGAGACGAGTATCAAAGGCTTTTTTTATATTACATTGATTGCTGACAGTTGGAGGGAGAGGGCGGAAATAAAGATCCTATTTTAAATCTGGTGTCCCGTGAGATATTGGGGCTTATTTATTCGTTAGAAATTGCATCTCATTTCTCTTATTTCGCCTCTCCTCCACCTAAGAAAAAGAAATGCGCAATCGCAACGATGCAATTTACTTTCTAAGACATCTTTTCCAGAGGAGGGAAGATACAATTACCCTATAAGAGATTGAAAACCACAACATTGAAAATTACCTACACCTTCTTTTTTCTCCTTTTACTAAAAAAAAAATCAAGACGGGAATTTAAAGGTAATAAATACTTAATAGAAACCTAAGATACTATAATCACTAAGACGTAAGAGACAATTTCAAAATGTCACACATATACAAAATATAATAACGTCCCATACAGGGGTTACATTGAGAGATGGCCAGAACTGACCATGTACAAGGGTAGGTAGGGCTCATCCTTTTCCCCTTCCACACACAACACACATGCCACCTTTCACATACCGAGAAGAAAATTGATCGACATACCGGAGTGAGGGAAGATGACTGAAAAAAAAAAAGAGGGAATGCGAATGTTGCCCAACTCCTGTTCAACTAGTCCTGTCCGACCTATGGCAGGGTCGGCCACCCATCTCGCCCCTCTGAATGGGCACAACGGTGATATAATGGACGATGGTTTTCGAAGTCGGCTGCCGACCAAAGCTGCAGCTTATTTATCGTTTGGGCACTCCACCAACGCTTCGGGGCGAGTTCCTACACCTGGGAATTTTGTCTCATCTAGCCAATGCATAGCATAGAGGGTTCTTTGACGTGCAAATGCCATCGTACACCACACAGGACCCCGGTTTTACTTCTCAACCGAAGGAAGGCGCCTTCGGGACCCCCTCTCTCTTTCACCCGAATAAATTCAACCCACCTCGATCCAGCGTCGAACCTAGAACCACTGACGCAGTAAATCGAGCACGCTACCTATTGCGCCACCGAGACAAGCCCCCATTCAATCTATCTCTCTCCCTCTCTCTGTCTTTGTCCCTGTGTCTCTGTTTGCCTTTCTCTGTGTGTGTCTATCTCCCCCTCCTTCTGTCTGTCTTTCTACCTGTCTCTCTCTCCCTCTCTCTGTCTGTCTGTCTGTCTCTCTTTGTCTGTCTGTCTGTCTCTCTTTGTCTGTCTGTCTGTCTCTCTTTGTCCGTCTGACTTTCTCTCTGTCTCTCTCCATCTCTCTCTGTCTTTCTCGGGGAGCGGCGAGTTGCGTTGGACACACCAGTTCTCGTCTGATCACTGAAGTTAAGCAATGCAAGCCCAGTTAGTACTGACATGGGTGGTCGCTCGGGAAAGCTGGGTACTGCTAATACCCAATAATCGTCGCATTAGTGTAGTGTCTGTGCAGTATATGCA
>JAAFCE010004287.1:3696416-3738487 GCA_013389805.1 Trigoniulus corallinus
TGGGACACACCAGTTCTCGTCTGATCACTGAAGTTAAGCAATGCAAGCCCAGTTAGTACTGACATGGGTGGTCGCTCGGGAAAGCTGGGTACTGCTAATACCCAATAATCGTCGCATTAGTGTAGTGTCTGTGCAGTATATGCATTAGAACTATACAGTGGACGGGTCTCTAATGACCTCGTAGTTGACGGGACCTTAAACTCCAACAAACAACAACAAAATCTGTCTTTCTCCCTGTGTCTCTGTCCGGCTGTCTCTGTGTGTGTCTCTCCCCTCTTTCTGTCTGTCTTTCTCCCTGTCTCTCTCTCTGTCAGTCTGTGTCTCTCTTTGTTCGTCTGATTCTCTCTCTTTTGGCTTAGACCATCAACGTAAAATTTAATTAATTAAAAAAAATATTGCTTATCAAATCTCGATTAATTAATATAGACTAGAGAGAGAGAAAGGGCAATATGCAAATTAGTCTATTTATTCATTATCGCATTCTTTTCATGCGCAGTGCTGTTCACAAGTGCGCATACACACAGAAAATTCAATATGGAGTTATCCTCCCGTGTGGCAGGACGCCACGTTATTACATAATTTACTTAGAAAACCACACCAAAATTCTACGGCCACGTTTGAACCGCCCGAGTTCAACAGACCATTAAATAAAGGCAACATATGGGAATGAGCATAATACATCAGAAATTCAGCCAAGCGCCCTATCGCCTCCATTGGCCCATTGTCCGATGCAACTATCACCCTGCATTTTAATCGTATGCAAGGACGATCGCGCGCGCGAGAGAGAGAGGTGAACGTGGCCGAGGGAGAGGGGATAAGATTAAGGTAAAGGCAAGGGCCGCCCTCCTTTTGTAGGCCACCCTCAAAATTAAAGTCCTTAACATTTCCTTCCTTTGTCGCAAATTAAAGTAACAGCACAGTCCCACATAAAAAAAAAAAGAAACAAGAGACTGAATGGTCACCTCGAAAGCTAATTCTGAATACATTTGACTCGTGTTAGTCTTTTCTCCTTTACACAGAATTGGTGGTGTGTGTCGTGGGGTCCTCCCCCTCGCCGGAAGAATTTAAAATTACTCGACATAAATTCATAACGCCGACTTGGGCAGAATATCCGCTTGACTAACGTATTTCATTGATTAGATGAGTCATGTGCTGCATCGATATAATGAGTCTGAAACACGACCATTTCTCTCCTGCATATCTCTTCAACATCGCATACATAACAGATTCTTTCTCCTCGACATCCTTCTGCCCTAAAAAAAAATATAGGCGGGGATATGTGTGTACGAGAGAGAGGGGGGCAATGTTAGAAGGGGGAACACGACATATTCACTACCCCACCAAGATTCTCCTTCCTCCCAGAACAGGCATACATGCACAGTCCTCCGCCCCTTCCCCTAATTTTCCTTCTCCTAAAAATCCATCTTTGCAAATGCTTCTTTACCCCACCCTCACTCAAAAGGCTGCTGCCACAAATATAACACTGTTGTGCCACCCAGAGTTCATTCCATTAAATCAATTACATGTCAACGTTTAATATCCATACTGTCATTGACTTATTTTCTTCATCTTTTTCTCGCGGCGCCCACAGGGAATCTTACTCCCAACAGATATCAAAAATTTCCCTTTTCCAGTAATTCACATATATCCCTCCGTCTTTTGACTAAATTATGACGATCTGTGAAATATCGTCTCTCTATCAAACCCCCGCCCCCCTTTCCTTCATCTTCTTCCTCGTCATCCTGTTCCTAGGATCCACATTTTTAATACACATAAATTAATTAGTAATATTTTTTTCACAAGGGAGAAAGAGAGAAATTGGGCAGATTTGTATTTCAAGGAAAATTCGTCCCGCGTACACAACTGTTACCTAACGTAGGGCTGCCATACCAAGACAAGTCCCGGTTCAGTTTTTGTTTCGTTGGTGTTTTAGGGCCCTTCCACTACAAGGTCATTACAGCTCCGTCCCAAGTTGCGTTGGGCACACCAGTTCTCGTGAGATCACTGAAGTTAAGCAGCGCAAGCCCACGTTAGCACCAACATGGGGGGTTGGTAAAGAAACGTCGGGTGCTGCAGGTTTCCCCTCTCCTATGTCCATTACCTACCTCCTCATCTCCCCCGCGAGCAGCCTCCTAAGGGTTCGTCCTGTTATGGCCGCTTGGCTAACTCCCCAACCCATTAAATGAATCTAGAATCCACTGCATAATTCAAATGTAGTGACTGCACAGACATTACACGTTAATGTGACGATTTTTGGGTATCAGCAGCACCCAGTTTTCCCAAGCGGCCACCCATGTTAGTACTAGCTGGAGGTGCGTTGCTTAACTTCAGTGATCAGACGAGAACGGGTGTGTCCAACGCAATACAACAGCTAGCTCCCTGACATGTCCCGCTTTTGACGTCTGCGTCACAGTGTCCTTGTCCGAGAGTCATTTGTCCCAGTCGATTTAATTTTATTTTAGATTTGGTACAGACGCGTCCAGATAAACATCAAATGTTGTCAGGGAAACTAACTGTTCCAGAATGATCCACCACGGATCCCAACAGCCGCTAACCCCACTACCATACAGCTGCTCCCACACGCTTTCCATTGGCCCCAGTTATTCGTCCGGTCCATTTTACGAATGCAGGTGGTTGGAAGCAGCCGGGGCAGGGGGAGACAGAAACACAACCGTGGGAGCAAGTTGTCCGTAAGCATATGGTGTGGGGTGGACGGGGACCTAATGGAAGATAGACGGGAATGGAGGGCTACAACCCGCAAACCCGACCCTGCCACAGGCAGGATAAGGGTACGATGATGATGATGATGAATACCTAAAACATGAATTCTTGCTATCTTGTTGAAAAAAAAAATATTTTTTAACGTGGGGACGGTGTCCCGGTCGATGGTCTGACAATTATGGCAGCCCTAACCTAACGAGACAGCAGGATGCTACAGAAACCTTCGCTCTATCACTGTAAGAAGGGGGAACGATTTCTTTGCCAAAATTATTACGGTTCCTCGTCTTTTCAGCAAGACATTGAAGTACAGTAGTTAAACCGGTCAGTCATGACAACAGAGAGTCAAAATTCGTGACAGTTGAATCCCTACTTGAGACCAATCTCGCAACACCAGCATCATCGTAAGCCTTGTGGTCTGAGGGTACCTCATTAAAAAATCCCCGACCACAGAGTGTTTTCGTCAGGATTTGAAATACTGCGGTCGTTTTATAGCGGTCACGATGTATTTTTAGATTATTAACAGAGGGGATAAATAGATTCAAGGCGTCTGATAATTAATTGAAACGTTTTCGACTTTTCCTTAACCTTTCCAAGTCAGTTTTAAGTCCTTCAACTGCAGTACCCTTGGTAGGCAAAGTCGCAAACTTGCCTAGTTAACATTCAAAGTAGTAAAAGTAGCAGAAATGACCTGCAAAATGCAAAGGTGGATCAATAAACCACACCAAATTGGTGCAAAGACGAAAGAGAGAGAGGAAACACACCAAATATCTACATTTGCTTAGTTGTAAAAACTATAATTCAGTTTAGCGTTTTTCTTTTTATATTTAAAACACAAGTCGATTGGCTATGCACGTGGATCGTTACTAATAATAATCCTATCAAGGTCCATAATAACAACAATCATCCATTTTGGTATTCAAAACAGAAATGAAAACCCAACAAAGAAAATTTAAATGTTAGCCAAGGATGAAATTATATTATGAGCCAACCAGAATGCGCGATGTCCGTGTACAACTTGTCTCTTCGTTCATCATCATCATCATCCTGTTATCCAGCCTGCAGGCAGGGTCGGGTCTGCGAGTCTTGGGTGAGCGGCGAATTGCGTTGGACACACCAGTTCTCATCTAATCACTGAAGCTAAGCAGCGCAACCCCAGCTAGTACTGACATGGGTGGCAGCTTGGGAAAAACTGGGTACTGCTAATACACAAAAATCGTCGCATTAGTCTAGTGTATGTGCAGTGTCTGCATAAGAACTACACTGAGGACGGGGCTCTAATGACCTTTGCAGTTAAAGGGCACTAAAACACCAACCACATCCACACTGTGAGTCTTGGTCCTCCACTCCCGTCTATCTCCCACCAGGTAATCCGTCCACCCCAGTCTAAGTTTAGTCCCTATTCTGGATGAAACTGCTCTGACTGGGGGCACCCCATTTCCCACCTATGGCAGGCTAGCGTACCCATCTTGTCCCTCTGACTAGACACAAGGGCGATATATTGGGAGTGTTTTTCAGCAACCGGTAGCCGACGAAGGCTGCAATCCCTTGATCGTCGGTCTGCTCGTCGTTGGGGCACTCCACCTCGACCAGACGTCAGGGGGAAAGCTCCCTCTGCCCGTCAAATAGTAGACACGGTTGTTTCACGTACAAATGCCATCGTACAGGGAGTGACAAATTGCGTTGGACACACCAGTTCTCGTCTGATCACTGAAGTTAAGCAACGCAACCCCAGTTAGTACTGACATGGGTGGCCGCTTGGGAAAAGTGGAGACCGCTGGTATCCACAATCGTCGCATTAAGTGTAGTGTCTGTGCAGTCCCTGCATCAGAACTACACTGTGGACGGGGCTCTAATGACCTTGTAGTTGAAGGGCCCTAAAACACCAACAAACAGCCATCGTACACCACACTGGACGTCGGTTTTACTTCTCATCTGAAAGAAGGCGCACTCGGGGCCTCTCTCTCGTCCGAGAGAAGTCAACCCACCTCGGTCTAGTATCGAAACTAGAACTAATGACGCAGTTACCGTGTGTGCTACCCACAACGCCACCGAGAGGGGTCATTTGTCACTCTTTTCATCACGACCTCAAATAACATTCTCAAAAATAAAAACCAAAGAGTTGAATTCACTCACAGAAATTAATTCACGCAAAAAAGTGCTCGTTACTCAGGGTTTGAAAACTTCATTATTCAATAAGCTTCAAAGCCCCGCAAATAGGACGAGGCGAATTAGATCTTAACATAAGTGTACTCTGGAGGACAGAGATAGCACATCTTTTCTTGAGTAGGGAGTTCAGAAATTAGGTCCAAATCTAAGCAAGTTCAAAAGATCCATCATAAAACTAACGTTTCAAACGAAATGAACGTCGGTCGGTGTGTAGCAGTCGTCCCTTCTAGATCTAATCAAAGAAAGCACTTTCTAATTAAGCTGCCCTGAAATCGCAATTAATCACTCACACACACGGAAAGCATCAAGTCAGAAGTTCGTCAAATTGGGGTAATATAATGCGAACTGCCACGAAAAAAAAACGAGCCTACTCGTCAGAGAACTTCAATATCATCAACCGTCTGGCAACCCTGTAGTGCCCTAATTAGGATGAAATTCATTAGAAATACATGATTATCGTTCGACAAACTTACATTAAAGTTAAATTACTTTTAGTTTTTGCAAAGGCGTGTACGCACACCAAACGAAATACCTTTTCGTAAGCTAGTTAAGTGTCGGTGAACCAGTTCTTCAAAAAATTGTGCTGCAACTTACGAGAGGCTTATGCATTTTTAACTCCCTCAATCACATCAGTTAAATGCAATAACGTCTTCACACCCTACACGGGATGTTATGATTGAACACGAATCAATTTAGACACTACGAGTACAGCTGGTGCGATCAGTGCCGTCGTACCATATGGGTCCCTTGGGCACTAGCCCGGAGGCCACATACTCATCATCTGTGTATGTCAAGGGAGTGGCTGCATGGCGTTGGACACACCACGTCTCGTCTGATCACTGAAGTGAAGCAGCGCAACACCCAGCTAGTACTGACATGGGTGGCCGCTTGGGAAAACTGGGTACCGCAATTACCCAAAAATCGTCGCATTAGTGTAGTGCAGGGTTTTTCAACCAGGGTTCCGTGAGGTCCGCCCAAAGGTTCCGCCAATGGCAAGATAAAATATAAAAATAATGAAAACACAAGAAACAAGAACGACTTTTGTCTGTGGAAGATGAACTTCGGGTGTCGCTCACAAACATTGGGCCACGAATTCCACTGCTTATGCTAACGCATACCTGCATCAATTAATGTTTTTCTTCTGTCACTGTATGGGGTTCCACCAAAGGTCTAAATACTCCAAAGGGTTCCGTCTAGATAAAAAGGTTGAAAAACACTGGTGTAGTGACTGTGCAGTTTCTGCATTAGAACTATGCTCTAAAACAGCAACGAAAACTGTGAAGTGACCATTTACAAATTATTTCTGTGAGTGATTGTCGTAGGGGCGCCAACACCCTGCTTTGCCCAGGGGCTCAAGATGGTGTTAAGACGGCACAAGTAGCGATTGACAAACTCGTAACAACAAACACGTCGTCAATGCACACAAATTCAACAAACATCTTTCCAATTTATCTTATACATTACCCGTGTGCGTGGGCATTCAATCATTGTTGAAATTACAACTTACGGATCCCTATTCCGACTTCACGCAATATTTAATAAAATCCCAAACATGACATAAAAATCCACTACGAATCGGCGTGGACTACTGATAACAAAAGTGCGCATAAACAATTAGGCCTAATAAGACATGTTGAAATTTAGAACGATCGAACGATGAGGCATTCTAATTCCCAGCGTGCAACTCTATCTTAAAACTGCGCGGCGCACCTACTACTAGCCTTATCAGCTAAAGTACTGTAAATGGACTCCACAAATGACAATCTTTAGTTGTTAATGTTAGTTAAACTACTTTATGTTACTATGATAGAGCCAAAATTACATTCCGCGAATTTAAAATAACATAGAATAAAACGTATATAAGAGGAACGGGAAATATTTAGACGTTTCCATCGCAATAACGTGTCGACTAATACACTCAAAGAATAGTCTACATTTCCGATCGAAATATGGTGAAAACATGCAGTGCAGTCAGTAATAATGCTCTTTGCTGTCCCTTTCTGCATCAAGCCCCACACAGGGCAGCAGTAATCAATAGAGTGGAGGTGGGGACGTAAATCAATGTCAGAGCCCGAAAGTTAAAAATCGGTAGAAAGGCAAATGGAATAGGTAAACTGCAGAGATGAGAGCGCGTTTTCCACCAAATGGTATTCAATCAACATTATTTCTTAAAATTGCATATATTTGTCACTCAAGTTATTTCGGATTACAAACGTCAAACAGTTAAGTCCCGATAAGTGGCTCATCATTCGCATAGTCACACAGCAAACCAATTACAGCCCACAGTCCGGCACATCTAAAGCAAGGCGGAAACAGGAAATCATTGCATCATAAGGGAACATTTTCAAAGTTGAACAATTTCGGCTTGAAAGAACAAAAAAAGCAAAGCAACTTCTAACCCTTTTCTCGACTATGACAAGGGCTGGGAACCTATCTTGTCCCAGTGAATCGGGACTGCGTTTCCCACAGCCGGCTGTCGACCAACGCTGCAACCTCTACTCTTATTAATCATAGGTCTACTGTTGTTTGTTGGCAAACCCGCCGCGGTGGCGTAGTGGTTAGCACGCTCGGCAACTACGCCAGTAGCTCTAGGTTCGATACTAGACCGAGGTCCCGTGTGGGTGTACGATGGTACTTGCGCGTAAAAGAACACTCTCTACTAAGCAACGGGTAGATGAGACAAAAATTTCTAGGTGTAGAAGCTCGTCCCCTGGCGTCGGTAGCATTCCCCAACGAACACTAGACGGAAGATAAATAAGTGTAGGGGTGCAGCTTTGGCCGGCAACCGGCTGCAGAAAAACCCAGTGTCCATTCAGAGGGACAAGATGGGTACCCGACCCTGCCATAGGCGGGAAAAGGGTTAGGAGTTGCTTTGCTACTGTTGTTTGTTGGGGCATCGAGCTCCTACACCTGGGAATTTCCCCGCTGATCTATCCATTGCATAGTAGAGAGGGTTCTTTGACGCGCCAATGCCATCGTACACCACACGGGTTCTCGTGTGAAGGTAGGCGCACTCGACGCCTGCCTCTCTCTCTCTCTCTGCCTCTCTCTCTCTTCTCTCTCTCTCTTCTCTTTCTCTCTCTCTCTGCCTCTCTCTCTCTCCTCTCTCTGCCTCTCTCTCTCTCCTCTCTCTGCCTCTCTCTCGCCCGAAAGTAGCGAACTCATCGTGGTTCAGTATCGAACGTAGAACCACTGACGCAGTTACCGAGCACGCAACCCACTGCGGCACCAAGGCGGGATGAACACTTTAGGCTTCACCAAACATTAATAGTACTAGTCCATTTTTGAAAGAAAATAGATTATCGCAGCAGAGTTCTTAAGTTTGATTTTATCAATCCTAGACATCAGAAAATTTAAACATTTCACAGATCCTAAGTCAGACATGCGCCAATATTCAAATGCAGTGAATGAATTTTCTCTCCACAGAAGGATGATGAATGCAATCAGTAATGAACGCTTCTCGAAAAAAAACAAGAAGAAAGATAAGGGCAATAAGTGATGCAAAACTCAAATTTCAACATCAATTTCTTAATAGTAAGGGACGATGAATAGAATTGCTATCCATACGAGTTCTTTCCTAAAGTCCATGATGAAAACTGGAAACACATCCCGTCAAAGAGCTGGGATAGGCCCTATTAACAATATACAGTACGGAGTATGAACTGATATTGGACAGCTCGCCATCGGTGGCGCTGTGGGGAACATGCTCGGTAACTACTTTGTTTGTTTGTTGGTGTTTTAGGGCCCTTCAACTACAAGGTCATTAGAGCCCCGTCCACAGTGTAGTTCTGACGCAGAGACACTACATAAATGCGACGATTTTTTGGTATTAGCAGTACCCAGTTTTCCCAAGCGGCCACCCATGTCAGTACTAGCTGGGGTTGTGTTGCTTAACTTCAGTGATCAGACGAGAACTGGAGCGTCCAACACAATTCGCCGCTCCCTCTCGGTAACTACGTTAGCGGTTCTGGGCTCGATACTGAATCTAGATGGGTTGACTTCTTTCGGGCGAGAGAGAGAGACAGATCCCAATTGCGCCTTCTTTCGGATGACAAGTAAAACCGAGGTCCCGTGTTTTGTACGATGGCATTCGCACGCAACGGGTTCTAATAGGTCACCCTTGCGTCCATTCAGAGGAATAAGAGACACGCGACCCTACCATAGGCGGGAAAAGGATTAGGAGTTGCTTTTGAACTGATACGGGACAGTTACACTCCTAGCCACCTAACTCCTAGGAGGGAACTTACGAGAAAGGGGGGTTTTGATAGTGTTAAATGAATTGGTTAAACGGAATTTAAGACTCCAACTAGTGGAAAGAGTTTCATGGTGTGTTTCATTCAATCCGTTATTTGAACATGATACTATCGAGATCTGGTACTGAAAATAGTTGAAGAATAAAATAGGAAAGACCATCGAGGGTTTCCCTTCTAAATTAGACTTGTCAAAGTCCATTTTGAAACCCTAAAAGAAAAAAACAACCAACGTTAAGTTAATTTTACTCCTGGTATCTATTATTTCAGAATATGGTTCACATTTTATGTTGCGGCTATGGGGAGAAGAGAAGATGGCGCAGGATTGTTATTGAAATGGACAGTTCCCACTTTGTCTTCGTCCTTGACTACTCTAGTAACCGCCAAATCACTGATGACGAAGTCTCCTTCTCCTTTCGAAATAACAAAAAAAAAGTTAAATCCAAGTGCTGTCAATATCCATCTAGAAAAAAAATCCCGTCCTAAATATATCATCTACAAGAGCTGTGGAGTTAAAAAAAAAAATATAGGAACAATAAATACATCAGTGACTTTAAATGGCTTTCCATTTCAGTAATGAAGTTCGTAAATTTGCCCTTAATGCTGTCTTAGTTAAGTTTTTTCCCAAAGGGCCCACACACGCCACAGCAATATACCGTAAATCCAAGTTGGAAAAAGAGATAGGGACAGATAAAATGGACTAATATTATTACAGCCAACTTCTATTGTCACCATAGATTCGGTGCCATTATTAATGCTTTTAGTATGAGATATGCAGATTAGCAGTAAATAGCGCACATACTTGATCTCCTTAAATCTTTCATCTCTGTAATTTAATCAAACACTGTATGCACCTCTACGGCGCTCACTCTCCCAATTAAACTACATTTTCTTTTTTCTTTTTTGTTGTTCCTTCTTCCACCATTATTCTCCCACTTTTTCCCCTTTTCCCAAACTTACAAACCAATCTCGCTCTCCGAGTCTGCAGTATGCGAGTAACAAAATCCCGAAATTAAATTCTTGCACATGGATTTATTTATATGCATGCACTCTTATTATGGCAACGAGCGAGAGAATCGTATTCCGAAGAACAGCCATTTTAAAATTCTATCCTTCTAATCGAATAGTCAATTTCCTTTTCGGAAGTGACGTTCTCCTTTTTGGAACATCCACGTTCTTTACACTCGAAAGTAGACTACAAGAAGAACATTAGTTTAATTTGACTTCATCAAACGATGTCTGAAAATAAAAATCAAGCTTTATAGCCCAATTTTAACCTACAGTTTTAAAATGCTTGATCCGAGTTTATAAAGAGCGAGAGAATAAACACAATTTGTTAAATGGCGTTCGCGGGATTAAAAATTCAGGCAGGCAGGTAGGCGTACGGGTTAGCACGCTCGGCAACTACGCCAGTGGTTCAAGGTTCGATACTGGACCGTGGTGGGTCGGCTTCTTTCGGGCGAGAGAGAGAGAGAGAGAGGCCACGAGTGTGCCTTCTTTCGGATGAGAAGTAAAACCGAGGCCCCGTGTGGGTGTACGATGGCACTTTCACGTAAAAGAACCCTCTCTACTACGCAACGGGTAGATGAGGCAAAATTTCCAGGTGTAGGAGCTCGCCCCCCCCCCGGCGTCGGTAGCATTCCCCAACGAACACTAGACCGACGATAAATAAGCGTAGGGGTGCAGCTTTGGCCGGCAACCGGCTGCAGAAAAAAACTATGACCAATATATTGCCCTGTGTCCATTCAGAGGGATAAATGGGTACCCGACCCTGCCACAGGCGGGAAAAGGGTTAGGAGTTGCTTTTTTTTGCAGGCAGGCAGGTAAGCAGAGACAGAGACAATAGCAATGCAACTCCTAAACCCCCTTGGCGTCTATGACAGGGTCGGCTACCCATTTGTCCCTATGAATGGACACTTTTTTGTCTTCTTGGTGTTTTACGGCCCTTCAACTACAATCGTCATTAGAGCCCCCGTCCACTGCGTAATTCTAATTCAGAGTCAACAGGCGATTTTTGGGTATTAGCGGTAAGCAGTTTTCCCAAGCGGCCACCCATGTTAGTACTAGCTGGGGTTGTGTTGCTGAACTTCAGTGGTCAGAAGAGAACTGATGTGTCCAACGTAGTACAGCCGCTCCCCGCACTCGGTTCATCCTTGGCCAATTGCTCTGGTCAACCACTGGCACAATTACCAAACACGCTGTCCACTGCGCCACCGAGGCGGGATACAGGCCGATACAGAGCAGACAACTTTCTGATATTCAAATGGAGTTTAGAACCAGAAAATAGCAAATGAAAAGTAGGAATTTATGTCTCACAAAACAGTTCGAGGTAACAATTGCAGTATGAGTATGTGATAAGTTTAGTTAATTAAAATAAACACTTTTCTAAGCTGAAATAAGACCAGAGAGCCCCACGATGACCCTAACTGCTTCCCTTTTCAGGGTCGCCCCCTCTTCTACTTTTCACTACGATGCTGTTAAAAATTTCGTTTGTAAACTGGTTATGTGAAAATTAGACAGAAAAAAGTCAATAACATTAGAAATAAAAGTGTAATCTGCAATAATTAAAGCGTTTTCTTTCGGTATGTCCATTGCTTTTCCACCAAGTCCCATTTTGAGACTTTTGGCACTCGTTTCGAAATTACTTGCCGCCTCCAATGTATACACTGCAGATGTACAGAATATTTTCTTCTATAGAGAAATTTATTTTCTTGTAAAAAGACGACGACGACGACACACTGCAACAGAGTGAAAAATCAACATTCTCATTTACTAATTAACATAGGACCTTTGATCGAGTTCGTTAACTAACTCTCAGTAGGCCTCTACTTTTAATTCGGTCTCATTTGCATCATCTCCTATTTGCAGACGTATTAACTTTCACTAATCTAAGACATAAATAAAGAAATTGAATGAAGAACACAAAGCCATTTACAGAATTCTAATAACAAATAATAGGCTTCGGCAACAAATCCATATATCGACCTTTGCAAATGAATACACGAGTCTTATCGAATGATATTAGGGATTTTGCAATTTCTCGTAACGTGGTCGTTTCGGGACGAAAGACGAGAAGTAAAAAAAAAAAGCCTTCTCGTCCTTCCCAGTCGTCTTCAATACAATAAGGACGGCAAAATCATAAATTAAAGTGAGAAAGGAGGGCGTTTATTTGTGATTTTCTCGTCCTTATTTTATTGAAGACGACTGGGAAGGACGAGAAGGCTTATTACTTCTCGTCTTTCATCCCGAAATGCCCACCTTACGAGAAATCGCAAAATCCCTATTGACGAAGAAGGGAAACGTTCTTCTCGCCACTCTCGCATTCGAATCCATTTCGAACGTAGCACGTGGCTCGTGCTCAAGGACGCCATTTACCAAAAACACCGAGTTATGGCAATTTGCCGTCACATTTCCCTTAACTCGTTGCCACTGAAGACCTTCAAAGCGTCAACTTTCACTACAAAGTTTCAAACCGCCAATTTAAAGTAGTGCTAAAATACATCTTGAATATAACAATTTCTAGGGGGGGGGGGGGGCAAGCAACACATAACCCTTTCCCAGCCTATGACAGGGTCGCGTACTCATCTTGTCCCTCTGACTGGACACAAGGACGATATATTGGACTAGGCTTTCCGTCAGCCGGTTGCCGACCAAAGCTGCAACCCCTATACTTATTGATCGTCGGTCTACTGTTAGTTGGGGCACTCCAGTTGTTGTTGTTAGTTGGTGTTTAAGACCCTTCAACCACAAAGGTTATTAGAGCCCGGCCCACAGCATAGTTGCGATGCAGAGACTGCACAGACACTACACTAATGCGACGATTTCTGGGTATTAGCAGTACCCAGTTTTCCCAAGCGGCCACCCATGTCAGTACTAGCTGGGGTTGCGCTGCTGGTGTGTCCAACGCAATTCGCCGCTCCCAGGGTTACTCCTCCGCCACCAGACGCCAGGAGGGAGATGGGGGTGCGAGGTCCTACACCTGGACATTTTGCCTCATCCACCCGTTTCACAGTTCAGAAGGTTCTTTTACGTGCAAATGCCATCGTACACCACACGGGACCTCGGTTTTACTTCTTATCTGAAGGAAGGCGCACTCGAGGCATCTCTCTCTCTCTCTCTCTCGCCAGAAAGAGGCCAACCCACCTCGCCCCAGTATCGAACTTAGAACCACTGACACACCGAGCACGCTACCCACTGCGCGGGGAACCACATGACTATGAAGTCAAGAAATCCAGGATATAAAAAAAAACAGTTTTCTTTCGTTTCCTTCACTCAATAGAAATACTGTGCTAAGCTATCAATTGCCCTGATAACAAACTACATTCACGATACAGCGTCGACTGTGTGTTTTGTTTTTTAAGAAACAATCCACACTTTTTATTTAACACGCTGTGCAGTATACTTAGTACTCCGTATCCCCTCTCCGCTAATGACTTCCTGCGATGCCCTGTCGACAGGTCTGGGGTTTGCTCCCACATTATTTGCATGAATTGATGATTAAACAGAAAAGTCTTCATCGTTTGCAACAACCTCCAGAAATGCATGCTGTCATAAGGTTTGGGGAAATTTTTGACCACCAGCAGAGTATTTTAAGATCCCCTACTAAGTTGGGGAAAACGCTTTCTTTCCACATTTCAATACATTAACCAGACTCGTAGTTCACACCCGCCTCGATGGCGCAGTAGGTAGTGCCTTGGATAACTGCGTCACGGTTCGATACTGAACCTAAGTGGGTTGGCGTCTTTCGGGAGAGAGAGCAGCCTCGAGTGCGCCTCGTTTCGGATGACAAGTAAAACCGACGTCCCGTGTGGTGTACGATGGAGTGTGCACGTCAAAGAACCCTCTCTACTATGCAACGAATAGATAAGCCAAAATTCCCAGGTGTAGGAGCTTCCCCCCCCCCCAACGATCAGTAGGCCGACGATAGATAAGCATAGGGGTTGCAGCTTTGGTTGGCAACCGGTTGAGGAAACATATCGTCCAATAGATAACCTGTGTGCCCATTCAGAGGGACAAGCTGGGTACCCGACCCTGCCATAGGAGGAAAGGGGTTAGGAGTTGCTTAACCCGACTCCTGGTTCAGCTAAGATTGGCCATGGTCATCCCGATTACTAAATTAGAGGTGACTTTATGCTTGGTTTTGCTGACTTACAAAACAAGGATTCTCTTCTAAGGAACATGGCAAATAATACAGTCATATGAGCCACAGTAACAAGTTTCATGCGCATGCGCCGTTGTCCTTTTTTTTCGAATGTAATGAACAACCGTAAATAGAATTATGCGTTCGAAATTAGAATTTTCGAGCAGACATAATAGTCCAACTTCAATTTTGCCTTTAATAACGGAATATCTTTTAACGGGCGTCATGGAAATGTTGTTGCCATTTCAAAATTCAGGTAAATGAAATAATAACAAATGAATTTATCAGGCAGGGGAAAAAAATCTCATTTCATTTTCATGATTAATTTAAAGATACTTGAAATCAGGATACCTCAAAAGAATTGGTACTGTCTATCAATTTTTCGAATCCTTTGACAGAACCCAACTAGTGACATGACGGGTCGTCGGGTGGTCAACGTTTCCCTGCATTTCTCTCAGGCAAATCGCAAGTGGATTTCCTCCTATAGCAATCCGGCAAATCAATAGACATCGAAATATCGCGCGCGTACACACACACACCCTTATCAAACGAACAAGTTATTTAATTCCTTAATCACGAAACGTCATTCAGTCTAATGTCCACAGTGCCTTTTCCTACGTCATCCCAAATCCCTTACACTCCCTTTACAACCATACAATTTAGGATATAGGCATTATTACCGCTTCTCAGTATCACGATTTTTATATAGTGATAATAAACACCACCCTGTCTATTTTTCTATACTATATTTTCAAGAATGTCATGCTCACGCAAGTTAGTTTCCGTTGGAGATGAAATTACCGCATTACCTTAAATATAACGTTTCATTTACAGCACCAACCAACCAGCCAGCCATTGACATGAAACGAGAGATGTTCGTCAATTACACTACATAAACACAGAAGCCAGAGGTATTTTTTTAAATATAGATTTTTGTTGCGGATCAACTTAAGTAGTTCCTCTAAAACTTTATTGTGCTAGTTATGAAAAGTAAATGTAATTAAATCATATACATATCACATAAATATGGTATATCACTTTTTATAGTCGTCTAGATTGAGGAGTTTGGGAAGATTTGGAGATACAAGCAAACCACCGATTTCACCGCATATATCCCGAAATACGATCTTCAAATTCTTCACTGGTACACATTTCGCTAACAAAAAAAAATATGAAGTCGTGAACTGTCAGTGATAAAAATAGATTACAGATATGTATGTATATAATGTTTTTTCTTCTTCTTTTTATGAAAAGACACAGATGTGTGGATGCCTATTATACATTAGTGAGATGAAGACTAGTAATGAAACCAAATGGACAGGAAGGTTTAAATTACGATTTGACAGACACACGTTGCTAGCGCGAGAAGAGAGAAAACAAGGGGGTTGAAAGTGAGAATTTTGCCTTCTCCGAAAAGTTATGCTTATACAAGTCTCAACAGAGTCTCAGAGATTTCGACATAAGAAAGATGAGGATGATGACGACGACGACGACCTGAAGAAGATGAACAAGAAGCAGGCGAAAGATACCCACACACACACACACACACGTATAAAGAGAAAGAGAGAGGGTGAGAGGGTAAGAAAAAAAATAAGGGGAGAAGATGAAGAAGCAGTAAGATGAAAAGATGCTTTTCTTCTCTTCACTCACACACATCGTGTTAATGAATTGCAAGTATCCGTCATCAACAGAAATTTCTTTGGAAGAAAACCATCTTCAAATGTCAAATTACAAGATGAACGAGGTGTTTCGGGGAGTTTCTAAAAGAAACTATCTTCCTCAACTGGTAAGAAGTACGTTTCACATCCTACCGTCTACATTTTATGACATCTAAACTTCAATTTACAAGAATGTCTAGCAGTTTAAAAAAAAAAACCTGAGAATTCGCTCGCCCCTTTCAGCTCGGTTACCCTCCTCTCATCACAGGCACCGAAGTCGAGAGGAAAAGGTGAACCGGACAGTTTCAGAGCGGGTCATCACATGTCAGGGGAAAAGACAAAAAAGTCGGCCACGAAATCCAGATTTAATAGCAGGTTTGTTATTAATAGACATATAATCTTTCCGGTTTTAATAGATACAAGATTACTGCTCCCTGTACCCAGAGATGTCTTTTTTTTGGTTGTTGTTTTAGGGCCCTTCAACTACAATGGTCATCAGAGCCCGGTCCACTGCAGACTTCTATTGTGGAGCCTGCACAGACCCTACGCTGTTACGACGATTTGGGTATCAGCAGTACGTAGTGTTCCCAAGCGGTCACCCATGGCTGTATCAACTAGGGTTGTGTTGTTTAAATTCTGTGATCAGACGAGAACTGGTATTTACAGCCGCCCCCCCCCAGAGCTGTCGTTAGAGGCGAGTAAAGATACATAAAAACCAACGCCAGACTATTGCGGTGTCCCACAATTCGACCACTACATCTCCCTGCTTCTATCTTTCCAGATATCTACAAATGAAAATGTCCGACCATATTTATGCGTGGGATGAAAAGCAAAACGATTTTAGGGGCAATTCATAATCTGACATTTTACAGAAGGTACTTCAAAATGTTTCTTTCACCAGGTCAAAAGCTTTAAAAAAATGCCATTCTATTCGTTATGTGCGATGAAGAAGGGGGAAAAAAAACGTCTGTAGCTCGCTTTCAAAGTGCCTACAAAATCAAATTACCTATTGCAGTCGCCGATAGTTATAAAAGTCAGAAATCATTTGAGTAACGTAACTTTTAATGTCTGGGATGTTAGTGTGATTGGGCCCCACCAGGCCCTGGTTCCTCCTCCGATAAATGAGTCCACCAAAACCCAATTAAGAATGTTACATAATGGACTATGAGTGTGTAATGCTAATGGGAGAGGGATAGTTGGTGATGGAGGTGGGGGAGGGTCATAACCACGTTTGTCGACAACTTGGGTAGTATCACTACACCACACCATTTCCAAATGGGACCCACTCCCCAACCTTCCTTCTTTCCCCTTGGCCTCTCTACACACCATTACACGACAACCATCGTCTCTCTCGAACAGTAACAACAATGCCCTTCAGAAAATCAAAAACTTGGAAGTTTAGTGATCACAGTGACATTTTCACCACTTTTCCAAAATACTATGTCCTGTCCCTCTCCCTCTCTCCATCTCTCCTTCCCGTGACAACTACCCTACACACATCCATCCTCTCCTCCTGTGTCTTGTGTCGTGTCCCATTTCATTTTGCCATTTACCAAATTCATGAGGTCTCCTCCAATCCTATAACATAATGCCAACATCACCTTCCTTCGTCCACCCAAACTTTCTTCAGCAAACAGCTTAGGTTATTCAAACATCTGACCTTTGCCATTGTTCCTATTATTTTACACCTCACCTCCTCCTATTCTGTCATCTGTACTGAACAACCCCAGGTTTTAGTAGAGAGCGAGGGCGAGTGAGTGACCTTCTAGGCTCGCAACACGTCGCATTCAGATTAATGAGGCAAGTTTTTCAAAAACGGGATATACTGTATATACTGCATATGGAGAGAGCAGTATAATGATGATGTCACCGGCCAAATGGGTTGTGACGTCACAAAGGACAGTCAGTAATCTACTCTATGGGGCCCTTGGGTCTCATCATAATGCCCAATGAAAAACTGGATTTTTCTTTAAGTGTATTAACATAATTGGGAGGAATGGGCACTGTAGAAAATATCATTTATCTTGTAGCATACACTTTGAAGAAGAAACACAGCAATATAAACAACAACTGGAGTAAGGGAGACCCCTGACTAGTCCAAACAAGGGAAAAATCCGGCCCCCCCCCCCTTCCTTTTTACAAAATCCTGCCCTGAACGTCCCTATTGTACCTCTACACATTTTAAAGAGAAGTTTCATTAAACCTCAAACAAAGCTTTACTACTACTCTACGGCCTCCATACTTGGTTAGGGGAAGAAGGGCTTTGGGCTATAACAAGGTTAGTAAGAGAAGGGGAATCTGTCAAAATGGACTGAATTCACATAAAAAAGAAAGAGGCCCGTGTCGCTGAGGGGGCCACTAACTAAAGATGTAATATATTCATGAAAGAGGTTGGGTGGTGAAGTCGTGTACCCCGCTTGACAGAAATCACGGCCTGAAAGCAAACTAAACAGTTTTTATTTTAATCCGTGAAATTATAGCCGATTTGTCAGACTCAATAGACAGACAAATGGTTCCATGTGTATTTGCAGTTAATATTTGGAAGTTATTGAACTAGACTGCTGCTGCTACTGCAAAACACATATGTCCGTGTTACTACACCCTCCCCTCGCCCCCCTATCCACCCCTTCCGTCTTTATCCCGCCCCACAACTCACACAAAAGCAAATGCTGCTTATGTACGAAATGCGTGCCACATTTAAATGAAATATGAATGACCCTAATAACTTCATTGACTATGAGATGTTACATGGTGAATTTCGGAGCAGGACTTGGGCCCGCCTCAGTGGCGCAGTGAGCACCGTACTCGGTAAATGCGTCACTGGTTCTAGATTCCATACTGGGTCGAGGTGGGTTGCCTACATTCGGGCGAGAGAGACAGGGAGGGAGAGAAAGAGAGAGGTCTTGAGTGCGCCTTGTCCTTCGGGTGAGAAATAAAACTGAGGTCTCGTGCGGTGTACGATGGCATTGGCATGTCAAAGAACCATCTGACGTCCTGAATTGCATGCTGAACACACCAGTTCTCGTACGATCACTGAAGTTAAGCAAAGCAACCCGAGTTAATAGTACCGAAGCGAGTGGTTGGTTGGGAACACGGGGTACTGCTTATTTTCCCCACTCCTACCTCCCCCTCACCCGCCAGCAGTCTGGCCCGTTATGGCTGCTTGACCGACTCCCTCACCAGTTGACGTAACACACAAATTATGCGACGGGTAGACCACAGACAAAATTTCCAGGTGTATTTGTTGTTGCTTGTTGGTGTTTTAGGGCCCTTCAACTACAAAGGTCATTAGAGCCCCGTCCACAGCTTAGTTCTTATGCAGATTCTGAACAGACACTACACTAATGCGACGATTTTGGGTATTAGCAGTACCCAGTTTTCCCAAGCGGCCACCCATGTCATTACTAGCTGGGATTGCGCTGCTTAACTTCAGTGATCAGACGAGAACTGGTGTGTCCAACGCAATTCACCGCTACCTGCTTCCAAGTGTAGGAGCTTGCCCCCCCTCTCATGTCGTCAGTTGAATTCCCCAACAAACAGTAGACCGACGATAAATAAGCATAGGGGTTACACAGCTGTGGTCGACAACCGGCTGCGGAAAAACACTCCCAATATATCATCCTTGTGTCCATTGAGAGGGATGGGCACTCGACCCTGCCAGAGACAGGAAAAGGGGTAGGAGTTGCTTTGATTTTCGAATGACCGTAATAACTTCACTGGCTATAATCTATGAGATTTTAGATGGTGAATTTCGGTTAATTGATTTGTTGGTGTTTTAGGGCCCCCGTCCTTCAACTACAACAGTCATTAGAACGCCGTCCACTGTGTGGTTCTAGTGCAGAGTCCGCAAAGCCATTACACTGTTACGACGATTTTCGACGTGTTCCCTAGACGTCCCCCATGCTAGTACAAGCTGGGGTTGCGTTGTTTAACATCAGTGAAGAGACGAAAACCGGTGTGTCGAACACAATATAGCTCGCTCGGTGAATTTCGGGCAGGAATTGGTTGTTGTTGTTGTTTGTTGGTGTTTAAGGTCCCGTCAACTACAAGGTCATTAGAGACCCGTCCACTGCATAGTTCTAATGCATAGACTGCACAGACACTACACTAATGCGACGATTATTGGGTATTAGCAGTAGCCAGCTTTCCCGAGCGACCACCCATGTCAGTACTAACTGGGCTTGCGTTGCTTAACTTCAGTGATCAGACGAGAACTGGTGTGTCCAACGCAACTCGCCGCTCCCCAGGAATTGGTGGACGAAGAAGAAACCCCTACACACCCCCATCTCAAGAGTCGAACCCTGATTCGCCGTCACGAGGTAAGGTGCCCCAAGTAGTCGTTATCGACCATGATCGATACAGTAACGTCTATGTTACCAGTCGACATTTATTTTAATAACCTAGACGTTTTATCTAATTTAGGATGTCGATTACAGGGGCTGTGTGCCGGAAGGCGAATTAGGAAGAAGAGGGAGGTGGAGGTTATTCATTCCTTTGAAAATTTCGGACTGCACATTCAATTTTCAAAATTAAATTATCAATGTAGCAGATGTGGTAGTGAAACCTTAGTTCATGATTCACTATGACAACTATGATGATGATGACTGTGACATCATTCTTGCCAACTGCTTTCTCTCGAAAGCATCGTCCATTTGCCCCTTTTTCTCTCTTTCTCTGTCTCTCTCTCTCATACTCTTCAAATAGGTAATATGCGAACGACCCTCCACCTCTTTCCTTGAAGGGGCTGTTATCCCTCTTCATTCCTTGCACCTCCTTTTTCAACTATTTCGTAACATGTCCAGCAGTGCTCAAGCATTTAAGTGGTCCATTATTATTATTACTAAGCTAATCTACAGCTTTCAAAACATTTCCAAAATCTTAATGGGACAACAATCATACAAACACATCGTTGTCGTCATTATTTTTTTGGTTGGTGTTTTTTTAGGGCCCTTCAAGTATAAGGTCATTAGAGCCCCGGTTCAATGCGTAGTTCTAATGCAGAGACTGCACAGACACTACACTAATGCGACGATTATGGGGCATTAGCGGTACCCAGTTTTCTCAAGCGGCAACCCCATTTTAGTATTAGTAGGGGTTGCGTTACTTGAGTGATCAGACGAGAAGTGGTGTGTGTGTGTCTGTTTGTTTGTTTGTTGCCATTTGAGGGTCCTTCAACTACAAGGTCATTACAGCCCCGTCCACAGCCAAGTTCTTAAGCAGAGACTGCACAGACACTACACTAATGCGACGATTTGTGGGTATTAGCAGTACCGAGTTTTCCCAAGCTGCCACCCATGTCAGTACTAGCTGGGGTTTGCGCTGTTTAACTTCAGTGATGAGACGAGAACTGGTGTGTCCAACGCAATTAGCCGCTCCCATGTCGTCATCATGTAGTCACACAAAAACTAGTCAGGAAGTCGATGAAGA
Organism: Trigoniulus corallinus; assembly: GCA_013389805.1. Classification (NCBI taxonomy): domain Eukaryota; kingdom Metazoa; phylum Arthropoda; class Diplopoda; order Spirobolida; family Trigoniulidae; genus Trigoniulus; species Trigoniulus corallinus. The sequence continues at coordinate 3,717,779 of JAAFCE010004287.1, forward strand.
AAAACTAAATAAAGACATCAGAGAAAAATAAAAAAAAAACTAAGGAGGTGGAGGATTGATTAACAACGGAGTTGAAGCAACAGTGAATTTGTCAGGGTGAGTATGTCATGGAGAGTGACTGAGCAGCAGCAGCAGGATGAGGAGGGATAACTCTTGATGAACCAGTCAAGAAGGCAAAGTTCATTAACCAAAAAAAGTACACGCAGATTTCCTACCTAAATATAAATTACCTCAAGAAAAACACAATTTATTATGATTTTCAAAGTGTAGTGAAAATAAAACAGAGCGAACATAAATTTCTTGCAGTGTCTTTTGAACAGAAAGCAAAATAACAGCTGATATTTCACACACACTGATCACAGGGCGAAAAACATCGTCGTCGTCGTATTCAAAGAAAAACATTTCACTGTTCGATACAACAACGAGCAATTATTTGTGTAAGATAATAGTACATTAGCAGATGCACAAAGATTGGTACATCAACTCGAAAATCCACAAAGAGAGAGATCTTCGTAATGACCGGAGTAAAAAGGAAAAAACGTTGGCGGTCCAAAGGATTCTGACAAGAGTTGAACTCTGCGGACTGATTGACCTGGTTGGTTGATGTATATATTAGTATGTTATGCTAACGGGTTGGGGAGTCAGCCAAGTAGCCATAACGGGCCGGACCCGGTGGAGGTAGGAGTAGGGGATGTCGGAGGGAAAATTAGCAGCACCCAACGTTCACAACCAAACCACCCATGTAGGTACTAACTTGGGTTGCGTTGCTTAACTTCAGTGATCTGGCGAGAACTGCTGCGTCCAACGCAACTCAGCCGCTGTGTCGACTCCGTGGAGGGAAAGTGTAGGATCTGCCGGACGAAAAACTAAATCCAGAAATGTACTACTGAGCGCCTGTATAGCGTTGAGCCCGCCTCGGTAGCGCAGTAGGTAGCACGTTCGGTAACCGCGTCAGTAGTTCTAGTTGTTGTTTGTTGGTGTTTAAGGTCCCGTCAACTACAAGGTCATTAGAGACCTGTCCACTGCATAGTTCTAATGCATACACTGCACAGACACTACACTAATGCGACGATTATTGGGTGTTAGCAGTACCCAGCTTTCCCGAGCTCCATGCTGCATCCAAAAGGGTTGGCTACATTTCAGTGAGAGAGCGAGAGGGGTCGCGAGTTGGCCTTCTTTCGGCTGAGAAGTAAAACAGAAGTTCCGTGTGGTGTACAAAGAACCCTCTCTAATATGCAACGAGTAGATTAGGCGAGTGCCCCAAACAACAGTAGACCGAGGGGTTGCAGCGTTGGTCGACAACCGGCTGTGGAAAAACACTGTCCAGTAGATAGCTCTTGTGTCCATGCAGAGGGGCAAGACGGGTACCCCACCCTACCATGGGCGGGAAAGAGGGTTAGGAGTTGCTTTCTGCGTCTCTATAGCGTTGGACACACCAGTTTTCGTCTGATCACTGAATTTCAACAAAGCAACTCTAGCTAGTACTAACATGGCTGGCCGCTTGGAAGCAACGGGTACTGTTAATATAACCAAAAATCATCGTAACAGCGTAGTGTTTGTGCAGACTCTGCTATAGAAGTGCGCAGTAGCCGGGGTTCTAATGACCATTGTAGTAAAAGGGCCCTAAAACACAAACAAAACAAAAACAGAAATTCACTCAATAAATGGAGACAAACATGGAGAGTGTCAATCCACAGTAGGGCCTACCAGCCTCTTTATCTGGCTCGTTCATGTTTCCACGCGATATGTTAAGTTTCAACCACAACTAACTGAGTGAAACTAACTGCAAAACGTACCTTTTCGCCAGTACTGTAAAAATGAATTGAAACCAAGAAAGAAACGACCCAGGAGACACCGATGATGTAGTCAACCGTCGCTACCCTTTCAAAAACATCTATAAGGCAAAGCTTATAAGTTTATATGTTCTGTGAGGCAAAGCTGTGTAAATTTAGAACGAAATCGTCACGATTTCGAATTCGAACTCCCGACGTTCCAAAACGAAGAATGGAAACAACGGCGCTGTGTCTAAACGCCGTACTGTATTCGAACAAAGTAACAGGCGTCTGGTAGACAAATGCAAAAATGTTAAATTATCGTCGTAAATCAATAATCAAATCATGAATTAACGACTTGAGTCTGTTCATTCTCGCTGTCTTTCTCTTCTTCTATTTGGGATTATTTCGACGAGTTGAACAGGAGATTGAAACAAACAAGACGAAGTTATTCTCCAAGGAGAAAACAACAAAATGGAGGAGAGGTATTACAGTAAGGGTAAGAGAAATACGCAATGGGTTTCATTATTTCTATCAATTAAATTGGACGATTTTCTAACAACGAGACAAAACATTTCGTCAAAGAAATCTTAAAACTTTCTTATATGTTAATCGAAGAAAAAAAAACTAAAGACATATACAACAACGTTAGAGAGAATGGAAACCTTACATAATAAACAACTGCAACACTAAGAAATTGACAAAGACATTAAGGAACGGAGAAGTCAAGACAGATAATGTTTACTAATGAGCTCAGGCAATCTAAAGTTTTGTCTAGAGATTTATATAGAGACTGTATATATATATCCCACTAGTCGCTTTAGGGAAACCGTAAATTATAAAGTAAATTTCTCCCGCTTTCTCTTTTGCCAAATGAAAATTAATCGATCTTGGTCGTTATTTCATTTCAAATCACAATGCATTTCGGCGAACCTAATTTAGTAGCAAAATTACTATTGTGATTTCTCACAACACTATTAATGTTATTTATTTGACAGCAACTACAAAAAAAAACTGATGGCTACGTTTCATCTTCATGATTACGAGCATTTCGGATGACAGTTGTAAAGGTTCGAGTCTGATTAAGGACGCAGAAAAGATGACATTGCTGAAGTCTTACTACCAGATGCCTTACAAAGATCCTGAGTGCCCTAACTAACTGTAGTTCACTGCAAGCAGCCTCTATGGCCAATTTGGCAGTGGACAGACTAACTCACTGCTAAATAAGAACCCAGAAAACTTCTAAGACCCTAAGCTATAGTTGCTGTGTCCCCTTACAAAACTTACAAAGGTGGCCTTCCCTTTCAGTAAGCCCTCCACTCTATTTTCCCCAAGAGTATTCCATCGTCGAATGGTCCTTGGCAAGAAAGACCAGTAGTATGAGTCTATCTGTGCCGTTAGTTCCTTCAATTTATATGAATGATCCTTTCTCCCCTTATACCCAGCCAGGGACACACTTCCAGCCAGAGGTCCATTGCACCCCATCAGCAACAGTCTCGTGAAAAGACCAATGCTGTGAGATAAACGCCTCTGGCTCAGTGTGTCCCACCCTAATTCCCTAATCATTTCAGAAACACTTTCCCTGCGTAAAACTGTGAAGCTCAGATTCTTTCAATTTCCCATGATAACCGGCAGGTAAGAAAAGAAATAAAACCTCTAAAACGTCCTTTAGGTGCAGCCGAAGAAGGGTCATTGCCGAAACTCGCAGCATCCTTATAATCACAAGGACAAAGAAAGACGAGGGATCCTGAACTAACGGCAGAACTCGAAACCTCAGAGCACAATTCCATATTTCAATCTTAAGAGATTCTCACCTGAATCCAAAGCCTTAAAGTCCGATAAGAAGGAGAAGGGCGGCTGTACTGCATGGGACACAATAGCTCTCGTACGATCACTGAAGTTACGCAACACAACTCCAGCTAGTACTAGCATGGGTGGCTGCTTGGGAGCACTAGATACTGCTAATACCCAAAAAAAATTGTCGCATTTAGCGTAGTGTCTGTGCAGACTCTGCATTAGAACTACGCAGTGGACGGGGGGGGGGGACCTCTAATGACTGTTGTAGTTGAGGGGCCCTAAAACATCAACAACAACGACAAACATCTGTCTGAAGGTAAAATATTGACGAAAAAGATGAAATACCTAACCAGACACAGTAATAACTAAATAATTCATTGTTTTCTTTCAGATTCATAACTGAAACTGGATTCGTAGGTAAGCAAGCGCACAGTTTAATAAACCTGATTACACCGCACACCTGAAACATTTAACACCAGTCATAATTCACGCCAACAGTGTGTCACACGAATGAATACCAAACCCCAACATCCCACTGGGGTCGCCGAGCAAAAGCTCATAAAAAGTGATACCTGATACCATCCACTGTTTCAAACAGACATACAAATATTGGTATCCCAAACAATTTAATGGCGATCCACCGCATCATAAACCAACAATTAGCATTCAGATCACGGTGACGACGATGGCCTCCTGCGCCCCCACGTAGGCCATCGCCGGGGGAGGGACTGATGCAGGAGTCATAGGTGGGATAGACTTGCTCCATTACGACATACCTGTCCGCGTCGCATGTTTCTGCACCAAGAAATCGATCGATACTAGAGAAATAATAATAATCGTGGAATTAAGTCAAATGACAAATAGAGACGACAAAGCTAAGAGGACAACAACAACAACGATCCTTCTGAGAGACGATAACCCTTTTTTTAATACCTTTAAAGACTAATGATGATGCTATCAAACTTCTCCTCCACACTTTATCATAGAGGGAGACATGCACACCAGGTAACAATGTCGAAATACTATTTAACTTTGCTATCAAAAGTCTGAATCTCAAAATAAAAACAACGTCCCGACACGGTACCACAAATCCTTTCAGTACAGGATCCTACAATTCATTATAGGTCCCAACGTCATCTTGGGCGTTTTCTCCTCTTCAATGTATCAGCGTGGGGGGAGAGGAAGATAATTTCTAATTACTTTTGAGATTAAACTCAGTCTTGGCATTAATTGCACCTGTGGGACCTAATTCCAATCTAACGGATGATTTTTTTTTTACTTATCCTAGATTTTGCGGCGACTCTTCACTTCAATTCATTCATAAATAGAAATAACAACAAAGGGTAGTGTCAGCACTAAAAAGTCAGTTTGGGGCAGGTTGAAGACCACAGTTAACACCATGCATCCATGCGTCCCAAAGGTATAATTACAACACCCTCTGTATGAAAATGAGGACCGAGATGTTCCTCTAGTCATCAATGAAATATGATTTAATTTAGCTACTGGGAGTACAAATTCACTTCGCATTCAAAAACTAAGAATGAATACTAAGCAGATGAACAATAGGGGCCATCAAAAGAGCCTAAAGGTAAAAGCAACTCCTAACCGTTCGCCCGCCTATGGCACGTTCGGGTACCCCTGTTGTCCCTGTGAATGGACACAAGGGTGATACTAAGTTGGGCTGCGTTGCTTAACCTCAGTGATCAGACGAGAACTGGTGCGTTCAATACAATACTGCTGATTTTCGGAATGGGCACAAAGGTGATACATCGTACAATGCTTTCCTGCAGCCGGTTGCCGACCAAAGCTGCAACCTCTATGCTTATTTATCGTCGGTCTACTGTTGGTTGGGGGGGGGGCACTCCACCGAGCTCCTACACCTGGGAATCTTCCCTCCTCTACCCGTTGCATAGCCAAGTGCGGTCAAGTTGCGTTGGACACACCAGTTCTCGTGAGATCACTGAATTTAAGCAACGCAAAACCACGTCAGTACCACAATGGGTGGTTAGTAGAGAACGTTGGGTGCTGCAAATTTCCCTCCCCCTCCTACACCTTCTTCCCCCCTTTCCCGCGAGCAGCCTCCTAAGGGTTCGGCCTGTTATGGCTGCTTGGCCTATTCCCCAACCCGTTAGGATAGCATAGCATAGTTCATTGGCGTGCAAATGCCATCGAACACCACACGGGACCCTCCTCTCTCGTCCGAAAGAAGCCAACCTACGTCGGCCCAGTATCGAACCTAGAACCACTGAGGCAGTTACCGAGCTCGCTATCCACTGCGCCACCGAGGCAGGATTACAACAGTCTAAAGATATATTCATAAATTACAGGACTTGAAAATGGAGAGGAATGGGGGTGGAGGGGGCCGTAAAACAAAATTCCTGGTGGACTTTGGGGTTCAGCAACTCGTATAACACAACAGAGCTGCTGCTGTTCAACAATGGACAGAGGAGACACAACCGACAATCCCTTTGTATTCTTTGGGACGTTTTTCACACATGAAGATGAAAAGTGGAAATAATAAGGGGTGTGGAAACACCACACATACTCCCCGTATGATCTTACAAGAAATCTGATCTTAACATACGGGAGAAGGAAGAGGAGAAGGATGGGGGGGGGTCATGCATTCAACAATCGTTTTCGTCCCATCAACAAAGGATGGGGTAAAAGAAAAGAGACAACGACAAAGGAGGGCTGGTCGCCACCGAGTGTCAGCTTTCTTTTTTTTTTCTGTTGCTTCAAAGATTGTTTCCTTGAAGAGTTTTTCCTTGGGATTTGATTAAGAGACAAAGGTACACATACAAATCACACCAGGAACCATATTACAGGTGTGCAAATCCCGTTGTTTCTCACCCCCCCTCTCTCTTTCTCGGTATAAAGGTGTCAACGCTCCTTTCATCATCCGAATCAGTGATAAATTACGATGACATGATAATAAAGACAGTTAGGACCACAAATAACACCTATCCGAAATAAAGAGAACCTAACATATGGTGTGTGGTTAGTGCTAGGAGGAGGAGGGAAAGGGTTGTTTCCGTACACAGATGTCGTCGCCAAATTTTCCACATGATCAGTCAAGGTGCAAAGATCGGCTACGGCGCTCTGTTACCAGAAACTATAGCAACAAAAAGATCATAAATAAATCAAGAGATATTTTGCTCGTTGACTTTGCACACAAACCAATCGCATCGTTATCATCCTCATCATCATCATCACCATCATTAATGAACATTATGCGACATTTTAGTCAGTTACCCCCACTGCGGCACATCCACACACTTGTAATTGGCCACATTTCGCCAACATCTTAATTCCTGTTACATTTATATGAGCACCAATATAGCCTCCCCCTAAATAGGGCACATTCCCCATTAAAACTGTTACTGTCCAGCCCTCTTAAACGACATCAAAATTTTGTATTTGAAATTTAGATACACACTACCGCAGTCGACATAGAGAGCGGTGAGTTGCGTTGGACACACCAGTTCTCGTCTGACCACTGAAGTTAAGCAACGCATGCCCAGTTAGTACTGACATGGGTGGTCGTTCGGGAAAGCTGGGTACTGCTAATACCCAATAATCGTCGCATTGGTGTAGTGTCGGTGCAGTCTATGCATTAGAACTATGCTGTGGACGGACGGGTCTCTAATGACCTCGCAGTTGACGGGACCTTAAACACCAACAAAACAAACAAACAACAAGCAGTCGACATAATCCCCCCGCCTCGGTGTCTACGCTGGGGGGAGCAGCGAATTGCGTTCGACACACCAGCTCTCATCTAGACCCGCCGCGGTGGCGTCGTGGTTAGCACACTCGGCAACTGCGCCAGTAGTTCTAGGTTCGAAACTGGACCGAGGTGGATCGGCTTCCTTCGGGCGAGAGAGAGGCCGCGAGTGTGCCTTCTTTCGGATGAGAAGTAAAACCGAGGTCCCGTGTGGGTGTACGATGGCACTTGCACGTAAAAGAACCCTCTCTACTACGCAACGGGTAGATGAGGCAAAATTTTCAGGTGCAGGAGCTCGTCCCCCGGCGTCGGTAGCATTCCCCAACGAACACTAGACCGATGATAAATAAGCGCAAGGGAGCAGCTTTGGTCGGCAACCGGCTGCAAAAAAGTTATGACCAATATATCGCCCTGTGTCCATTCAGAGGGACAAGATGGGTACCCTACCCTGCCATAGGCGGGAAAAGGGTTAGAAGTTGAGTTACACTAGTTCTCGTCAGATTACTGAAGTTAAACAGCGCAACCCCAGCTAGTATTGACGTGGGTGGCCGCTTGGGAAACCTGGGTGCCGTTAGTAACCAAAAATCGTCGCATTCGTGTAGTGTCCGCGCAGTCTCTGCATCAGAACTACACTGTGGACTGGGCTCTATTTACCTTGTAGTTGAAGGGCCCTAAAAAACCAACAAACAACAAATATGCTGAGGGAGAGAGAGTCAAGCAGCCATAACAGGCCAAACCCTTAGGAGGCTGCTTGTGTACGAGGTAGGTGTAGGGGATGTAGGAGAGGGGAAATTTGCAGCACCCAACGTTCACTATCAACCACCCATGTTGGTATTAACGTGGAGTTGCATTGCTTAACTTCAGTGATCTCACGAGAACTGGTGTGTCCAGTGCAACATGGGCGCAGTGGTTAGGTAGCACGGTCGGTAACTGCGTCAGTAGTTCTAGGCTCGATACTGGATCTAGGTGGGTTGGCTTCTTTTGGATGAGAAGTAAAACCGAGGTCCCGTGTGGTGTACGATGGCATTTGCACGTCAAAGAACCCTCTCTACTATGCGACGGGTAGATGAGGCAAAACTCCCAGGTGCGGGAGCTCGGTGGAGTGCCCCAAAGAAAAGTAGACCGACGATTAATAATGACAGCGGTTGCAGCATTGGAGACAGCCGGTTGCGGAAGAATCCATTCAATATGCCTTAATGGACATCCCCGCTCTGCCATAGGTGGGGAGAAGGGGCAATCCTTGCCGTTTCCCTTTACACTATCTAATACATTTCAGGTTTGTTTTTGCGTTCTTCGATGGTGTCTTAGGGCCCTTCAACTACAAGGTCATTAGAGCCCCGTCCACTGTATAGTTCCAGTGCAGTGACTGCACAGACACTACTACGCTTATGCGACGATTATTGAATATTAGCAGGACCCAGTTTTCCCAAGTGGCCACCCATGATAGTACAAGCTGGGATTGCGTTGCTTAACTTCAGCAATCAGACGGGAACTGGTGTATCCAACGCAATAAGCCGCTCCCTTCAGGTTTGTTAAACAAACAGAAATACAGTAGGCCTACCGCTACATGTCATCTTATCAGGCCTGATAATAGTAGCAGTAAACAACAGTAACGATCACCTGCTGGTCACCAAATCCATTTCCGAAAAAAAAAAGGTTCATTTTCCAAGACGTCATTTAGAAAATTTCATTTCGGCCTAATCATATTTGGTCCATCTAGCAAACGTAAACATCAATTCACAATTTGATTGTTCCCCTGAATACGACTGGTCAAGTTGGAGAATAAATAAACTACGTCCAAGTGCCCATGACGTATACGGTCACTGACGATAACAACTTAAGGATTTAAACATCTCATAATAAGTTCATGGGTAATAAACTTCTGCTTTCTTACCCCCACAGTCCTCATCAGTCATAAGATTTACTATCAATCGATAAGAACAACATTAAACACCCACACCGTCGAAAAATCAAAGGACCACATCTCATTCTACACATGGACAAAAAAATGGTCCTAAAAACAACAACAGCAATAATTATGGACATCATTTCTTTCACGATTTTTTTTCCACTCCTAAAAACCATTTATACACTCACCCACACTTGGGCATGGGTCGTTCACCCATAACTCTTATTAAACTACAGTAAAAAAAAAAACAACTGATAAACTCAAAATAATAGCATCATAAAAAACCAAAGCAACTCCCCTAAACCATTTCCCACCTAAGCCAGGGTAGCGGACCCATCTTTGTCCCTCAACGGACACACAGTGGCGATCTATTGGGCGGCATGTTTCCGCAGCCCCGGCTGCCGACCATTATCGTCGGTCTACAGTTTGTTGGGGCATTACACCGACGCCAGGGGGGCGAACTCCTACACCTGGATCCTTTCGTTCCTTTGTTGGTGTTTTAGGGCCCTTCAACTACAAGGTCATTAGAGCCCCGTCAACAGCGCAGTTCTTATGCAGAGACTGTACAGACACTACACCAATGCCCCGATTGTTGGGTATTAGCAGTACCCAGTTTCCCCAAACGGCCACCCATGTCAGTACTAGCTGGGGTTGCGCTGCTTCACTTCAGTGATCAGACGAGAACTGGTGTGTGTCTGACGCAATTCACCTCTCCCCCTACACCTGGAAATTTTGCTTCTGATCTAGCCTTTGCCTAATAGAGAGGGTTCTTTCATGTGTCAATGTCCTTGTACACCACACGGGACCTCCGTTTGACTTCTCATCCGACTGAAGGCGCACTCGGGGCCCGTTTGTCTCTCTCTGTCTCTTGCCCAAAAGAAGCCAACCCACCTCGATCCAGTAACGAACCTGGAACCACTAACGCACTAAAGTTTCGCAGGTTTGGTCGGCAACCGGCTGTGAAAAACCACTGTCCAATACATCGCCCCTGTGTCCATTCAGAGGGACAAGTTGGAGACGCGACCCTGCCATAGGCGGGAAACGGATTAGGAGTTGCTTTGCTTCTTGGGGACCAAAAAACATATCAGAACATGGGACAATGTGCTGTCCAATACTAAAAAAAAGGATGCCACTGCCGCGTCCTGAACTCGCCGTACAATTTCAACTCCCTCTATTAAAGGTTATCCCCCGGACAAGTAATTAATTGAGCATGTCAGTCAGCTTGTAGCCAAACAATTGCATCTTTCCCCACCCCCCCAATGTACCATCCGTCGACCAGCCTACCTGTCATTCTCCGTGTTTCAGGTGCGAATTTAATTAAATTTAATCGCCAATACCAGTCTTTAACGGGACACCGTTAATTATACGTCTGCGGTAGAGGTAGGGCTCAACAGTCTCCGTACTTCTCCATTAAAAAGGTAACATCGGACAATGAAATCGTGTTCAGACATAAAAAAAGGAGCAATTATCACGTCTATGTTATCCGCCCTTTTACGCCCTTTGCTCAAAAAACAGGCGACGGTGGTGACACACACCAACCAGGATCGATACTGGTACATAACAATAACAAACCAACTCTTACCCCTTTTCCCGCCTATGGCACATTCGGATACCCATCGGACGGAATTTTCAGCATCCGGCTGCCAACCACAGCTGCAACCCCTATGTTAAGTTATCTTCGGGGTACTCCACCGGGCTACTACACCCGTTTTGTATTGGACACACCAGTTCTCATCTGTTCACTGAAGTTAAGCAGCGCAACCCCAGTTAGTACTGACATGGGTGGCCGCTTGGGAAAACTGGGTACTGCTAGTATCCAAAAATCGTCGCATTAGTGTAGTGTCCGTGCAGTCTCTGCATCAGAACTACACAGTCGACGGGGCTCTAATGACCTTTGTAGTTGAAGGGCCCTAAAACAATAACAATGGAATGGAATGGGCAATTCCTTCTTTCTCAGTGCAGAGGAAGTCCCAGTCGGTCTTCTGACCTAAAACGATTAAAACGAAGAGGAAACGGAAAGAACACGTTTGAAATGTAGTACAATAAGGCCGTCCGATGACATCCCAAGTAACAACCCTACTTGTTTGAGGACTTCTTTTTGCAGGCTTAAAAAAAAGGAGGGTTGCAGAAGCAGCAGCTCAGGACGAGAAGGGGGAAACAACTCTAATAAATATTGAGAGGACTATTATGTCACACCCCCTTCACAATTTTTAAGGGGACACTTATTGTGATGAAATAAGGTGAACCAAATGCATAAGCAATGGGGAGGAGAAGGAGGAGGACCAGAGGGGGGGTGCGTACAGAATTACGGACCATGTATTAAAAAAAAAAGTCGCTTCTTTGCAACAAGAAAAGGACTTAAGGGCTGAATGGTCAACGGCGACACCGACAAAGACATCATCATCATCTCTATCAAACACCATCTTTGTGTCAAACGCCCCAAACTCCGGTTCATTCACACCACCAATAATGAACACTACACTCCATACTAATGTCCCGAATGTAAAAGCGGGTCTTTTGGAAAGGTCATGAAAAAAAATCTAGACATCCTCCTCTTGATCCTTATTTGATCCTCTCCCCTAGAGCATTTTCAAAAACCCTTACCGTCCTCTGATGGGAGGGAGTGGGGAAGATGGAGGGAGAAGGAAGCCCGTCCTATGGTGCTGTTTCTATGCATCAACTCTATTGTGAGGCACAGTACACCTTCTTTTTTTCGTTTTGTTGGTGGTTTAGGGCCCTTCAACTACAACGGTCATTAGAGCCCCGTCCACTGTGTAGTTCTAATGCAGAGACTGCACAGACAATTTTTGGGGTATTAGCAGTACACAGTGATCAGACGAGGACTGGTGTGTCCAACGCAATAAGCCGCTTCCCACAGAAGATCGCCGCCATGCCAAGGGCCTGGGACCGTGCCCCAACAACGTCATACCAGCCATATGGCCCTTATTATGACGACGACGACCCCAGCTAATGGCATTGCCAAGCGCGAAGGCGGCCCTTTCAGCTGACGATTAGGTCACATACCCACGAGGAGCAAACACAAATAACAGAGACAATCTTCCAAATGGGCCCTATGACAACCAGAAAAGGACCAAACAGTTGTTGACAATTTAGGAGAGAAAGAAAATGTGAGACAATGATGGCCATTCGTAACGTTTATTCAATTTGGCGGGATGTCTTCTATTAATATACCCACATCAACTGACCATAAGGGCCACTTAGACAAAATGACTCGGAGAGAGAGAGGACAGATTGAAGGTCTCTCTCACGATGGCCACATTTTTGGAGCTGCATCTACAAAGTAGGTCAACAATCTGCCGCATTTCGACTAGCCCTTGTCTATTTGGGAGAGAGGGAGTGTAAGATCGGTAAACATTGTCAAATAAAAGGACATGAAATTTTAACTGACCTATTACCCCCCTCTCCTCTGACGTTCATGACAATCCAAGTGTGGCACCGATGCCCCACTCTTGGGCCAAAACCCACAGCAATAGACTGTACTCTATCTCATTCCAAACTGGTGACTACGAGATCGATTCTGGTCGGCACTAAGTGTACAGAGATCACTTTAAGAAAGCCTTTGACAAAGAAAATGATAAGTCCTCAAAGTTAACAAGACGAGCAATTCTCTAAGCGGCCTTTTCAATCAGTTGAGCGATATCTGTCACACAATTTCCAATATTGCTATTCCGCCTGCCAGCCTCCGACAACGGGGAGATCATTAAGCTCTCATTATTTTAAGGGCCTTAAATCCCTCTCTTGCGGGCTTGCTGACAATTACTACATTTTACTCAACCATCAAGTCACTTACTAAAGTGACACATCTCGCAAGAACAACGATACTTGCAGAAGGTCCCCTCCAAGTAGAGGAAGGGGAGCACAATCCTCTTCTTCAAACTCTGCCTTGGGGCCCGTTCTTGCTTCTCCACTCCAGCGCTCAATTAACGATGAGTTTTCTTACTCAATCGCAATTTACAGGATACGCACGCAGGCACTCTTTAGAAAAGGACGATGGCCACCACCAACATCACCGTCAGTCAACTGAGAGAGGTCACCTCTCGTCGCTTGGACATGTGACAAGTACTAATGAAGGCGACTAGCTACAGGGTGAGAAATGCATCAGGACAAAAAAAAAAGGCAGATCAAATTATTGACAACAGCGAAAAGAGGAGTGCATAATGGCCCCCTCCATGCAGAGAGACAAGAAAAAATAAAAGATCAACATGACAAATGATGTCAATTAAGGAGATGTAAACTGCAACATTTTCTTCAAGTAGGACACAGGACCCCTGCCACAGACGGGTACCAACAAGATGCTCAAATTGAATAAACCTATAGGGAACAACAATGGATCAAAAGAGAGAGAGAGAGACAAAAGGAGAGTAGGAGGTGACGACGTTATGAAGCACTTTGCTTGAGTGCCACGGGTCCCAGTTACATAATGATGTACCTCACACAAAAGACAACACCAAAAAAAAAAAAAACGCCAAGAGACGTCTCTTGCATTCCCAGTGTTAACAGGATGTAGAATTAAAACGCCATTTTGTAATCAAACATAAAATAAAGTGTTGGTATTGCTGCCACTGATGGATTTAATGGAAAGGGGAGTAGAAAATGAGAGACTAGGACACCAGAGGGAATTGAGGAAGAATGGGGGGGGGAAGGGGAGACTGCATGTGGACACTAGAAAAATAACAGCCAGGACAACCCTCTTCATTCCCATCGCACCCCTCTTCCACAGTTGCATTTCAATGTGTTGAGGGAAACTAAATTCTGCTCATGATTTCAAAATAACGGGATGAGAAACCCGTCATGGACCACATCCACAACACGTGTCTGTCTGTGTATCATTTCTGAAAATGGCCTCGTTCCACACAACGGCACCAAAACCGCCCGACACAATAGAAATCTCTGCTGTAATAACTTACGCCGTAATGTCTGCAACAACTCGGGACTATCCAACCAAGTGCGACCACTTGCAAACATCCTGCAAGTATTAAATGTATTGGAGATGGTAAATACAGCACTTGACAGCATTTCGTTAATGGACTTGAGAACCCCCTCCTGTCCTCGTCTCCACCACAGCAGGTCCAGCCCATCCAGCAGTCAGCCAGTTGCTGCTGCTGTTACTACACTACAAAAACAAAAGACTTTCGATCCATAATTGACAGTGAGGAGCACAGAGAAGAGGGAGGGGAAAGGGAGTCATCGATGGAGCCAGACAATGGATAACGCCACTAGTTCTCACAGAAGACCAAGTCAAGAGCCGGTTCCTCTCACCAACACTAGACACTCGGGTTATCCAATTTACAAAACTAATATTTTGCTCATGTTCCGCGCACCTGGCATTTTCTCAGGACGCCAGAAATTGGATGGGTGCTCTACAACGAGAAAGAGAGAGTGAATTACAAGGGTACCAAGGATAGTGACAAGAATGATGGACTATGATTATCGATCGATTTTACAGCTCAAGCCCTACCTAACCTGCTATCTGGATCCAGGCTATTTGTAATCAGTGTAACGCTTTCGAACGAAGGTGCCTTGTTTAAAAAAAAGGTCCACACCCATCTCCTGCTTCTTCCACAATGTCTAGGGAGCGGCGAATTGCGTTGGACACACCAGTTCTCGTCTGATCTCTGAAGTTAAACAGCGCAACCCCAGCAAGTACTGGAAAGGGTGACCGCTTGGGAAAACTGGGTACCGCTAATACCCAAAAATCGTCGCATTAGCGTAGAGTCTGTGCAATCTCTGCATAAGAACTATGCTGTGGACGGGGCTCTAATGACCTTTGTAGTCGAAGGGCCCTAAAACACCAACAAATCCACAATGTCTACAGAACAATTCGTTTACCAACTTCGAGGCATGAAATTTTATCAGCAGGACCCTGACAGTGTGCATCATTACGTAATTTAACAACCAAAAAAAAAAGGGGCTCGAAAGGAAGGGCACTCAGAGCTGTCCACCGTCCCACGATCTGTTGGAAAACTCAACATCCACGACACCCCGTAGTCTGCAACTTTGAAGGGTTATACAACAGTGGTCAACAACAGTTCAAGTAACAAACAAGTCTCTTTCATTATTACTACTAACAAAAATCAACTTCCTGCCACAACTGCCCCTCACACCACTGTCCTCTTTGCACGACGCCACGGGACGCTGACCACTTTCATTTGACAAGCACACCAAAAAACAACGCACATGAAATACGGAGCAGTTTTATGACCTGGTCCCTTTTTCTTTACTTTTAGGGTGAATAACATTCTCACGACTTGACTGGAGTGGCCCGGGAGCAGGGGGAACAACATAAGAGGAATAAAAAAAAATCCTCTGGAGGACAGACGGACAAATGCAATAGAATTAAGATCCAGGTACGAAAGACGAACTTTCGTAAGGGTCCCCACTTTCCACGTTCCTAATATAAGAGTGGCCCCCTTCTGTACATTATATTCCTCTGACTGGGGTTACCCCAGCCAGGCGGCTGGAACCGTCAGGGATGTCTGTGGGGGGATGCCGGCCCACCTCACAGAAGACACTCGATGCATTAGAACCGTCTTTCTACGGTTGCAGTTATTTCAGTAGTTATTAACATCAACAGCCAAGTAGGGTGTAACAACGACGTAAAAGAGGTACTTGAGCGCCATGGACAAGGACCGACAGAGAGCGAGTGGGAGAGTCTTCCTGAAATGACATTAAAAAGATTTACCAGTCACCCTTTCACATTTACGGCTGCCTCGAAAACTGTTATTACTATGTAATATTATGAATGATGATGGCACACCGAAAAAAAAATCGATCTAATTATTAGAGGAGTCATACTTCAAAAGCTGTCTCGTCAAAACACCATGGCCCATCACCATTACTGCGCATTTTATTTTCGGCTGATGATAATATACCGTATATTTAGACTCAATCCAATTTACGTTCAAAATGTGCACGCCGAAAACGATGGAAAATCTGATGAGATGTCATCACTAAGGAGGAGTCATCAAAGTATGAATATAAAAAACAGGTCTTTAAACTATCGAGTGCTTTTAAAACATCCAAGTCATATGCTAAGGGTCTTTCTTAAGTCGAATATTAAAACGCCTTCGCTCAATCTTCTCATCGAAAGAAAGAAAAAAAAAATGTAGGCGAAGGATCCGAGCTGACATCCATGCTAAAGTCTGTGACAAGTTCCACATGTTTACAGATATTCAACTGGTCCAGGACAGCTTCACCAGCCCCTTTCCGTGGTAGAAAAATGACTCTCATCTTTTGACGCCATCTCACCACCATAGGCTATTAAAACACACCTCTCTCTTTCTCCTTTCCGATCATCAGCTTCTTCTTATCTTTCAGGACACAATAATAACTGACAAGAGTGTCTTATAGCTCCGAGGACAACAAACAGGCGGTAGCGACGTTTGAAATTTCAGTTTGCAGAGACAGCAGAGCAGAGCAAGTCTTACTTTTGAAAACCTTTTCACTGTCACTCGCGGTTGGACATTCTCTCTCTCTGTCTGTGTGCTGTCGCCTAAAACCTCTAAAGTATATTCAACTTGGGGTAAATTTGTCAAAGCATCTGTCAGCACCTGAAAATAATGATAACCTCAGGTCGAGAAATTGATAATGTGGAAGAGATTAGAGAGAAAGAGAGAGAGAGGGTTAAACATGGTAGACGATCCATCTTCCTGATTTGTTCCCCCTCCTAGTACAACCATATCACTCGTCTCTCAAGATGGAGATCAGAAAAGAGACAGAAGTAAGTTCCTGCGCCGCTTAACCTCAGGAGAGATGGGCTTAAAGCAAGTCCTCATCAAACACATCTCCTTCCCCCCTCCCCGGTTCAAATCTCTTTCCATGACAACCACCAACCAACTTCCCTTTCTTCCAACGTCCTATTTGAGGTAGTCACATGGATGACTCACGGAAGTGACGTATATTGATTATTATCAGGTAAACCAGTTCGATAAAAATAAAAGGGTGCGCAACACATTCTCAATTAAATGATGAGGCACAAAAGAAACTCCAAACCCTCCTCCCGCCTACGACAGGGTCGGGAACCCATCTTGTCCTTCTGAAAGGACACAATGGTGACCTATTTGACAGTGTTTTTCCTCAGCCGGTTGCCGATCAAAACTGCAACCTTTATGCTTATTGATCACCGGTCTACTATTGATTGTGGCACTCCTTGTTGTTTGTTGGTGTTTTAGGGCCCTTCAACTACAAGGTCATTAGAGCCCCGTCCACAGTGTAGTTCTTATGCAGAGACTGTACAGACATTACACTAATGCGACGATTTTTGGGTATTAGCAGAACCCAGTTTTCCCAAGCGGTCACCAATGTCAGTACTAACTGGGGTTGCGCTGCTTAACTTCAGTGATCAGACGAGAACTGGTGTGTCCAACGCAATTCATCGCTCCCTGTGGCACTCCACCGGGCTCCTACACCTGGAATTTTTGTCGCATCTACCCGTTACACAGAACTCCCATAGCAGATAATGCATCGAGTGTCTTCTGTGAGGTGGGCCGGCATCCCCCCACAGACATCCCTGACCGTTCCAGCCGCCTGGCTGGGGTAACGCCAGTCAGAGCAATCTAATGTAGAGAAGGGGAACGTGGAAAGTGGGGACCCTTACGGGAAAAACAGTTGGTAGTGTGTGGGGTGGACGGGGATATGGTGAGAGATAGACGGGAGGGGAGGGCTAGAACCCGCAGACCCGACCCTGCGACAGGTGGGAAAATGGCATGATGATGGCTCGTTGCATAACAGAGAGGGTTGTTTGACGTCCAAATGCCATCGTACGCCACACGGGACCTCGGTTTTACTTCTCATGCGAAGGAAGGCGCATTTGGGGGCCCCTCTCTCTCTTTCCCGCCCGAAAGAAGCCAACCCACCTCGATCCACTATCAAACAGAACCCTCAAGCACACTACCCACTACGCCACATAAGCGGGATATGACCTGGCCAGCAGATTAAAACTAAAAAAAAATTAATGTCCACCTAGTAAGTGGACATCTTAGTCTTATGACAGAAGGAAGAGAATGACCACGACACCCCACCGCACTCTTGTCATCAGATACACAAAAAACACTTCAAAAAACACCGCAAATGCAATTAGAAGAAAGTATGGACATAGGTCAATTCCGCGCCTCCACCTCTCGTTACAACATCTGTTGCCCAGGGGATAGAAAAAAAAATCGGCAGGGAAAGTACTGAACTCGAGTAACGTGTCCAAAACAAAAAACTCGTACCCCACTCCAATTTTCAAGCCTACCATTTTGATGACCTAAAGATCGCATCAACCTGAAAGAAACAATGGTAACATCATCTCGTTGCGCCCTGACCACTTTTATGGCCTTAGACAATTTCCGAACGAGACCATTCAAAGTGGGTAGTGATACTTGGTAAAGTCAGACAGGGGCCGGAAAGAAGAGACGCGAGTTATCTCAACAATTTCTGCAATGGCACACAGATGAAAGAAAACAGCCCTCAAAACATTAGCAGTCATTTAGCACCTTCCCCCCGTTTTTTTAAAAGCAGGCAAAACCTCGCAGCATCCATGCATCGAGACAAATGACCGACGGATGACCACAATCCTCATAAAATTGGACGTCAGAGGACTAGTATATCAAGTCCATACTTGGTGATGACGCATTTTAAGCTGCAGAAAAACAAGAGCTCACTTTTAACGACTTTTCGCGGACTGTCCTTCGGCCGAGGAGGGAAACCTACCGAAAAAAAAAAAAGAGGTAGGGGATTGGAGGACGGGGGGAGGCCAACAGCTACCTTCCAGAAATGGTAACGACACATAACAAAACAGAAAGGTATTCATGGAGCTTGCTTAGGTGAGTGAATGCTGTCGTCCGCTAAAAGCCAACCAACTTCTCTGTCCCATTGTCGCAAATCATCAAACGAACTGATAGCAACCCCATTCCCGCCTACGGCAGGGTCGGGTACCCATCTTGTCCCTCTGAACGGACGCAAGGGCGATCTACTGGACAGTGTTTTCCACAGCCGGTGTTGCGGACCGAAGCTGCAACCCTTATGCTTATTGTTCGTCGGGGTATTTCACCGACCCCAGGGGTAAGATCCTAAACCACGAAATTTTTGCCTTACCTACCAATTGCATAGTAGAGGGGGTTCTTTGTCGTGCAAACGCCATCGTGGTGTTAGTGGTGACAAGATGTTAATTAACTAAAAGTTAGAAATACACTCAAATTGCAGACAGGTTTACTAGCAGGGCCCGCTCTAAGGGGGAGCAACCCGGACATTTGTCCGGGGCGCCATTTTGGCTGTGTGAGATCAGAGCACGCGAACTGAGCGCTGCTTCAAGAAGCGGTAATTTGTCCCTTTGTCCGGGGCGGCATCAGTGCTAGAGCAGGCGCTGTTACTAGTAACCGGCAGGTGTTATTTTACAATTCAACTACCAACGCTAATCAAAAGAAAGGGTTGAGAGGTCAACGAGGGTCGCGTGTATAGAGTGTTTTGCAAATAAAACACCACTGATTACATACAATTTTTCAAATGGGTCAACTAAAAAACAAACCGGGCCACACACAACAGTGCTGAAGATATCATAGTAGCTCGAATTATAACGGTAACAGGACTGACCCCCATCACCTTTAGAATGAAATACATAACACGATTATCATCACCCAATTTTTGTAAAAAAGTCAATATATATGCGAAACATTACTGAACAATAAAAACAAAACCTAACCGCAGGAAAACAAAACAACAGTAATAAAAAAAAAAATGGTTATAACATACAGGTGAAACATGATGCGCGATTACCGTTCAAGTTCGCCACCTGCATCCAGCTAAAGAATTTGACCAAATTTACAAGCAAAACGCCACTTAAGATGAGAGTGACGGGGGTAAGTGGAGAAATAAACCCGAATAAATAGTGGAAATGAACATTTCTTTTATTAAATTACATGTTTGAGATGTATTTGCTCATAACACGGTTCTCTCGCCCTCTCCCCCACTCCCTCTTTTCTCTCTCTCTCTCGTCCTCTAGCTCTTCATCTCTCTTCTTTCCCTCTCGCTCATTCTCTCGCCCTAGCTCTCTCTCTCTCTCTCATTCTCGCTCGCTCCCTCATCTTTTCTAGTTTTCACTCTCTCGCCCTCGTACCTCTTGCTCTCTCTCTCTCTCTCTCTCGCTCCCTCGCCCTCTCGCTCTTTCTCTCTCTCGTCCTCTCGCTCATTCCCTCGCCCTAGCTTTCTCTCTCATTTTCGCTCGCTCCCTCATCCTTTCTAGCTCTCACACTCTCTCTCCCGCTCGCTCTCTCTCGTCCTCTCGCTCTTCCTCTCTCCCCCTCTCGCTCATGCTCTCGCCCTCGCTCTCTCATTCTCGCTCGCTCCCTCATCCTTTCTAACTATCTCACTCTCTCTCTCGCCCTCTTTCTCAACTCCCCCTCTCTCTCGCTCCCTCTTTCGCTCTGTATTTCTCTCGTCCTCTTGCTCTCTCTCTCGCCCTCGCTCTCATTCTCGCCCTCTCCCTCATCCTTTCTCGCTCTCACTCTCTC
>JAAFCE010004287.1:3738497-3754306 GCA_013389805.1 Trigoniulus corallinus
GCAGCCATCGTCGATATTATAACATTATTATCAGATTTATTCAAACACACGAATCTCTGAAGTAATTTGGGAGTTTATTAAACTCCAAGAAGACATCTACAGTCATTTCACTTACAGCACAAGTGGGATTTCCTACATCACAGTCAATTACATACAACCTTCAGCGCACATGCAATAACGTGCTTTTTTTTCCTTTCTGAAATTTGGGCAAACTTGTTTATCTCGGAAATAAAGCATATCCTATGCTTTAAGCCTCCCATCTCAAAATTTCAACTTATCGTAGCTGTTTCTGATTTTCTTCTCCTCCTTCTTACAGAGACAGGGGGGGTGAAGAAAAAAAAAACCAACATGATATTTTCCAATATTGTCTGGCGCAGTAGGTAGCGTCCTCGGTAACTGCCTCAGTGGTTCGCCGTTCGATACTGGATCGAGGTGGGTTGGCTTCTTTCGGGCGAGAGGGAAGCCCCGAGGGCACCTCCCTTCCGATGAGTAGTAAAACCGAGGTTCCGTTGTTGTAACAACGGCACTTGCAAGTCACACAACTCCCCATCCACCCTACGCACTACCATATCCTTACGAACAACCTGCTCCCACGTCCGCTTTGGCGCCCCCTTCCCCGGGTGCTTCTAACCACCAGCATTCCTGTAATGGACCTAACGAGCTCTTTCTCCCCTCTTCTCATTACATTCTCCTCTCCTCCCATCTACTCTCCCTCAGTTTTTCCGCGATGTCCTTCACTCCAAGTTACCTCTAAACCACTTGCTCCTAACTATGCAACGGATAAATGAGGCTAAATTTCCTGGTGTAGGTGCCTCTGGTGGGCAGCCGGTTGCGAAAAAAACACCGTGCCATAAACCATCCTTGTGTGCATTCAAAGGAACAAGATGAGCAGCCTGCCATAGGCGGGAATAGGGTTGAGCTGCTCTGTTTTGTTTGCGCACAAAAATACCAGTCAATGCCGTCACGTCACGGTCTCTTATCACCAAGTCCTACAATTCTAAAGCTTTATCCAGAAATGCGCGAGTCCCACTCCTTCGCTCGCCCTCTTTGAAAACGGTGCCTTTAAATAAAGGCCACAATTTCGCACACCATACAACTCTGACACTCTTTCAAAGGCGTTGCCATTATATGGATTTCCAATCCGTAAACTTTAACGACTAGGTTATTTAAAGAAAAAAAAACGTAGAGGGAAGACAAAAGTGGTTTATTAGGACTGGTGAGAAGACGCGATCCACTTACTCGATCAAAAGCTTTAGCCCAGTCTGTGTAATTACGTGCCTCATTTCTGCACCTTTGATGTCTCTACTCGTTGTCATTTGTACCATTTAAGTACATCGATTGCACCAACATTGTCACGGAAGGCGGGCCCTTTACAACCATCAGAGTGCACTGAACTGCTACTGCTCCTTCCTGCCTCACGCCTTTTCTACAGCAAACACTACGTTGTCCAGAAAAGACCAAAAAAGCCTAAGCTGCCCAATTCGGAGAGAAATAAAATAAAAATTGTGAAATATTAGTCGCTAAAAAAATAGCTCTTCGAACGAAAGGAAACTAAAATCTAAGAAGACTGTGCGGCCAAGTTGCGTTGGACACACCAGTTCTCGTATGATCACTGAATTTAAGCAACGCAAACCTACGTTAGTACCAACACGGGTGGCTGGTAGAGACCGTTGGATGCTGCAAATTTCCTCTCCTACATCCTCTACACCTACCTAAGGCTGGTGTTTTAGGGCCCTTCAACTACAAGGTCATTAGAGCCCCGTCCACTGTGTAGTTCTGATGCAGAGGCTGCACAGACACTACACTAATACGACGATTTTTGGATACTAACTGTACCCAGTTTTCCCAAGCAGCCACCCATGTCAGTACTAACTGGGGCTGCGTTGCTTAACTTCAGTGATCCGACGAGAACTGGTGTGTCCAACGCAATTTGCCTCTCCCTTGAGGAGCGGGGATAGACAGCACCTGGTGGGACATAGACGGAAGTGAAGGGCAAGAACCGACAGACCCAACCCTGCCACAGACGGGATGAGGGTATGATGATCAATTTACGTGGGCATTTCGAGAAGTCCATCGTCGCAGGACGGAGACACACAGAGAGAGAGAAATCCCTTATTTTGCTTTTTTTTTTCATTAACCGCCCCCCCTTCCCTTCTCTTCGAAAAACGAACCACAGAGCACAGACACAAAATTACCACGGGGTATCTTTTTAATGGCACCACAGTTCCATCCATTTTTTTGTCTTGTCGTCTATATGCCATAAACCACAGAAGTAGTTTGGACACTTCTTTGTTCCTACAAAATATGACTGCAGAGAAGGACAATACAGAGATATTAGATAAAACATTAAAAAGGTTCCAACAACACCTTCTTTCACCTCGTTTCAAAAATCAAGAGAGGACGGGAAGGGGGGAGGGGGGGGGGCACAATCTGATCAAACTTTTGAATCCAAGGTTGTGGTGACAGAGACAGGATTACCCTGAAAGCATTATGGATGTGACATTACACTACAGAACCTGTTTTATATTTCTACATACATACGTAAGGTTTTGCATACGGAATTCATAACGCGTGATAGGAATTATATGAGCAGCACCGACACCTTCAAAACCGGCAGGTAGGCGCCGCCGAAAACACGTTTTAATATTCCTTCTTTCAGAAACAAACTACGAATTCAGGTGACAAGATAACCACCACTGCAGCAGAGTGGGCCACTTTCATTTCTTGTATCAAACATCTCACAATTTAGAACGGTGTACATAAATTCCTTAGACTTGCCGCATTTATAAACCAAAAAAAAAAGACCAGGTGCCGACAGGCCACGTTTTAATTGTGAACCCTTGCAGTACTCTTCCCAAAAGCAAAGGCCAATTGTTGTTGTTTGTTGGTGTTTTAGGGCCCTTCAACTACAACGGTCATTAGAGCCCCATCCACAGCCCACTTCTTATGCAGAGACTGCACAGACACTAAACTAATGAGACGATTTTTGGGAATTAGCAGTCCCCAGTTTTCCCAAGCGAACGCCCATGTCAGTACTAGCTTGGGTTGCGCTGTTTAACTTCAGTGATCAGACGAGAACTGGTATGTCCAACGCAATTCGCCGCTCCCTAGCAAAGGCCAAAATAAGTCACCACCAGTTGTGACGAAGAGCAACTCTTAACCCTTTTCCCACGTTATGGCAGGGTCGGGTACCCATCTTGTCCCGTCTAAATGAGCACACGGGTGATCTATCGGACGGTATTTTCCGCAACCGGCTGCCGTCCAACGCTGCAACCCCTATGCTTATTTATCGGCCTGTCTAATATTCGTTGGTGCACCGCACCGAGCTCCTACAACTGGGAATTTCGCCTCCTTTAACCGTTGTATAGTCTTGTCCGTAAGGATAGGGCAGTGTATGGGGTGGACGGGGACCTGGTGGGAGATGGACGCGAGTGGAGGGCTAGAACCCGTAGACCCGACCCTGCAACAGGTGGGATAAGGGTATGAAGATGATGATGATGATTAACCGTTGTATAGGAGAGAGAGAGAGTCCCGTATACCACACGGGACTTCGGTTTTACTTCTCATTCGAAGGTAGGGGTACTCAGGGCCTCTGTCTCTCTTTCGTCCCGTAAAGAAGCCAACCCACCTTGGCCCAATATCATACCGAGAACCACTGACGCAGTTACGGAGCACGCTGCCTACTGCGTCACTGAGGCGGGCCCTTACTGAGATCATAGTGCAGCCAAGGTGCGTTGGACACACCAGTTCTCGTAAGATCACAGAAGTTAAGCAGCGCAAGCCCACGTTAGTCCCAACATGGGTGGTTGGTAAAGAACATTGGATGCTGCAAATTTCCCCTCTCCTACGTCCTCTACACCTGCCTCCTTATGTCCCGCAAGCAGCCTCCTAAGAGTTCGTCCTGTTATGGCTGCTTGGCTTACTTCCCAAACCATGACAATATTCCATCATCATACCCTTATCCCGCCTGTGGCAGGGTCGTTTCAGCGGATTCCAGCCCTCCACTCCTGCCTACGGTAGTAAAAAAAATAATTCGCAACGACCGGTGTATGTTCGGAGTATTGCGAAGAGGCAAAGGACGAGGATCTCAATTTTTTTACCTCGCCCCCCTCTCCAACATTATTATTATTCTCGTCATCTTTTAGTAAATCAACAAGGAAACTTTTTGTTGGTACAACAAACAACGACGCAAACCTCTACAAACATTTCTTTATTTAACTTTCAAATAAGTCAAGCTGCCAATCAACTTCGTCTGTGACATTGATTGGCACCACCACATTTTTGGCCAATTTCGGGATCTTCCCAAGATCTCCTATTTTTAGTCTCCCCTCCACCAGCCTCGCTCCAATAGTGTCAAGAAAACACTAATGAAAGTTTCCACTCATTTCACATTCATTAAGCTTTTCTCATCCTCCCACATATTAACATCACAGTACTTAACTAATAATAGGTGTAAATAATTGATTCGCACAGGTGAAAATAGGGTGCCGACAGCACTCAGGTGAGTACTTAAGGAGTAGCAGTAGTAAGACTACATTAAAAGTCAATAATAATCGCCAACCTTCATTCAAACGCCTTTTTCATAAACTACAATCAACAAGTCCTGAATTTTACCTAAATATGTGACAAACACTACACCCACACTCGATATTCATCTAGCCCCCCCCCCCTCAAAATAATATATTCTGGGGTACCGTTGGACTGCTGTGGAAGAACAGGTCCCGTCTTCTATCGAGCGAGACAGAGAAAGGTCCCGAGTGCGCAGCGCCTGCTCTAGCCGCCCCGGACAAAAGGACAAATTGCCGCCCCTTGAAGCAGCGCTCTGCTTGCGTGCTCTGTTCTCAAATGCCCGGGTTGCCCCCCCTTAGAGCGGGCCCTGGAGTGCGCCTACCGTCCAGTGAGATGCAAAACCGTGGTCCCGTGCACGGAACAACGTTCTTTACTATGCAACGAGTAAATGAGGCAAAATTCCCAGATGTAGGAGCTCGTACCCCTCCCCGGCGTCGGTGAAGTGTCCCAACGAAAAGTTGACCAACGATCACTAAGCATAGGTTTCGTTTCGTTGGTGTTTTAGAGCCAATCACCTACAACGACCATCGCAGTCCCATCCACTGTGCAGTAGCTCTAGTGCAGAGTCTGCACAGGCACACGCTGTTACGACGATTTGGATATTAGCAGTACCCAGTAAATCCAAGGGGTCACCCAGCCTAGAACTAGGTGGGGTTGCGTTGCTTAACTTCAGTGATCAGACGAGAATTGGTGTGCCCAATTCAATAAACCACTCCCCCCGCTTTCGTAGATCGGCTGGACTCACTGTCATTTCGTCTCGAAGAAATATTTCATTCGACGCATAACCGTCCCAAATGGAGAGGAGAGGGTAGAAACAAGGAAAGTTCGACTGGAGTAAAAATCAGTGGGAAGTAAAATGACCGAAGAGTTTGGGGAAAGGGGGGTAGGATGAGAGTAACTTGAAGTAGGTGGTTGTAGGTCCATCAAAGGTGCATATTCATGATTCTCTTGTGTGTTTTTTTTCTCTGTAAACCTGATACCAGAGGCGTGAGGATTTTTGATGCTTCTGAGGTCAACTTAAAAGGTTATTTTCATGGCTCGCAAAATAAATAGTAAACACCCACCGTTCACCCCAGGGAGAAAAAGTATTGTTCCCCGCACGGCGCGCAACACCAGCAAATACTACAGACTCATTTCCTACACAACTAATATTTCAAAAAAAAAAAACTACTTCATTGAAATTCTAGGAACATAAAATGAGAGGTGGGATGCTGAACGACGTACTTCATTAAACACTGCCATTTTTCCAAGAGGTGGGAGGACCTCCCAGGGCTCCTCCGCCCGCAAAACAATTTTTGTCCTTACAAGTGGTTAGCCATTACCACCCATCCGCCTTTGACCAACAGCAACCAGGCAAAGACTTTCTCCTCGCGCATTTCCACAACAATTTCACCACTCCATGACCTGTGAACGAATCGCAGTCCTGACTTAAGACATTTCAAAAAAGACACCTCTTGTTGTCATGTTACATCTTCGCATGAATGCAGTCCAACCACTCTTCTTAACGAGAATTCTTTTAAAGGCCAAATACAACTCTACCCCACCCAGCTAGTACTAGCATCAGTGACCGCTTGGGAACACTGGGTACAGCTAATACCCCCAAAAAAACGTCCTAACAGAGTACCGTCTGTGCAGACTCTGCATTGCAACTCTGCAGTGGGCGGGTGCTCCAATAACCAGTATAGCTGAAGAGCCCTAAAACACCAACGAAACAAATTTAACTCCAAACTCTTTTTCCCGCTTATGGTAGGATCAGGTACCCACTTTTGTAAAACTGAGTCACATGGGCGATTTAGTCGACGGCATTTATTTACGCAGCCGACTGCCGACCCAAATGCCTCAATCCCTAGGCTTTCATTGGGGCACGATTTCCGCCATTATGTTCATCCTACTCCCCATCGGCCTACCCGAGGCTTTTCTTCACGCCGGAAAGAAGTAGTCAACCTATTTTGATCCAGGATTGAACCTGAAACCACTGGATGCAGTAGTCGAGCAGGCCACCGAGACGGCTGTCATACTCACAAAAAAAAATCAAACTGCACATGGTTTCACTTAGCACAGCGATCCCTTGCTGTCAATAAATGCCTAAAGTTAAGAAATGTGGATAAGTTGGGTTTAAAGGCACAGAAAGGGTCTCGTCTCACAAATGGTACATACAGTCCCCATGTGTCACCCCCCCCCCCCCAGTTTCCTGTTTGTTGGCGTTTTCGGGCCCTTCAACTACAAAGGTCATTAGAGCCCCGTCCACAGCATAGTTCTTACGCAGAGGCTGCACAGACACTACACTAATGCGACGATTATTGGGTATTAGCAGTACCCAGTTTTCTCAAGCGGCCACCCATGTCAGTACTAGCTGGGGTTGCGCTGCTTAACTTCAGTAATCAGACGAGAAATGGTGTGTCCAACGCAATTCGCCGCTCCCATCTTGGACACACCAGTTCTCGTCTGATCACTTAAGTTAAGCAACGCAACCCCAACAAGTACTAGCAAAGGTGAACGCTTGAGGAACACTGGGGACTACTAACACCCAAAAATCGTCGTAACAGTGTAGTGTCTGTGCAGACTCTGCGTTAGAACAACGCAGTGGACGGGGGGCACTAATGACCACTGTAGCTGAAGGGGCCGTAAACCAGTAAACCAGTTCTTATCCAAATCGTCAGTTAAATGTCAGTACTGTCATCTACGTGACAAATGGTCACCGAGACATTATTAAACATGTATGGGCCACAAAATGCACAGGACGGGATGGTGACTACTTTCTATGTAATGAGAGAATTACACTTGTGGTTGCCAAAACAAATAATAGATGTTTTTCAACTTGACACATGCACCCACACACATAACACTCTGATGGTAAATGACTTAAATCGCCTTACTCATGTTCACACAACAGAGGACGATCACTCATCAAAGGGCTCAACTGTTGACTTGCCAGCGAAAGATTCTGGGCGAGCGTTTGCCACAGCACATAACCTAGAACACGTCATCAGCAGGACGACACAAGACAATGTCTTCTAGTAAACTAAACACGATGCTATTCACATACAAATGGGTTATGGGTCAAGAAACTCACCTTTACTCCTATTTTCATCTATAAAAATTACAGCGCGATAACGATAGAGACCTCTTAGGACGATAACGCTAAAGATTAATGAAAATACGCTACAAAAACGACAGCGACAATTGTAGCAACAGAAGGAGGAGCAGGAGGCGGCTCAAAAACAAAAGCCTCATCAAATACCAGGAAAGGTGATGTGTTGCACACAATAATTTCAAATAAAGTGCCAATGAACACTATCTTCCAGTTACCTTTTGCTAGGAGACGACGACGACGACCACATCAGGACTTGTTTTCACAGTTTGCTCCCCTCCTTTTCTTACTTTTCAAAGTGGACAAACATCAATCCATCTTGGTGCCACAAAACTTGTCAAAAAAAAAGACGACAAGAAAAAAAAAACGGGACCCACGAAACGATGTCAGGATACCTATCAGGAATGAGTAATTGGTTTCTATTTCTTGATCAGCCACCAACTAACCTTCTGGGGTCCTTTCCTCAAGACACATATCAAGAGAAACGTCGCAAACTTTTACAACTCCACTTTGGAGTCCCCGTCACTCTCTTGCCCCCCCCCCCCTTTTCTTTCCTAATCATATTTGTTTGAAAATCAAAATATCCTAAGAAAGATATCCCTCTAGAAATTACAACCGGTTGCCAACCAAAACTGCAACCCCGTCGGTCTACTGCTTGTTGGGGCACTCCATCGGGCTACTAGAACTAGGAATTTGGCCTCATCTACCTGTTGCATTGTAGAGAGGGTTCTCTGACGTGCAACTGTCCTCGTACACCACACGGGACCTCGGATTTACTTCTCATCCGAAGGAAGGCGCACTCGGGGCCTCTCTCTCTCTCTCCTTCTCTCTCTTTCGCCCGAAAGAAGCCAAACCAGTATCGAACCTAGAACTGCTGAAGCAGTTACCATGCTTGCTACCCACTGCGCCACCGAGGCGGGACGCCCCAACATTAAACATTTCTTCAACAACAAAAATAAATAAATAAAATGCATTTATTCGTGTAAGACAAATGAAATAATGAACTGGAAATGCCGAGAAGAGAGCATTTTCGTTAACTTAGTTGCAAAATAGACCATCATTTAATTTGAAATCCTCAAAAGGGTTTTATACCGGCGACAAAGGTAACACTAAAGAAAACATTTTAATTTGAATTAAACGATTCCCTCGATTTCCGCAAAGAGAGGGGAGCCTACTTTGCTACACCATAATGCCATTTTAATGAGCTGATCTGCTTTATATCCTTGCTTTTATTAAGACGTCGTCTGAGACCTTTTTTATTATTTGCGTGTTCCTTGTTACTTTCTTCTCTGTTTCAAGTCGTTTCTTCAAAATACCCATAAAAAGCAACAAAACCTTATCTCGATCACACTCTTGTTGGTCTTTTAGTGACTAACGGAAAGAAAAAAAAACAGTGAGGGTAAGACAAGCCACGCCACGTTGCTATCACGATACACACTGCAAAATCACAGCAAAAACAAAACAACTCCTAACTCTTTTCCCCTTATGGCAGGGTCCTGTCCCTCTGAATGGACACAAGGGCGATCCATTGGACACTGTTTTTCCACCGCCGGTTCCGGAGCACAGCTGCAACAACCACTATGCTTATTTATCGTCCGTCTACTGTTGGTTGCGGCACTCAACCGAGCTGCTCCTACACCTGGGAATGGTGCCACATCTACCCGTTGCATAGTAGAGAGGGTTCTTTGACGTGCACACTCCATCGTACACCACACGGGACCTCGAGTTTAGCTGTCATGTGAAAGAAGGCGCACTCGTGGCCTCTCTCTTCGTACTTTGCTTAGTGTAAACACATCAAATTAATACACTAGGTAAGAATTTAACAATCAGTAAAAGGAAAAAGTGCCTAGGAAAGAACGTAAAACTGTTTCTATTCGCGTGTTTCCTACATGGGACACAAACAATTGAGTTATAATGGTCAACGACAATGACATTACTGATATTCACAAAGCAGTACTGAAACGACCTGGAAGCGGCTTATTGCGTTGGACACACCAGTTCTCGCCTGATCACTGAAGTGAAGCAACGCAAGCCCCAGCTATTACTGACATGTGTGGCCGCTTGCGAAAACTGGGTACCGCTAATACCAAAAAAAAAATCGTCGCATTAGTGTAGTATCTGTGCAGTCTCTGCATAAGAACTACGCAGTGGACGGGGCTCTAATGACCTTGTAGTTGAAGGGCCCTAAAACACCAACGTACCAACTGAAACTACCTGTAGGTAGCGCATTAACAATTCCTCGATCTCCTTACTTCATTTAGACTGGTTACAACTGCAAATGCTGCACATTCCTGTCACTTCAACTGGGATCCCTATTTGAAATGAATGACACAATGACAAGTTGTTTCCAATAAAATCAAGATTTGACAACGGATTTGCCAAATATACTTCGGTTCACACTATTTTAATTATATAACGAGTAAGCGGAAACAATATTGAATGGATACGCTTACGAACCGTCATTTGGATTTGACATAAAACTTCCTTGTTGACAGAGGAGATATCAAACCATAACACCCAGTTTGAATTTCAAAACTCTTGACAAACTAAACCTACAGAAATCAACCGGATTAGTGATAGCCCCCCGCAACGGTTTACTGAGTTGGACACACCAGTTCTCGTCTGATCACTGAAGTTTAGGAAGGCAACCCCAGGCTAGTACTAGAATGGGTAGCCGCTTGAGAAAACTAGGTATCGCCAAGACCCCAAAATTGTCGCATCAGCACAATGTCTGTGCATTACAACTACGTAGTGGACGAGGGCTCTAATGAGCGTTGTGGTTGATGGGCATTAAACACCGCCAAGCCCTGATCCAGTCACATATCCACGATCAATACATGCCAATGACTTACAGCACAGGAGAATGGATTATTGTTGTTGTTGTTTGTTGGTGTTTTAGGGCCCTTCAACTACAAAGGTCATTAGAGCCCCGTCCACAGCATAGTTCTTATGCAGAGACTGCACAGACACCACACTAATGCGGCGATTCTTGGGTATTAGCAGTACCCAGTTTTCCCAGGCGGCCACCCATGTCAGTATTAGCTGGGGTTGCGCTGCTTAACTTCAGTGATCAGACGAGAACTGGTGTGTCCAACGCAATTCGCCGCTCCTGGAGAAACTTGCAAAACGGATTTGTAAATTTTTTTTATTTCAGAAGATGATCACGGACCCTACTCTGCCACAGGCGGGAAAATAGGATGACGATGACCATTTCAGAAGATCATCCCATTATTGAGAATAGTAATCTATTAGATTTTTAAATAGCTTGACAGCAAATTTGAACATTGAAATGAATGGCAGACGTGATTTTTATCGGACATCCCCCAAAATGAGCTCGGTACTCTCTGAAAAGAACTTCACCAAATTCCATAAAAGAGGGGTGTCAACCGTGTAAAATGCTATATACAAAAGAGATTTGTTCTGTTGCTCACCACCTATCTTTTCTCAAAGTTATTCACAAGTATCCTCTCTCCATCTCTAAGGTCTTCAAATTTAACAATTTAGAGTAAAACAAGTTTATAAAAAGCTTTCAAACGTCAGGTCGATGAAAGTAGGCAAAAGAGGAGGGAGGGATGAAATATGCCATAGCTTAAAGGTGAAAGGGCCTATAATAGGCAACGAAATTACCACCACCCGTTCTTTTGAACAAACTCACCTAAATATTTTCAAAGCCTCTGGCCAGATTCACGTCGTCTATCACAAACCTTAACAAGGAGCTGACCAGCCCTTCAACCTTAACTTACCCAGGGGGATCGGTCAAAAAATAAGTTGCCCATTTTCGATCACAACCAGGTGTGTGTTTTATCAAGACAAAAAAAAAAGTGAACGTCGTGCTGAGTCAAACCTCTGACCTATTATAAATCAATCGCAGAGTAAGTAGTAGACAATCCCCACCTAGAAAATTATGGCAACATGTCCAAGGTCCTTCCTTCATCCCTCCCCATTCTTAGGTCATCGCCAGCGGCTCTACCAGTACTGTCAGCACCAAAGTATTCAAATAAATTAGGTCATAAACTTTAACTTCGTATTTTCGGCTGCTTTCAAATAGTAGCAATATTTAAGCTGAAATTAAACGGTATAAATCATAGATTTAAAAACCTAACGAGGAGGAGGAGCTAATTTTCTTGAAAGAAGATGAATGTTTGAAATAAATGTCAATCTTCAAATAAAATTGAGCTGTATGGAAAAAAAATTGAAGTCTCCGTGTCTAAAGTTCCTAAATCTTCACACAAAATCTCTAAATTGGAGACACTTCTTAACAGTATGCAAAATTCACAATGTATCTCATTAAGCCCATGTCAGCCTGCCTTAAAAATTATGAGGCCCATCATACATAATTAGACACTGTCCAGTGTCACCTTTACAACCTAACTCCATATATAATTCTAGTGTACTGACAACTAATTGATGCGTTAAAAATGCAAGTAAAGTCGTCTGAAATTTCAACAAAAAAAATTAATAATAAATCATCTCTAATTAATTAAAGTGACGATATAATAATTCAATGGTGGTTCAGAGTTCACTGTTAGATTAAACGACGGAAGTTTTATTTGGAGTGTATCATTTACGACTGCTAAAAAAATCATAATGAAGTTGTTTTTAAGACCTGAAAATTTACGAAAACAAACTTTCAAGATTACTGGGATAGACAAACAGCAGTAACAACTCAATATTAATTTGGCAATGTGAAAAGCATCATTTCATTTCTATCGAGGCTCTTCGATTATCCCTGTAAATAAACGCTATCTCAACGTTGTTTACTTATCATGACATATCTGCTTGTCAATCACATGCAAGTTTATGAAGTCAGTCAACACACGGTTAATCCTTCTTTAACTTCCAAGTTTGTTTCAGAAGGAAATCAAAGTATGCCATGGAGGAGGAGACTTCCTAACTTTTAGTTTTCAAAGTTACGTACTTTCAAAAGTCGCAGAACACATTATAAATTTCAAACCGGTCCAACGTCATTACATGAGATTACTAACCACAAAACTTGAAGGGGAAAGTAAAATTCGGTTTGTATCCAAGTGAGACGACGTCCCACCCACGCAATGGGAAAGGACATCATCAACAATGTCCAATACCTGTCAATGCGGGAAGTGTTAAATTGGCATGCATCCTCATCATCATCATCATCCTACTTTTTCGGTAGCACGTATTTCCATTTTTGCAACTAAACCCATCGACTGAACTTCTTCAAGAGTTCATAATAATCATAATAATAAATGTAAACGATACAAGTCATTAATCCTACAAACGAACTTGGAAAATCGCATCTTTAAAATAAAAGTAAATCATTCCATAATAACTCACCGAACAGTTTCTTCATATCATCGGTGCTGATGTAAAGATTTAAATTCCCTTGTGTCACTCCCAAAAGTCCCACAAGAAGAGTGCCGATGATGTACCAAGCAACCGTTGACATTTTCTAAACACTATTCGTAACGTTAGCATGGCCAATGCACCATTTCAACCGCCATCAACACCATCAGCTAGCTACACGATTATCTAGAACAGACTGGAAGTTTAGAAAAATGCAACAATCGCCAAAGCATTGATGCTCGTCTCACTCAATTGCCGTCCACCAACACCACCACCACTTGGCTTGCTTGCATTGAACCTCAGCGTCATCTCGCGATTAGCAACTCACAACAAACGCCTGTCTGTGCGCGCGCGCGCAAACACACGACAATTTCTGACACTCTTCAATGCATCATCTCTTTTCACTCCAACGCTCGTATATTACATAGTTTAGAGTTTATCTTTTCACTTTACCTCTCCAGTTAGTCCATTAATTGATTGATGTTTGATTCAACATTAACACCCATCGTCAAAATTAGCACCATTCAACGTTAACAAATACCCCGACGCACAGCCTTATCGCCAGGTGGCAGCACTCGGAATGTCAAGATATTGTCTTCAGCCTGAACCACGACAAAACTAGGATATTTGAAATGATTTATGGTCTATCTATAGCAGTCAGAAGGAATCGCTAGTAAAGTGAGTGCATAACATATAACTCCTTTCTTACCATCTAGAAGTTACGAAGGAAAACAACTAGGGTTGAAACAGCTTCGTATGGAAGGCAGATGACAAAAGGAACGATTGTGTTCTGCGCGTTGTACAGCACCGCTTGACGGTGTCCCCTGTAACTAATTAGCTAAATATTTACATGGATTATAACATTTCTTTTCATTCATTTTTACCTCTTCTGGAGTATTGTAACCGAGGTAATAAGGCTGCCGGTAATAATACATTTCTTTTTTTGGAATTTTTATTTCTCAGTTGATTAAGCGACTTCAAACACTTTCAGTCTGCCTTATACATGAAGCGCCGTTATCCCACTTCCGGAACTCGACTACAGAACCGACATCTACAAACAGAAGATAGTCGAAATTGAGTGCTACGAAGTTGAGATTTTTAGTGCTTCTTTCTTTTTGATATTTTTTAATGTAGTTTTATTCATGCTGTCGTCACGCTTAAGGATTTAAAACAGTAGTGTAAACTAGCAAGGGAATTTGACAATATTCACTTGTTCGCTGAATTTTTTTTTGTTCGGACAGACAGTAAGTAGATTCTAACAATTTCGAAAGTGAGAGGTTGAAGGATTTCATAGCGTTGAAGCACAATTCTTAAATCTTTCAAGTTTTCTTAATTTCAAAATCTTCTTAAGTTTTTCAAAGATGACTACAGCTGCGAGACCTACTTTTGACACGGCCAGAGGTGGCCAGGGGAGAGGAGAGAAAGATCTGAGTGCCATGACTAAACAGTATTCGAGTAGAGATTTGCCTTCACACACCAAACTAAAATACAGGTAAGTTAACATTAGTATTAGGCAGGTTAGTACGAACAATGTTATCTATACCCGTTTCGAAAAAAGTCCCGCAACGAGTAGTGTGCTACTCTGGCGGAAACTTTTGCATCCAAATTGTATAGGGTATCATTATTGTAATGGAGTAGTATGTAGGATCTGACGTAGTGTGATACAGAATCCAATTTTGTTATTTGTAGGCAACCAGGTCAAGACACAGTCAGCGAAGTACGTAGCCGTGATTTTCGCAAGGATCTAGATGAGAGAGAAAGGGTTGCTACCCGCGAACGATTAGTTGAAAGAGAGAAACGAGGCGATAGAGCTGCAAGAGGTACTTGTACTCAGAATGCATTTAATCATAATTCGTACTTCACTAGGCGCATGACACTTGTATGCGCCTCTCTTTTAATTGTAGAAGTAGCCAATGCTGCGGCAAAAAAGCCACGACTCGACCAGATCCCCACAGCTAATTTGGATGCTGATGATCCGCTTGATGAAGATGTATAGTAGTAATATTAATACCCATGTCACGATGAGGAACTTTTGGTACGTTAAAATAATACATTCTT
The DNA here is from genome assembly GCA_013389805.1 of Trigoniulus corallinus. Classification (NCBI taxonomy): domain Eukaryota; kingdom Metazoa; phylum Arthropoda; class Diplopoda; order Spirobolida; family Trigoniulidae; genus Trigoniulus; species Trigoniulus corallinus. The sequence continues at coordinate 3,753,538 of JAAFCE010004287.1, forward strand.
CTTAGGACGATGATAGTGAAGACGATAGTGAGGAGGATGATACAGCTGAACTCATGGCAGAATTAAATCGAATTAAGAAAGAGAGAGCCGCTGAACAAGCCCGCAAGGTCCTTTTCTTTGCTACTTAGTAGAAATGTTAAGAGGGGGGAAAATTATATCTTTAAAATGATGACTGTCATAGGAAGCAGAAAAGAAGGCCGAAGAGGAAAGGATAAGAATGGAAAACATCCTTAGCGGAAATCCTCTTTTGACGAATCAAGCAAGAAGTAACGAATTTAAGGTGAGCATTGCTGATAATCAGTTAGTGACATGGCAGCGCAGTTATAAAGTGTCACAATTACTATTGTAGGTTAAAAGACGATGGGATGATGACGTTGTTTTTAAAAATTGTGCTCGAGGTGAACCCGATAAAAATGAAAAGCGATTCATCAACGACAGTTTGCGCTCGGAGTTTCACAAGAAATTCATGGATAAATACATTAAATAACTCTTATATAAATAAAGCGTACAACAACATTGTCGGTATTTTGTTCACCAATACAAATCCAACTTATGTCACATTTTATTATTCACCTTTGAATTTCGTATAAGAAGAAATTATATTGGCCACTTAAAATGTGACATCAATTTTATGGTAGAATGTGATTGATGTGGTGGTTTGCTAAGTTCTATTAGCTAAATACAGTATGAAGAGATCAACCCTGAATTTTTATCAAAAAAAAAGAAACCAGCGCAGCTGATGCAAGTTAGGAGCTTACTTTGTTTATAA
>JAAFCE010004287.1:3777434-3834775 GCA_013389805.1 Trigoniulus corallinus
CTATGTCCACTACCTACCTCCTCATCTCCCGCGAGCAGCCTTCTAACGGTTCTTCCTGTTATGGCTCCTTGGCTAACTCCCCAACCCATTAAATGAATCCAGAATCCAGACGATAACTGGTGTGCCCAAAGCAATTTGCCGCTCCCATATACAACTTCTTGCTCTATTGGTCAGTAGAAACTTTATATAAACTATCCCTGATTACAGAAGGATTTATTTCCCATAATTCCAACAACAACTAGCCCGCCTTGGCGGCGCAGGAGGTAGCGTGCTCGGTAAATGCGTCAGTGGTTCCAGGTTCGGCACTGGATCGAGATGGCTTGGCTTCGTTACATGGGATGAGAAAGTGGCCCCCGATTTTGTATCGTTGGTGTTTGACGGCACTTCAACTGCAACGGTCATTAGAGCCCCGAGTGGTCCTGAGTGCGGCTTTCTTCGGATGCGAAGTAAAACCGAGGTCCAGCGTGGTGTAGGATTACACTGGCACGTAAAAGAAACCTCTCTACTGTAGGAGCTCACACTCCACCCCCCCCCCCCCGACTCCCTCCTGGCATGCGATAAGAGTGTTCCGACTAGGGCAAGGCGCAAAATGAGGCCGCAGGGTGACGCAGCCCTGGGAAATTCTGCTAGCAGGCAATCACCGCACATTGAATCGCAGTTTTTCAACATACTGGTTTGCAATTTGCGTCAACTAAAATGGCTTTCAACGTAACAGTGATTGCCTGCTAGCAGAATTTCGCAGGGCTGCGTCACCCTGCGGCCTCATTTTGCGCCTTGCCTAACAGTAGACCGACGATAAGCAAGCATAGGGGTTGCAGCTTTGGTCGACAGCCAAGCACCGTCTCCAACAGATCCTGCACGTGTCCATCCACATCCTTGCCACAGGCGGCAAAAGTTTTAGTAGATGCCTAATCTCAGTTGCAACTAATCAGTCGTATGTGGAGGAACAAGCCTCAATTGTTTAACATTAATAGGAATATCATAATCAACTGACATGCTGAAAATTAATCAAAATCAATTAATTGTTTGGTATCAGGGCTCTGACAATCTTCTTCTGCCTTACAAACCCTACTTTGCCTCCATTCATTTTTTATGGTTTAATTTAGGTTTAGATTTAGGGTACTAAATCTAGGATACTAAATTTTTATTTTTGTTTCCTTTCACAGTAACAGAACTGTCTTTCACTGGCAAACACAGTCAGCCATTTACTGATAATCACTATATCAATCGGCATGGAAACTGCAAGGATATAAAATTCAATTACCGGGCCGGGCAAATGGGGTAGTTGTAAATATTGTTCAGGAATGCTCAGGGCCAAGCATTAAAGATTTAACGGCAATACTTCACAGTTTAGAAACGGCTAACGAAAGGGTCAAAGCAAAACAAAAGTCCTGTACCTTGTTAGAAACGCCTGATCAGTTTCTCTACACTCAACACAAAAAAAAAAAGGAGCCACAATCAGGTGAATTAAATCGGTGGATTCACGAGCCATTTGTAACACGGACAATCAAACGGGTACTTGGAGGTACAGTATGACACCGACATAGCTCATCAACTTTCCTGTCACAACCCTTTCTGTCGTCTGATGAGATAGGCATTGACATAGTGAGTGACCTATGCTGCATACCTCGGTTTAAGGTAAGTTTTGGTGTTGCGTAGCAAAACGTTTTATATTTCTCTAATGTCGGATGCCTAAACTAATGAGATGTAGCATTAAATATTTTTTTTTCTTACCGTCTAGCCCAGGGGGAGGTGAGATCTAGCCTTCATTTATAACTTAAATCGACCCAAACAGTAGAAACAGCAAAAGCCGTAACTTACTTCTGGTTGTCCACTGAAGCTTGTAGCTAACAGAAAGACATAAAAACTACTATACTACTAACTCGTGGGGTAACATCAGTTCAATTACACCGGACTATCACTCACTGGTAGTGATTGACATAAAAGTGACTTGTAGAAGAAATCTTAAATTACCGGTAAGCAGGAAGCTAATTGTTGTCAATACCAATAATCAGGTTGCCGGTGACCTTTTCCAACTGCCAATCCTCCACCAAACAACGCGTGAACCCCTCTAGGCAAGACCTCTATTCTTATGCTCAGGAATAACTAAAGTTTTATTATAAATGATCGTCTCAAGGACTCTAGCCTTAGTCAGAAGTTCGACTGCTGTAAACATTCCTTGTGACTTCAATACAAGCAGCACTGTACCGGTTTGCAAACACCGAATGGGGACAGGGATAGTGACGAACTTCGTTATCGGAAGCAGCCAAGAGCCGTTTTGTTTTGTTGGTGTTTTAGGGCCCGTCATCCACAAGGTCCCCCGTCCACTACATAGTTCTAATGCAGAGACTGCACCGACACTTGCAAAATGACAACTTGTTCAGGACACAATTGGACAGTCCATGTACTGAGGAAGAAATCACTAGGAAATTAGAAATAAAATTAACAACAAATCCCATTCCCGTAAAAACTTTTTTCTTGTCCTGACTGAACAAATTGTTCAGGACTTTGATCTGCATTCGACAATCACACAAACTGGATGAAACAAATTATGATATATATATAACCATCTAAACAAAGTTTTCTAACCTTAAAAGAACTTGTATAATTGCCTGTCCCATCTTCTACGACAACAACAGTTGAACGAGTACTTCTTAAACAAGTGTGTAACCCCATTGAACACTAACGGATATTACAAGAAAACTTGGTTGAATGGCTTAGTTGGATTTTTAGGCTGAAAGTTTGTGAAACTTATTATTTCAGTGAACCACGTCTAGAACAAAAACCATCACCATAAGCTGACGACACGAATTGGCAGGTAACTAACTAATAAATAAAACCCGCTGTCCGCTGTTTTCCAACCAAATTCGAAATTAAAACTGAAATATATAAAAACCATATGTGTCACGCACATAATCACCAAGCATTCGTCAAACATTTCTGATTTGGTATATCTTATCACTTCGTGAAGACTATGACGAGTAACGATAAAACGACGATTATGAAGGACTAGCAAAAGCCACTACACGCACCAACTTCTACTAAACTCCAAAACCTGAGGTGGAAGGAGGCTAATTACTCTTCAAGTAAAGTGTCTATACTGCAATGTCCAGTGCCTGAAAAGTGTAGCCAAAGTTTGTTAGAGAAATAAGAAATATTCACCGCCTCTATAAACACGGGTTACCTACAGTAAAGATATCGATATGCACGTAGGTCATATCAAACCATAAATAAATCATCCTCGAAATGATACTTCCACAATGAAACCTTCCTCCCCCGCCACATGACCTAAAAAAAATTGTAAATCTCAAGTTACCATTACACATTTTAATTTTGTTGTTGGTACAGGGCAAAGAAAAACTGGAGCACACATACATCACACAATGAAACGCATCTCTATCAAACATAAATACGATGAAAAATCTGAGTGTAGTTTAGTGTTTGTAATAAATACAACTGACAATCCCCCTGGAAACTACCTATAACAATAATACAATGGCAACAACAACAACAATATGTACGAGTTTATAAATTTCCTCTTCCTTTTTTGTTTTCCCTTCATCTGAAAGGATCCCAAAGGAAAATGCAACATAATTTTTATTATTATTATGCAACTGTGCACATGCACATTGCGAGCACTACTAAAAATAGTTCTGCAAAAGTTTGCAATTTGCGCAGCGAACTTACATAAGTTAGTATCTGTGAAGCAAAGTCCTCATTTCACGTTATCAAAAAAAAAATCAATATACTATAATTCAAAGCCTACTTTTTCCGTGACGAAAGCAAATACGTGAAAAGAAAGTCATGACTTCAAAGTTTACCCCTTCTCCTACATATACTCACTTATAATGTTTGGAGTACAACAGTTAGCAACAACTTCCTAGAGATTTGGCCGATAAATGGCTTGTACTTCCTAACACTGTCCAGTTTTTCCAGTCTCCTCTCTAAAGCTCGTACGTTAACTCAAGCATTATTATTAATAATGACCATTAATACAACTTTCCAAGAAGCTACAAAACAACATACTCGAAAAGTGATACCGCATATACCGTACATAATAATAAGCAGCATATGACTAAACTCGGTGTCATTTAAAAATGACAGTAGCCATTTAGAAACCTTCAGAACTACCATCCAAAAAAGTTCCCTTTGAATAAAAAAAAATGCAATCAGTGAGGGGAGAGGAGGGGAGTAATATTATTCATTCATCATTCTTTTACGTCCAGACTTAATAACCAGTGATTTAAACCGATTAAAGTCTTTTGTAACAAATACGTCACACAATTCCTAGTGTATAAAGCACAATACGACTAGCAGCCATAAGTGGACACGTTGTCGGTCAGTTAACGACAAACGAAGGATAAAATTATCTTTCGTATATTATGAGTTAAAATATGCCAAATTTAAATTAAATTTCCTGTTTATCGGCCATTTGTATTAGCGAGTCGTTATATGGAATTACAGTAAAAAGAATAAACGATGTGACTCACTTCCTAAGTGCACACGTCACAATTTATGTACACACACAATATAGGACGACTTTTCGGACAACTTATCCGAATCTAGAAATAGACAACAACATGTAGCACGTTTGGAAGTTGTGATATTTAACTAATTAGAAATTGTCTTCTTCTCGGATGGTCCTCTAATTGATTTACGTAATTTCATCGTCAATCACATTAATTAAATGTATCAGATTGTTGATTGAAACAAGTGACGTACAAATGTGAAACTTAAGTCTTAGAGGATTCCTGAAAACCACATCGCAAACTTGAAACAATTTTTAATAATCATGAAATGATTATCATTGTCACCTTTTTTCTTCTGCAATTCGTATTGTGGCTTATGATTCACTGATTTTTTTTTCGGATTTATCATTCAAGGGTCCTTATCGCACGTTGAAAGAGTAATCAATGACTGAACCATTAACTAATCAAACATGAGTGGAGAGAATGTCACCTACCAACGAGCACAAATCGGAATAAAAATCACAATGTTTCAAAAACCACTGTAATGTCTCCCTTCCCCAAAAAAAACAACTTGATAATCTACATTCACTAATATGTAACATATGAGTAGCGAATGAGCTGATAAAAGTTTATCCCATGTGGTACAGATGAGTAAACGAGCAGACTCATGATTTGGAATATATAAAATAATATTTCGAAAGCCAAGATTAGAAAAATATGTATCGCACTACATACTGTATGCATGACTCATAAGGAAGGCCGTCGTTACACAAAATTCCCGCTGTCTGAAAACATTGTTGAAATACGAGAAGGTCGCTATGGAAATTAATAAATAACAGCAATCATTAGTTGTCATTATTAATTAAGGCTCAGATGTAAAATATATAAGTCGGTTTTTCAGAATAATAGTTTGCTTATCACTTAACGCCTCGAAGATCATCTATACCGTTGCTGAAACATATTATATACACTTACGACGGGGCATGTTGCAGCTAAATTACTGCTTACCTTATGTAAACGGGTAATAACCAGCTTAACAAGATAAATGTCACATTTTAATTCCAATGAAATGCAATTAGTAATGAAAAAAAATCTGTCACCTTAGAAAAGCTTACCTCGTTGAACGCCATCTTCATGACCCAAGAACAAGGTCATTCAATATTTTGTACTCAACGAAAACACTTAAGTCATTAACTCACTAAACATTAATGCATGAAAAACGAATAAGTCTGCTCTATCAGTTCTCGATTAATAATAGCACAAAACGGACGTCCTGCTTTCTAGTAACACCTCATCTCTCTTGCAGGTTGACTCCACATTAGGCCTAACGTCCGTTCGCTTATAGAAGGTCAATTTAGGTGAGTTGCGTTGGAAACAAGGTTTAAAAGCACCGTAGTTACTACGTGGAACAACATCTCAGCAACAGCGCATGATAGAGAACCATTTCACAAATACTAAGCTCACATAATGTTCAGTTACCAATTACTTATCATTATTATTAGCGTTATCTTCCACACCAAAATTATTAGCTTTGCAGACAACCCGCCATTGTGGCCCGCCAACTACTTTGACCGACTTTTTGATCCTTTTTTTCCTCCCGTAAACTGAATAGGTAGACCGCTGCCAACATACGTGCGAACGCGTGGCTCTTAGCCAGAGCGACGTTGAAAGACTCGAGGCCGCCTCATAAATTACTGGAAAACGCGGCCAACCCGAAAAATAGAATTTAGGCCCCATATAAGGCACCCTACATCGGGCAAACACCCAACATAGTTCACGATCTGTTTCTTCTCAATATTCGCGATATAATAGGAATACTTCGGCATGTTAAATTTCAAAACAGTGAGTGAATATTTTTAACTCTGCTGCAAACCAACGTGGACTTATAGAACAGTTATAGAACGTATCCTTCACTAGGATTCATATCCCTAACATGTTTTCCTCACTAGGGATACACGTTTAAACCATATTACTTGGTAAATTCCACAACGAATTTGTCGCAAATGTCTCACAACTTTAAATTTAACAACTACTCGGATTCACAATCCTATCTCTATTTCCGAGCACGATAGGAACCACCATCGCTACACCGCCCTGGAAAATTTCCACATTTCGCGTTCTGATTGTCGAATTATCACTAATACCCCTTTCATCTAGTCTTAAAATTGATATACGAAATTTATTATTTCCTCATCTACAGTCAATATTAGCGTTGTACAAGTGCACAATCTTCGCAAGCAGAAAATCAGGCAACTGTTTCCCCATATAATCAATGCCTTGGGACAGATGCCAATGATTTCAGAGAATTTAAAGATTTTTTTTAAACTCTGGTTTATTTGGCAACACATGCCAAACTAAGAAAAAAAACCGCGGTCATTACTTGGATACCCACTGGTTGCCCCCAATACAGTAAACGCGTAGACAATAAATAACTTTAAAAGTTGTTATGAATATTATACTGGACATGAAAACCATAAAACAAAAAAAAAAGAATCAAAATACAGGAAAAAATGATCCCTGTACAATTATTTTTAATGCCTTATCATACTAAGTTGTAAAATTCCAAGCCTGAAAATAGTTCCCCATTCTTCTTCTTTTTTGCCTGTCTCCCCCAATTGAACAAAAACAGAAGCCCCCAAAATCTCGTAACGAATTTTTATACCCTACGGCATTATTGACACGCGAACCAACAATAAAATTAACAGACCATAAATGATATCAGAAATGAAATTTGTGGTTAGTTCGAAAAAAAAAATTTCTTTTGGGGCTTCCTCCCACGAATAAGAACAGGCTGAATTGTTGTTGTGCTCACACACGACTTTTTTGCAGGAGCATCTCTGTGAAATGGAAGGACAACATTATTTCATTAGCAAAATGCTGACCTCCTCATCTCTCAAGACCGAATTTCGCCTTAGATCAAATCGGCCACATTCGAAGGCATTTCCTCTATGTGTGTGTTGTAGTACTGCTCAATGTCACGTAGAGTTCGCTTATCTTCGTCAGTAACAAAGTTAATGGCAACACCCTTACGGCCAAAACGACCACCACGACCGATCCTAAAATGCAAATTACAAGAAATTAAAAAACAAAAATGAAAAATAATGATCAGCACGTTAATACCACAACGTGTAAAAATGAAAACAATACTAGCCTGTGTATGTAATTCTCACGATTATTAGGAAGGTCATAATTTATGACCAACGACACCTGCTGTACATCAATGCCTCTTGCCAGCAGGTCAGTAGTTATCAGTACTCTGCTCGATCCAGAACGAAACTCTCGCATAATCACATCACGTTCCTTCTGATCCATATCACCATGCTTAAAAATGAGACGAGGAGCACATTTTAGTAAAAAAAAAAAAAAAAGAAACAACGTATTTATTCCAGAATACGATTAAAGCCCTCCAACAATACCATGGCAGAAACTGTGAAATCCTTTTCAGACATTTTTTCCATTAGCCAGTCAACTTTCCGCCTGGTATTGCAGAAAATGACTGCCTGTGTGATAGTCAAAGTTTCATACAAATCACAGAGTGTGTCCAGTTTCCATTCCTATGTTAAAAAGAAATCCAACATCAATCATCCTGTTAATTCCCCAAATCCTCAATGATACTCTTTTTGAACACTTTACCTCCTTTCCAACGTTAACGTAGAACTGTTTGATACCTTCTAACGTAAGCTCTTCTTTTTTTACAAGAATGCGTATAGGATTTCGCATAAAATGCTTGGTTACCTCCATTACCTCCTCTGGCATAGTAGCAGAAAGCAAAATAACCTACAAGAAAAAAAATCACAGTCACCATCATAAAGCTATTCGATCGACTTCAAGCTCAACAACAGTAATAATGATGGCGATTGTGGCAGTGGGGTCTTTCATCCTTACCTGAATATCTGTATTGAGATATTTGAACACGTCGTAAATTTGGTCTTTGAAACCACGCGACAACATTTCATCAGCTTCATCCAAAACAAAAATTTTAATGTTGTGCGTACCTATAAGAGTAAAACTTCGTAAGTATAACATCACTGCTACGCTTTCCTATGTGGGATCCCAAATTGAGAATGTGCACATAGATGTGCAACACCCTCACCCAAATGCGATTCCTAATTATTATACCCTCCGTCGACGTCCACACTGGCTAACAGGGCACAGCATGGTGCTTTTTAAGAGGGAGCACATACAAAAAAAAACCAACAAACACTTACGCAATGCTTTTCTGTTTATCATATCGTAAACGCGACCAGGAGTGCCAACTACGACATGTACACCCATTTCAAGCTTCCGCATATCTTCTCTGACATTTGTTCCTCCAATACAGGCATGACACTGCGCACTCATGTAATCGCCCAGAGCGATTACGACTTTCTGAATCTGTAAGATACGAATCCGAGATTTTCCACACAAGGATCTTCAACAACTATCATACTGCTGAACAAGATTAACGCATTTCTAACCTGCTGCGCCAACTCTCGAGTAGGGGCTAAAATAAGAGCCTGGCATTCACGAAGTCCCGTGTCAATCTGTTGGAGAATGGATATAGAAAACGTCGCCGTCTTTCCAGTACCAGACTGGGCCTGAGCAATAACATCATGACCTGCATTGCCAGAAATAGCATTAAGTCAGTCCATTTGCTACCTTCTGACTCCATCACAGTCCGACTTTTTGCTTTTACACACCTTTTATGCAAGGAATTATAGCTCTCTGCTGAATTGCGGAGGGTTTTTCAAAACCATAGGCATAAATACCTCTGAGAAGTGGTTCCTTCAGATTCATATCATCAAAGTTATCCACCACTTCATCCCAATTACTCTGAAAAACATTTACTTCATATTGCAAACACATACATGACATAATAAATTCAAACTTTTAAATTCACATTCTTTATCAAAGACCAAATCAAATACCTCAATGATACCGTCAGGATCCATGCCGGACGGGCCATCGTGGTTGTGATCAGGGCCATTCCTGCTGTCAGACCCATAATCGTCACGCCTAAAACAACAAAACATGTAACTCGCTGAAGTAATATACTTTCCTCTATACATCGTACAAAAATTAAATGGTTTGTCATTATATATTAGAGATCGGCAAGATTCTCGGAGCATTATAAGAGGACGGCGGTGTAACTTGTCATTAAACTTCTACCGAGCTATGATCTCGATCCCATGTGGAAGATTTCGAGAGCTGCTTTCACGAGCGTTGGTTTCGACATTCAACATATTGAAATTCCACAATGACTTTCGACCCCTGATAAGATGCGTCTGCCTTACCATCGGATCTATGTTAAGTACACTATTAGTAAGAACAGCTAATTGCGATCTTAAATTGCTATTACAATCTCGCTTAGATTAATAACTGAAAAGCGGGACCAAATCCGTCGAAAGATAACGTCGATTAACGCTGTCTGATACTAGTGCATGACAAATTAATGGTTAATGCTTTTAAAAGCATGAAGTCCACCAGCATTACAAAAAAAGATTTGAATACCTTTAGACAATACGTAGTAGTAGTAACCCCCCTCCCGATAATTTCACATGACCCACTTATTCAACAGGTCAAGATGGCCAAACTCCCCTAGTTGCAAAAGGGATTTTAAAAACAACGACGTCGACAGCTAATAACCCCATCTTACTTTATACAATATCCATCCCAAATTTAGCTTTGACTTTGAGTTTATGAAGACAAAATTTCAGGGCATACCTTTCATAAACGTCCCCCCACTAATAATTGACTATGTATCTCATGTGATACACTGTGAAGACAATGTAACTTGGCTATTTCACGAATTTCGAGGCGATTGTGATTTTCTGATTTCTCGAAATTTAAGCCTAACATTCACCCTAACGCTAATGCGCAAATTAGTCACATGGGCATTCTTGAAACATCATAGAGTTCCTTATCAATAATTAGCTATCAACATAAATTAAAATGTGATACTACGAAAAACCCCGCATAAATCACTAAATTTTGGCCAAAGAAATGTCAGTAAATAAATGCTGCAAACTAATCTGACGTCTCGCTTCTAGTCGACGATGAAGAAACCTCAAGGCCGGCATTCAACGTCACACAATCCACTTCCCCCAAAATAATTCAACATCTTTTACGTTATTTTCTTCACTTTGCTATTTCCTACAACTGAATACATCATAATTACATAATTTCTAAAGTGATAAGTAACAAAAAACTCCCTAAAAATCCCACATATGGCAATGCACGTGTTCACGCACAAAGGGCATTGGCCAACCCGCCATGTTGGCGATTCAATCTTCGACACCACTAACCGTAAAAAAAAAACTCACGCTACGTAAATTACACCAGCCATACAAGTTCAAATAACAACGTAAATCAAATCTAGAAACTTTCTAAATGCTACACTCCAAAAAACATAACAGTTAGACCATTTCTTTTCATGGAAAAATATACTTACTTTATATCATCTAAGTTATAAGACATGTTCGCCGCACCGAATGTACGAATAAAACCAGAATGCCGGCCGAAAGCATCACTGTTGTATTCATACGCCACTTGCGTAATCAGTCCCTTCAAGAATAAGAGTGAACAAGACGAGGTTACAACCTCTGTAATTAAATGTGCTGAAAAAATTTTTGTTTTTATTTAATTTAATTTAAAGATGAAAGGCAAACTCTTACAAACTTTGAGTAAAATAAATAACTTGAATCTCAGAAGCGTAGCAACATCCGCTGTGGATAAAATACGGTTTGGCACGGCCGGATTCCATTTAGATGACGTCAAGCTTCGCAGACTCGAGTACAAACTCACCACAAAGATGGCAGCACAAGGCATATGTTACATTCCAACAATCGTCAGTCAGTCTCAAAACGGTTGTCATATCATTACGAAATCCTGTCCTTACTTCATCAAATACGTCATAACTACGGCGAATTGTGCACGTGGAAAATCCTGTGTAATCATATTGAAGTGTATATACAGTATATTTATTTAAAGTTGCATACACCCAGTATGTACATACGGTAGGTATAGACCGGTAACGTTGAGAATTCTAGCAGGTGATTTAATCGAAATCGGATCTAAACTTTTAGATACTGCCAAAGAATTTAGTTTTCATACCATCAAACTACAGATTTGCTAATCACGATCTTCAATAATGAATAAAACTTTTAATACTTGCCATCTGTAATCGCCTATCAGGCCTTGATCTACTTCGACTAAGTTCAATCATAATCATCACTGCGTTTTAGCAGTATGACTATAGGAAGAATTCATATACTATGTGTTGTTTTAAATATTGATAATGACAATCCGGATAACGAGTAAACCACTGTGATATTGACGAATTAATGCAATTAAATATTTTATCTGAAGACCATGACATGCATTCGTGGTGAATAAATCACACATAAAAAAATATACTGACATCTCATGCCTCCTTAGTACACTTGAAAAACGTTAATATTCACGCGAAGAACCTAAAATTCAAAAACGTTTTTTTTTTTTGTGAAAGCTTCAAATTCAATTTTAAATTCTTTTTTGTTGTGATACACATAAATAAAAAAAAATAGCCAACGACACGTAACATGAACCTTAAGACATCTCAATATTCTAGAAGAGCAGTACAGCATATTATACAATACAATATGGGAATAAACATTTTGCAATGACAGCAAACGAGCACTAATGGCTATTAACAACTGGCTTTTAAAATTTTTACAAAAACAAATGTTGTAATATAAAACAATATTTTCTCTATCTTTTATAAGTATTATTATTAACGTTTGTATAAAAACTCTTCGTCATTCAAAGACCTGTGCTACAGCATCGTTAAGTGTTGCATCAACAAAGCATTTCACAGCAATATTACTCATTCTACACATACCCTTGTGTACCTAACAATATTAAATTAAAAAAGTAAATGTATCGCATTTCGTGTACTTTATAGTATCGATAGTATACATATTGTACATTGCAACAATTTCTAACTAGTATACACCTTATTCGACGACACATGGCGTCGGAAGCCTCAATCGGATGATTCAGAATTGAACCCTCTTCCAGTCAACGGAATTCCATGAGACGTGGGCTTTGTTCTGGCACTGAGACTTAAGAGCGCAGGCGGTGCTGCAATACTATCAAAGGAAGACATAAAAAAACACGCCAATACAACTATTTGCTTCCTCGAAACGCAAAAAATAAAATGGATATAGGAACGCCTAAATAAAAAGGAAAATACAACATTGTCCTAGGATCGCAGGACACTTCCGTGACCCCTACTACCCATTCATCACTGTCCGGTATTTCCAACACCACATATTCGTTGGAAGCAAAGGAAAATGGAAACTCGCACAACGTAGTGTTAAGACAGGAATCAGTGGCCAATTTCACATCATAAACAGGTTTCTTTAAAGCAATGTTCGCAATAATCTTATTGGTATAGATGTTGTTGAGACTCGAGAACAGAACATAGTAATAGTCTGACCGAGGCACTGTGTACGAAACAATGTCTTTGGCCATCCAATGGCTGTCGTTACAAGCGACCGTGGATGTCAGCGTTTGGTTAAATATCGCACCGCGACATTCTCTATCAAAATCCTCTTCGCTGCTCGAAATGGAGCTCTCCTCGTCCGCAGTCTCATCAGTATTTTCGTCAGTCAAATAATCGTCGTCTTCGTCTGATAACTCACTGCCCTCGTCCAGATCATCGTCTTCGTGTTTCACACATTTCTTCATGTTCCTCTTGCCTTTGAAGACGAAGATCTTGGCTCCATCATAACGGGCGCATATGCCCAAAGTCATTGTGGAACCTTTGGGAAGATAAAAGCCCCAATACTCACGCTCCTCTGACCTAAGATCAAAGTGTTTCGTTGTCCAATAAGTCCTTGTGGTGTTCTCGAATTGTGGAGTTTCTCTCACCAGGTAGGCATTGAATGTGGAATTCATGCTGATCTTTTCAGACTCGCACCACACGGTTGACACGTGATGATTTAACACTCGGGAATCAGTGCTGCTAACAGGTATATGGTACGTGGCGTATGTATGATGCCGAAGATACAGAGGCACTACCATGAACATTACTGGGATCATCACTCCTAACGTCAAAAGTATGCAGAAGCGAAAGGAACGGTCCATGCTTGCCGCCTAAGATAAAACAAATAACAACCATAAGCATCTGTCTGTCAAATGTACAACGGCACCACTTCATGAAATCATGTGGCTGACGACGACTACTGCAAGACACAACAAAATGAAAAAAAAAAAGGCAAAGCTCAAAGTTGCACCACAGGCGATCACCGAACTGGAGGAGAAGAGTGATAAGTAGTCAGCACTATAAACATTATTCAGAAATATGGGCCACAAACAATTTGAAGGGCACCACTTGCAATCATGGACGCAGGTAAGTGGCCACTTCAACGATTCTACAAACATGTCCTCTGTTCGGTAACAGAGAAAAGGAAATCCAAACTACTAATTGGCTAGTCAAAATTGATCAACATGTCAACAAAAAATATATTATTTGACAAATCAGAAATCTGTTAGGATAAGTCACCTATAAGATAAACAACATTTTCTGAACGGGTTTCCGAGACACCCCCTCTTCAAAACATTTACATAACGGGGACGGATGTGTGGACTTCACTTCAAGGGCACATATTACAAAAAAAAAAGAGTTTATCAATTTGTTCGAATAAAGTACTGTACGATGTAATAAATCATGAACTCTACAAGACACTATGGTCAACTGACCAGGAGTCCTTGATGATTCGCAGTTGCTATCAGCCACAGAGGGATGAAAGATGACCTCAACGTTGACGACTGACAAAAACACACATCAAAGTAAACAGCAAATGAAGTTCCAATACACGGCAGTCAATATCTGATAGTCTTTTAGGATCATTTCTCGCCCTTACATATTTGCAGGCACTGACACGACACAAGAGAATATGTGTGTCATCCAAAATTATTGTGAAGACAAAAAATAATACGTTATCTCAATTTCCACAACGTCAATTTAATTTAGAAGTTCATTCTTTAAGTAGAAAGGAGGCAAGTAATGGCGTTCATTTTATACTTGCAACCTCCAGAAATCAGTCAGGTCAAGGAACAGGAAAAAAATCTACAGTGACCCATATACGATTTTCTCAGTGAAATTTACGTCGATCACAAGCACTACCCAATAAACATGTGCAACCTTAAAAAAAAACGGAATGCCTTCTCCCAAATATATTTTAAATAGACTGCGGCATATGGAAGTAATTTGAGGGAGTCCATTCTATTTTGATGGTCCAACAAAAATGTTTAAAAACTTGGGATGAAGAGTCCAATCAGCAAATGCATGAGTGGGAAGATTGGAGTAACGTCGACAAAAGTGTGGCGATAGGGGGCTAAAGAGAGAGAGGCGGCTGGTGCAATGGTGATAGTCGACATCTCAGAGTACAATCAAAATGTCAATGTCCTCTTTGTTGCCTTCCTTCGACTGGCACTGCTTTGCACCTGATCCAGATGATTACGTGTAGCTCTAAAAGAAACCAGTCAATCAACTGACCTACCTTCTTACTCCACACTCATCTTTACATACTATTTTTGGGCGGGTCGAGGAACACAAACCTATTGAAAGCCTTCTGTCAATTTATAAATACCGCGAATAAACTACTACAGTATAACCTGAAAAGTGGGGCCCGACATATCATTTAAAACATCGGTCTATTGTATTAACTAAGAATCTCTCTCTCCCGCCTGTCCCTCACCACGTCCCCATCCACGGACTCCGCTTCGTATCCCCAGCTCCCCACGTCTTTCCGTAAAAGACATTAATGATTTAAAAAAAAACATTTGACTAAACTAAAACGCTGAAATTCAAAGAGCTATTAACTTTGATTGGTATTTGGATAGCGCCTGCAGTCATACTCTCAGTCATCAACACACACACACCAAGAGAACTCCTAAATGCTTTTCATTTATTCCTACTGCCCCTGTTTGGCGCAGCTATCCCCCGATTATGCTCGAAATGAGCATCCGTAGATGGACAACATCTCGCTCATCTCTGACGGCCGTCGGCACTGCGGTAAAACTGCACCCAAGAAAACATTCCCCAAAACATCCTGCATCCACTCTCCATTTTTGAACTCATCAATCCGCACTATCCAGCAGAGATTAAAAGTAATTTTATGAATTAGCATCAGCATATATCCATGGCTAAGGTCCTTATCCCACGGAATTCTGCCGATCTGCTTATTATTTAAGTAATAATGGCTTTGGGGATATTCTTTGTTTGCTTAACACGGGCAGGAAGCAAAGTATCCCGGGCATTGCCCATAATTGCCCGGTGGTGGTTACGCCACTGTCTTGAAGTATCGAAAAATTAATAGTCTAAGCCTAAGTAAGCCGACACTAACTATTCCAGAGCCTTCTAGATTACTTGTGTTAAAACTCCTAACTCTCTTCTCGCCTATGGCAGGGTCCAGGATCCATCTTGTCCCTCTAAATGGATACAAGGGCGATGTATTGGACATTGCTTTTCCGCAGCCAGTTGCCGACAAAAGCTGTTAACCTTTATGCTTACTTATTGTCGGTCTACGGTTCGTTGGGTCATTCCACGGACGCCAGGGATGGAGCTCCTACACCTGGAAATTTTGCCTCACCTACCCGTTGCGCAGTAGAGAGGGTTCTTTTACGTGCAAATGCCATCGTACACCACACGGGACCTCGATTTTACTTCCCGTCCGATAGAAGGCGCACTCGGGGCTTCTCTGTCTCTCTCTCGCCCGATAGCAGCCAACCCACCTCTGTCCAGTATCGCACCTAGAACTACTGAAGCAGTAACCGACCGTGCTACCCACTACGCCACCGAGGCGGTAGGTGTTTAAGAAGACAAGGAAGCTAAAAAAGTGTCAGGTCATTCATTATTATTTTAAAAGGAAGGTAAACATATTTAAAATAAAAATACAATTTAATTTTGGGAAGGAATTCCTTCTTACGTCCCATTTATACACACACCTGTGGTCTTTATCTCTACCGCTGGGTTTAACCAGGTGATCCAACAACCGGGAAACATGGGAAATGCCAAGATGTCGAGTTAAACTGATGACGAAATGTTACCTGCAATATTTAAAAAAAAATATAGATAAGTTTACATAATATTTGCCGCACACTACCTAGGGAGAAGGAGGAGGTGTTTTTTTTCAGGCACACGACATTACTTTGCTCGATGAGACGGAAACTCATGAAAATTTCACTCATCTGCTGAAGGGAGACTTGGCAGTGTCAAGGTTATCCATTAAGGATGAATTTTAATATCCAACAGCAGACTTTGTCCATTCATTCTTACCTGATACCTGATTTTTATCTACACTCATAACAACTCTACTCCTTAAGTACTAACAAGTACCTTAAGAACTCATTAAAAGAAACCAACATTATACTATGAAGCAATAACAGACCTTCAAGTGAAACAAAAGATGGCAATTTTTTTGTTCATGTATGGGGATTTTGCTGGAAAGTAATTAAAGTGCATTTATAATCACGATTTACAACTCAGAGATGTCGAAAAATGAAAACAAAAACTAGGAAATGTAGAGTAATAAGAACCAAAAGCCATTCAAGGTAACTGCATGAGAATGCCCACGTTTTAATTACAAAAAAAAATCATTACTATTTTAATTTCAACATGTTAAAGCAGATTTTTTTAATTTTAAAATCAAAAATCAGATAGGAAATATCAAGTAAGGCCTCCACTTTACAATTTTGTAGCAATTAACTGTAAGACTGAAGCAAAGGCCACCACGCTAAGTGCTCTCACAACCCTTCACTTTGAGAATCAAATTCCTTATCAATTACTACTATATACTGCATATATCACCGTCCATTATCATCATCATGCCCTTATCCCACTTGTGGCAGGGTCGGGCCTACGGATTCTAGCATGCCACTCCCCTCTATCTCCCACCAGGTCCCCGTACACCCCACACACCACCATATCCTTCCGGAAACTTGCTCACACGTTTGCGTCGGTCTCCCCCTACCTCGGGTGCCTCCAACCACCAGCATTCTTGAAATGGATCTAACGAGCTCCTCCTCACCTCCTCTCATTACGTGCCCATACCACCTTCACCTACTCTCCCCCATCTTTCCAGCAATGTCCCTCATCCCAGGCAATCTCTAATCAGGGCCGGCGTGATGGGTGTGCGAACAGGGCCCTGCGCATTCGAATTATTGAACCTATTGATAGAAGGGCCCCCGCTTCATGTTTTCACGGGGCCCCGCAAAATATAGCGCCGGCCCTGCCTCTAATAGACTCACTCCTAACTAACAGCTCTCGACACCTCGGCTACTTACATTCCACTGACGTGGCGTGGCGCTTTCTCACTGCCCAACACGGTGATCCGTATAGCATTGCTGACCTAATCACTGTCCCGTAAAACTTCCCTTTCAAATTGGGGGAGGGGCTGAATTGCGTTGGACACACCAGTTCTCGTCGGAACACTCAAGTTAGGCAGCGCATCCCATTAGTACCGAGATGGGTGGTTGGTGATGTACACTGGGTACGGCTAATTTCCCCAATCCTACCTCCCTCTCACCCCCAAGCAGCCTCTACAGGATCCGGCCCGTTATGGCTGCTTGGCCGACTCCTCCTCCCGCTGGAGCAACAAACTAACTAGAAACTTGATTGGGACCCACCTATCACACAAGACTCCACTTGCCTGTCTCCATTCCAACCATCCTCCATTGATTCTATGGATCACATCCTAGTCTATCACCCCACTGCTTTGGAACGTTGATCCTAAGTACTTTACCTGTTGCACCTTCGTCACGTACTATATAACCGTGCATACAGCATTCAAATAGTGATCATTTTTTTATACAAAGAAAATTTAGTAGCAAACGTGTCTTAAACAGCAGTTATCTACATACTGATTATGTATGCACCGTCTACTATTAGATTTCAGCAGCAATTTCACGATTCACATGACACAGACTCAACCTTGTAAACATCACATGCGATGACGAATGCTACGCTTCAATTTCAAATCTGAATCAAGGTTTTGATCATCATCATCATCATCTCACCCTTCTCCCGCCTGAGGCAGGGTCGGGTCTGCGGGTTCTAGCCCTCCACTCCTACCTATCTCCCACCAGGTCCCCGTCCACCTTACATACTACCACATCCTTACGGACAACCTGCTCCCACGTCTGCTTCGGCCTCCGCCTGCCCAGGGTGCTTCCGACCACCTGCATTCCGGTAATGGACCTAACCAGCTCCTCCTCCTTCCTTTTCATTACGTGTCCACCATACCACCTGGGAGCGGCGAATTGTGTTGGACACACCAGTTCTCGTCTGATCATTGAAGTTACGCAACACAACCCCAGCTAGTACTGACATGGGTGGCCGCTTGGGAAAACTGGGTACTGTTAATACCCAAAAATCGTCGCATTAGTGTAGTGTCTGTGCAGTCTCTGCATCAGAACAATGATGTGGACGGGACTCTAATGACCTTTGTAGTTGAAGGGCCCTAAAACACCAACAAACAAACAAACCATACCACCTCACTCTTTACGACCAATGTTTACAAAATAAATAGGAGGAGAGAGGGGGGGGGGCAAAGATGACGCGCTTTATAGAAAAAGTCCTAAACATAATCGCGACTGAAATCGTTTTTCACCATCATCTTTATATCCGAAAGAAAATATTACCAAATTCGCTACCCAGCGTTCATGTATGAAATGGTATCCTCCATGTTGTGGATTCATAATTCAAACGCCAGATACACCCATAATAAAATTAGGCTAGACCACTTTTTGTAGACCAAGGTTCAGCGATATAAACTACAGTATAATGTACCTTTAGGATACCACACTAGACTACCTCTTTTATACTACAGTGAAACCTCGCTTAACCCTATCACTGTCACGTGATGTTCAGCCAATACAAACATTCTGATTATCCCCCTACCTTAATACCATGTCTAAGCAACTTTCGGGAGCGCAAATCCCATCGTGCACCGCATCGGACCTTGGTTTTACTTACATTCCGAAGGAAGACGCACTCGGGGATTGCTCACTCTCCCGAATGATGCCAACCCACCTCGATCGGGAGCGGCGAACTGCGTTGGACACACCAGTTCTCGTCTGATCACTGAAGTTAAGCAGCGCAACCCCAGCTAGTACTAACATGGGTGGCTACTTGGGAAAACTGGGTACTGCTAATACTAGAAAATCGTCCCATTAGTGTAGTGTCTGCGCAGTCTCTGCATTAGAACTATGCTGTGGACGGGGCTCTAATGACCCTGTAGTTGAAGGGCCCTGAAACACCAACAAACAAACCACCTCGATCCAGTATCGAGAGCACTGTGTTGCGTTGGACACACCAGTTCTTGTGTGATCAGTGAAGTTAAGCAACGCAACCCCAGCAGTTGGACGGGGCTCTAATGAACATTGAAGTTGAAGGGTCCTAAAATACCAACGAAACGAAAAAAAAACAAAACAAAACCACATACAAACGAAGAGGAAACATTCATTCAAAGTTAGTTTTCTGTGTGCTGTAGTTTGCCACCGGACGCTCGAAAAATATAAAAAGATGATTGTGAATAGCAGAATCCGCGATGTCGGGGGGAAGGGGTCCTGAATGCGGAATCCGGTAAGATAAGAGGTTGCTGTTAAATGACTATTAAAAAGACTATATAATATTTAACATAATTTCCCTGTCGGGTGGGTTCGCCAGAAATGAATGACGTGAGTTCTTAAGCAGAAATGCAGTTGACGAGTTTAGTTAAATAAGACATGCAGGAGGAGGAGGAGCAGGAGAGGAACAAGTTCTAAGAAAGTTAGCAAAATGTATTACCCAACACCACTGCCAAAACATCAAACAACAAAACCCAAGACATTCGCTGCACTATTATTACGCCATCATTCAGCCGAATTTAAAGGGAAAAAAAAACATTTCTAGATCGTGGTACAAGATAAAAACCGAATGAAAGATAACATACTGCGGCTGCGACTCATTTAGACCATGTCTCATTTTCAATGATAGTGTTAGATACAGTCCATCTTTTTAATTCAACTTCTTCGCCGAGCAGCCTTAATAGGCAATGACCAAACATAAGATGTCTTCACAGCAATAAAATATTCATCAAAATCACATCCCGGATATAAAAACATGACTTCATAAAACCTGATTTGATTCCAAAATGAGTAGGATGACATTGCCGACAACGATAACATTTAATAGTATGCAAGGTGATTGATTGCAAAACTAGCTACCCTGACGATCCCCAATCAAAACTGGTTAAATATAGCAGCAGTGATCTCTCCCGTTCACATAACACCACCTCAGCTTTTACGTGCTTTCAACTTACTACCAGTCAGCCTAACGCTGTCCCGGCGGGCCTTGGTCCATATCAAAACAAAAAAAAAAACATCTTTAGCAGTAAGTTGTTGTGGAGAAGAAGATCTTGCAAATTGCTTACAACAACGCTTCCTAGTAATTTACATATTTCCTTAACCATGAAGATACTGCCTCGGAGGGGCACCCGACCTCGGGTTTACTTCTTATCCGAAGGATAAACTTATCCTGTGGTATACCATGGCATCTACACGTAAAAGAACCCTCTCCACTATGCAACGGGTAGATTAGGTAAAATCCCCATACCCATAGGGGTTGCGACCTTGATAGGCAACCGGCTGCGGAAAAAAAACCAGTCTTATGAGGTGTACTTGTTGATTCAACATCATCATCATACCCTCATCCCGCTTGTGGCAGCATCGGGTCTCGGGGATCTACCCCTCCACTCTCGCCTATCTCCCACCAGTTCCCCGTCCAACCCACGAACTACTGCTTTGGTCTCCCCCTGCACAGGGTGATTCCAACCACTTGCATTCCGGTAATGGACCTAACGAACTCATCCTCCCCTCATTACTTGTCCATACCACCTCAATCTACTCTCCCTCATTTCTTCTGCGATGTCCTCAGCCCTCATTTTAATTCTATCAGCTCATGACACCCCACATTCGCATCTCGGAGTGCTTTGGAGTACTTGTTGATCCAATACTAAAAAAAGCCGAGATCAAAAAAATTTCGTGACAAGAAAACACCATTGCCAAAATAAATGTACCTGAAATCACTTGAAAACAACTGTTGTGTAGTGATTCAGGACACCAACATTTCAACGCTAGAAAAAAATTGCCACTGCGATAGTAGAAAAACATGTTACCAGAAGGGGTGGGGTGTAAATCCTGTATCAAATGAGGGGTATATGAATTGATACGTCGTACGTGTCAAAGTACCTTTTAGGTGGTAGGATTTTCCCGCAACAAAATATTGCCCAAACAACCCAACGTCCTTCACCAGTCAGTTGTCTTCTCAAAGTGCATCTTGGTGCCATTCTGACCTTCTTCCATTCATCCTAGTTCAAATCATCCCTGGTCCGTAAGTGCGCACTGAAGGTACTTTGATTGGACTGATGCCCCATATGCACAAGAGCTAAATGTACAGTGTCGTGATGCATTTACGCCTTCACCTTGATTCAAATTTTGTGTGTAATTTGAACCTCGGTAGCCTTTGCTCTGCACTCTGCTTGTTCACATCTAGAGTGGATGAGTGTTGGCCATCCTATAATGGTTTATGACGTTTTTCCTCTACAGTTGAACCACTATTCGTAAGTACTCGTCAGAAATGAATGTATAGCACCTCACAGGCCGTGCTGCTTCAGAACTGAGTCTTGTGATAAGGCTTCCGATATTTAGCCCACATTGTTATTTTAGAGAAAATATCGTCAGTTCATTCACCACAAACAGTTCTGCGTAAACCTAAAATTGACTAACGTTACTTACAGTACATCAAACTTAGTACTTGACGTTAGATCACCATAATACACCACAAACACTTCTCACTCCAACAAGCTCAGTTATCATGATATTGAGCTCATCATGTCTCGGGGCACCAACACGTCAGTAAAGTCTCAGGCAGCTTAAAAGTTGTCGATAAAACATAAAAGGCTATCTTCGATAACCAAATCAGCAACACGTCATGTCCGTTCCAGACCAAGTTGCTTTTAATGCAATTTTAAAAGATGTTTGTTACAGAAAAATTTCTGTATAAAACATGAGCTGTCATTTTATGACCCCCTTGAACTCCAGACAACTTTTTACCATCGGAGAATCTGAAGATGTTCCTTCCTTCTCTAACGAGAAAATTTTAATTTATATTAATTTCGTGTCATCTGACAGCGTGACAAGCGTGCTATAATACGAAAGTCACCATCTGAGACTCACTGTCATTCAATCATCATCGTACCCTTATCCCGCCTATGGCAGAGTCGAGTCTGCGGGTTCTAGCTCTCCATTCCCGCCTATCTCCCCCAGGTCATCGTCCACCCCACACACTGCTATACCCTTACGGACGACCCGCTCCGGGTGCTTTCAACCACCTGCAAACCGATGATGAACCTAACGAGCCCCTCCTTCCTCTCAATACCACCTCAAAAAACCTCCATACCCAACTCATGACCACAGCATTCGGATCTCGGCTACTTGCATTCTATTGACATGGCTCTTCCTCGCTGCCCCAACACCCTGATACATGTAACATAGCTGGCCTAACCACTGCCCTATAAGGGAGCGGCGAAATGCGTTGGTCACACCAGTTATTGTCTGAACACTGAAGTTAAGCAGCGCAACCCCAGCTAGTACTGACATGGGTAGCCGCTTGGGAAAACTGGGTATTGTTAATAATCAAAAATCGTCGCATTAGTGTAGTGTCTGTGCAGTCTCTGCATCAGAACTGTGTTGTGGATGGGGCTCTAATGACCTTTGTAGTTGAAGGGCCCTAAAACACCAACAAACTACAACAACAAGTGCCCTATAAAACTTCCCTTTCAACTTCATTGGAACCCTCCTATCACACAGTATTCAACTTGCCTGTCTCCACTTCAACCCCCCCCCCACCCCCCACCCCGATTGATTCTATGGGCCACATCCGAGTTGACATTGTCATGCAATCAATATTCGAGAGAGAAAAAAAACCAGTTAAACAGTACACTAATTCAATGGTAGTATTTCCCCATAACAGGCGAATAATATGTCAATTATAGTCTGTGACTTTTTAATACGACCTTCAAATATGTATGAAACAGGTGGCGGCTGAAACCTAAGTTCATTGAAAAACTGAAGTATCTTTAAACACCTTAATTTGTTAGATCTTGTAAAACTTGTTCTTGAATTCTCACAAATCTGCGGACAGCGTTGTTAGGTTCTGGTTAAGAAGAAAATATAGGAAGTTCAAAAAACAATCAGAAAACAAAAATTGATCTTCTTTACATCATTATGCACATGTTAGGTTCATACTGAATTGTTGCTTGTTTGTTGGTGTTTTAGGGCCCTTCACCTACAAAGGTCATTAGAGGCTCGTCCACTGCGTAGTTGTAATGCAGAGACTGCACAGACACTACCCTCTTACGACGATTTTGGGGTATTAGCGGTACCCAGTTTTCCCTAGCTGTGGTTGCGTTGCTTCACTCCAGTGATCAGACGAGAACTGGTGTGTCCAATGCTATAACCCGCTCCCGGAAGTCTTCAGTATGAAATCGAGCGGCAAATTGCGTTGGACACACCAGTTCTCGTATGATCACTGAAGTTAAGCAACGGAACCTCAGTTAGTGCTGACATGGGTGGGCGCTTGGGAAAACTGGGTACCGCTATTACCCAAAAATCGTCGTAAGAGGGTAGTGTCTGTGCAGTCACTGCATTACAACTACGCAGTGAACGAGCCTCTAATGACCTTTGTAGGTGAAGGGCCCTAAAGCACCAACAAAACAAGTTACCAGCATGCAATTTCTGCGCAAATACATTGTGTTGCTGAGCAGAGCCGGATTTACCGCTGGGCTAAGTATGCTGAAACCTAGGGCCTCAACATTCAGCGGACTTTAAAATTTAAGACAATGTATTTGTTGTATATTTCCCCAAAGTCTGTTATTGTAAAGTTGATTAATTTTTTGTATGATTGCGCATTTTATAGCAATCATAACAATGTGGGAGATAATTGAAAACGGCCTCACAACTGAAATCGCCTAGGGCCTCTCAATATCTAAATCCGGCACTGTTGCTGAGTTACGTTCCTATCAGATTTTTCCTCTCTTGTCGACAATCGATCAGACCAAGGGTGCGAAGGAAATGTGATAAGGCGGTACCCAATCACGGTTTTTTCTGCTTCATAAACTTGTCTATCTACTAAATACATCACTCTGTCTGTCATCAACTACTTTTTTTTTTTGTAACAAAGACATCTTCGCTGGGGAACATCATTAAAGGTCTGTAATATAGCAAGGGATTTTGGGTATCATAGAAATTATTTGGACAATCAAACCTATTGCAAAAGAATATTTCTTTATGAGCCATATTCATACCTCATTAACATTGCTTTGACTGGAAATTCATTGCAGTTTTTGTATCAAAACATTTCTTATGCTGTCCGGCATAAACAATACAACGTATATGGTCTTTGTTGGCCTTCAAATTAATCTGCGAGACTACAGCAGGTGTATAGGCATTATGTAGACAGGAATCATAGATAGATAGTACGATAAGACTGAGAGAAAGTAACTTCTAAGGCCAGTTTAAAAAAAAAACAGAAATCCTTGTATTCTCCCCCTTGTTAATAATGTGATCATACCTTATTACTTCTTACCTTTTTTTGTAGAAAAACAAAATGATATTCTCAAATAGGTTATGGCCACTCGGATTACTGAAAGGAACATCACGACAATAAACCAACTAAAAACCAGATATATGACAACTAGGTCGCATAATTTCCGGATATGTAAAAATTAAACTGTCGGCATCTACTTCGTGCATTAAGTCTCAAAGTATTTCATCCAACATAAATTATTAGATTATATCTAGAAAATAAAAATATATTCCAGAAGTTAGGGCGACAAAAAGGCAAGCAACACTTCAGGTGCAAATGAAAATATAACATCCAATCTAGGACTGTTGTACTGTAACAATATTAAATGTATATAAAAGCAGGAAATACAATATCAGAAAGAGTTCAAAATATGTTAAAAGTTTACGTATAAAAGATATCTTAATAATTTAATTAAACAAAAGTTTTGATAGAAACTCGCACTCGTACTTCGCGCCCTGAATCTGCTGATTCAATAAGCGTTTAGAACAGAATTTTCGAAAAGTCTGTTCACAAACGTACAAGTAGATTTAAAGTAACATTGTAAGACAGAAGATGACGATAAAATGCGTGTTGAAAGTCGTTAAAATATAAATAATGAACAGTAGAAATGAAATAAATGTTCACGCATAGAAAACTACAATACTAACCTCATCATGATCACCTGTTACAAGGCCAGCTTCTTTACAAAGTTGGGTGAGACAAACTATGCTTTATTCACTTTTAACACTGTTCGATGGTGAAGTTAAAACGGCATCTATCACTAATCTCAATCATTCGCCCGCCCTCAAAACGAAAGAGATACACGATTTCTATAAATTCCATCAAGATTCACCATGAACGTTATCACTACTGTACTAAACATTTCAACTCCATTACAGAATTTAGAAAACTTTTCCATGACACTTTTCACGGAGCGCTCGCCGTCAACACCTCCTTCTCTCCTGGGCGTTCCATTTTTCTCAACTGGTTGACAACAAGAGCCCTCTAGTGGCCAACTACAGTTAACTTGCTCCTCATCGGGACCGTTTACGTACCATGCCTCCTAATACCTGTTGACCATTGCCGATTCCAAATAATAGTAATAATAGGAAATTCAAAACTACCGGTAGAAAAACAGTCGACATTGGCCTCTTCATATTGAGATTCGAGGATCGGGTGAAGTGGCGATCGCTGTCAAACTTCAACTTTATACCAGCAACATTATTAACCACTTCAACATCAAACAACCATAATTTTCATATCCTCGTTATATTTACGTAATGCCACTATTCAGGTTTGTACCACACAGGTGACATCCTTTTTATTTACTTTCAATATGACTTAATTGCTACAGTTATCGTCACCTTGCTGTTAAAATGCTACAAATTCCGGCCAGGAGCGAACCTACGTAGGCCTAGTTGAGTTTCA
Source organism: Trigoniulus corallinus (assembly GCA_013389805.1). NCBI lineage: Eukaryota > Metazoa > Arthropoda > Diplopoda > Spirobolida > Trigoniulidae > Trigoniulus > Trigoniulus corallinus. The sequence continues at coordinate 3,803,964 of JAAFCE010004287.1, forward strand.
AAGCAAGGCGGGGAAGAGCAGCTGAATGACTGCTTTTTTTCCCCCGTTTCGTTGCTGTTTTAGGGCCCTCCAACTACAAGGTCAGTAGAGCCCCGTCCACCGCATAGTTCTAGGTTACAGACTGCACAGACACCGCACTAATGTGACGATTATGAGGTATTACCGGTACCCAGCTTTCCCAAGCGGCCACCCATGTTAGTACTAGTTGGGGTTGCGCTGCTTAACTTCATTGCTCAGGCGAGAACTGCTGTGACCGACACAATAATCTGCTCCTTGTATACTTGCTGGATTTATAGAAAACATTTATAAAGTTTACTGACTTACAAAGTCGGGTCTGCGGGTCCACTGAACATGGTCGGACTGGGGGCACCCTACCCAGGCGTCTGCAACCTGCAGGAAATATTGGCTGAGTTGTCTATAGAGGAGGATGTCTGCCTACCCTACGAATTGAGATAATGCAGACGATACATAGCTTTCCCTTTATCACATGACATTTACCGACCTCAGTCAAGAGTGAACCTAAGGACTTAGTTGGCAAATACCGTGGAATTATGAATACCGTGAAGTTCTAAGGAGGAAATATTGAGAGGCCCTTTTGAGGCCCCTTCCAAGCTCTTTTATTAAGTTTTTAAGCCCGCTAAATGTTGAGGCTCTAGGCATCAGCCTACTTGTAAATCCGGCTCTGGTTGTACGAATTTATCTACCCGAGATCGGCTCAATTTCACTCATTTTGTTGATTGATAATAATAAACTGCAACCAAAAGAAAATACTTTGTGGAATGACAACCAACCATCTCTAGTCAACAGGTGCTAATCAAGGGGAAGCATTTCAAAAAAGGGCGTCCCAAATATTTTTAAATATTCAGAATCCCTAGCTAGCAATTACAATAGGTCCTCTATTGCAACTGTTGGACTGGCAGTATAGAAACTGGGATAGCAATACAAAAATGCCGGGGAGAGCAATTGCTGCATTGTTCCCCCAGGAACCGCCCCTGCTAGTCAATGTCGTATTACCAGACGTTAGGGAAGTTATACATCTAAATGCACTACTACAATTCCACAATGGGAAAAATCCTCTCCCCCAATCGTTGTTAAATATATACAACGAAATTTCCCAACTGAATTATATCCTGAACCAGACCCAATCACCTCAGCAGTTTTAAAGTGGCTTGCCCTCAGTAACGAGAAATGACATCCGAAAGAGATATATAATATATGAAGAGAGCCAACTTAAGTGTGTTTTAATAAATTTCACTTGTTAAAATCTAATAACTTAAGCTGGTGATAGAAAAAGGTTGAACTTTGTAATTCTTAAGCAACAATAACGAAAGCAACATAACCGCATAAATCAACATGACTCTTGTGTTTTAATTGATTGCTTCATTTGCACATTCAACCTCAAATGGGTTTCAGAAGATGATGAATGGAATTAAAATAAAAAACGTTTCTTTTCGTTAGCTCGAGCCATACCGTGTGTGTTGTGAAATAAAAATGTAAAGGCCACGTAACAAGGCAAAGCTAAATTTACCAAATCCTCAAGTCACTTCTTCAAACCTGACTACTTTAAATAAAACATAAAAAGAGACATTACAGCACTTTTTTTTAAAAAAATGACAGGCTAGGTAGCTACTAGATGATGTAAAGATATCCCTTCAAAAATGAAGAAACAAAGTAGTTGGAATAAAGGCAATTTTCTCAAAATAACATGAATATTTACCTACAACAATTAATAATATACGGATGCATTTACACATCAAATCCTGAATCTAATGTATAACATTTCAACGCCAATTATTTGGAAACACAAATAAATTATTAACACAAGGCTAAGAAAGAGAATATAATAAATCAAAATTAAATAAAAAGTGACTTTTTTTTTGTAAATACATCTTTTGAGATTAATTGATTAAATAGTTATATATCAACTTAGAATATTTCTTAATAATAATAATGACCAGGATCAAACGCATATATAATGGTGTATTTGTAAATGCTAAAGTAGTAGGGTCTCACGAACCCACTCACAGTTTGCCCTCTCCTACCTCTGGAAAAATTTCCAACTTTGGTGAAAAACGAACCGTTTTGGGTACTAACAACTGAAGGCTGTAAAGATTATTAGACGAAACAGGATTGGACTACATAAAAAAATTAAATCGATAAGCTAAAATTCCCAAGGACAAGTTATTTAGTGTCAACGAACGACGGAACTGCCAGCAGCAGTATGTTGTTTGGTAAAATTGGGATAATTTTTCCTTTTAACAGCTAACGGATCCACTTTAGTAGTAGTAGTAGTAGTAATAATAAGAAATGTTATATATTATTTCTAATTGAGGTCATTATATTACTATTCGGTAGAAGCAACGTTCAACCTACCATCTATTTTATGTAATAACAACGCATCAGAAAAAAAAATCACAGTACATGTAATATTAAAACAATGTAAAAGTCTGAAAAGAAAACAACAGGATAACTAATGGGCAGTTTGGCCAATTGGAGAGGTACACCATATACATATATTGTGGGATTTATGTCAACGTGTTATTAAAACAACAGGGAGGGACCATGACTACTACTAAAATGTCAAGTGGCTACGATGCTCTAAAAATGTTAATTTATCATAAGAATATCAACATCATCAAATCGGCAACATCTCTTACTTTCCTCTATGAGACTCAGGATTTGCAGATATACAACAAAAATGGCAGGCATGTGCCCTTACAACAAAATAAAAAAAAAATTAAATAATTATTAATAACATGAGGCAGATAGATGCCGGCATTACAACATAATAAGGTCCTTCGCCTCTTGGGAGAAGATTGTGTGTGGGTGTGTGTGTGTGTTTGAGAAAATGAAGTTCAGAATCTGGTCCACAATTATGCGGAAGGACTGACATTCCAGTTTGGACAGAGATAATAACATGTCATGACGAAGTTCCTTTGACTAGAAACTATCCCTTATTTTTGTTTTTCAATATAAAGCTTCCATCATCTACTCTCTTTGCTTCTTCCGTTATTGTTTCTGAGCTCCAATGCTCACTAAAAAGTGTCCTCAGGTGGCAATCAACAACTACACCACACATAGTTTTATAATAACCGTGGCACATTTCACAAATGAGTCATAAGAAAGGATTACTCGGATTCGACTTTTGTGGAGCTGCGTTCACTCCACCCTAAAACCAAACAGAAAAAAATGAAAAACAACATTAGAGAAACCAATACACACAATTTAGCGTAGGAAGGAGGAAAATACTAACCATGAAAGGATTACTAGGGGATGGTTGCCATGCCCCAAACTGAGGAGCAACTGCCATTTTGTAAGCAGGATAACTTCCATTTGTTTGGGGAACAAATGGACCAGGCACACCTCCCCACGCGAATCCCACATTAGGATTTGGGTTCGGAGTTGTCGCATAGCTGCCTATAACCACTCCGTGATTAGGAAATGCTCCGTAAGAGTCCGGAGGGGAGGTGGCTCTTGTAGGATTCACTGGGGTATTGCCAATCAGCGATGACCCATATCCTGATGCGAAAGGATTGCCTAAATGGAATCACACGTCAATGTTATGGAGATTAAAAACAAAACCATGCAATTCACAACCTTACACATGTTTAATTATTTCATGTACTAAAGGCTACGGTGCAAACCTGGTCTAGGGGTAGGTGCTGCAACATTTTGCTGGTTCCATGCAGAGGCACTTGCATTTGTACCAGTGAAAGGGTTACTGGAAGGCGCAGGTGCTAAAATAAAGGTGCAACATTATGGTAAATTATCTAGTGAAAGAGCAACTAATTTCGACATCAAAACTTTAGATAATTAAGGGATGCACAATAAAAAAATACCAGCCGGGAATTGAGGAGTAGGAACTGGCATGCCACTAGTAAAAGATGTCGATGTTCCATTGATGGTCCATGGTGTCGATGCAGACGAAACAGATACTGCACCTGCACCTTAAGACCAAAATGATAAACGATGCAGAATGCTGGCAAAGTGCTTTTCAATACTTAATAGCGAACATACAACAATGTGCACTTTAGTAAGGTAGACTAAATATTTTGGAGACGCGGTGCCAAAGAAAGGTAATGGCCTGCAGAGAAATGACTCGGGTCTTACCATCGCCTTCAAATGGGACATTCATCGTGTGAAACATGTTATCAAGATCAGCTAAAGCCGCATATCTATCGATGGGAGGAGGTTGACGGGATGTAGACTGTACAGCAACTGGAGGTGAGCTTGCTGCCGCGCTTGGTCTGGCAGAAAGAGATCCAAAGGATGACGAGGCAGGCTGTGAAACGGAAGACCCTCCAAATGCTTTATCTGAGCTCTCATTATTAACAGGACCTATATGCGATCAAAAAAAAAAAATCACTACTAGTAAGTACTCGGCAAGGGGTTATTCTCGATATTTTCAAAGATCTCAGTCAGATGGCAAATTTTAAAACGTCAGAAAATAGTATTAAATTATACCTGATACAAAATGGTCGAAATTAGCAAAGCTAGCATTTGCATTATTCATCACAGTACCTGAAAGGCCAAAAAGTATCACTCCTAGAAGTGAGTTAAAATGCAGACAATTTCATAAATAACTAATATTCACCGCAACTTACTGTTTGAAGTATTAGTCGACGCGAAAGGATCAGCACCAATATCACTCAGGAGATCCATAGAAGGTCTAGAAGATAGCATAGAGGCCGGAGGAAACGACGCAGACTGCATTATTGGTCTAGAAACTAAAGACTGCACACAACACTATACATTTTCAGTTATGTTCATTGCAGTACTGCAACTTTCAAATGCTGCTGTCACAGGGTTTAAGCAAATATACACACCTACCTGAGTATTTTGCTGAACAACTAACGGTTTAACATTATTGCCAAGTAATGTTGTGAGCGGCCTGGAATCTGGAACTGGAGGCGGTAGACTGATTTGCTGAGATGACAGAGGTTGACTTCTGAAAGCGGCTGAAGATGGGTCAACGTACCACCTCTTCCGCTCATATTTCATCGCCATGAAGTCTTTAATTCGTTGTTCATCTTTAGACTCCGATTCAACTGGAGGATTGCCGTCATAAGTTCCCATCCACTCCCTTTGACAGTACTGTAAAAACACACAGAATTAAGCCACGGTGATTTAACTGGCAATGAAACCCAGAGGTTGGTCATTTTCTTTATCATAAAGCAACAACATCAACAGTGATTATGCAGCCATTCCTCTTTAATTTGCGTGTAAGCCAGCCTCAAAAATCTTTGGTACATTTTTAAGGGTAATAATGCTATGTAATACTAATGGGTTGGGGAGTAAGCCAAACAGCCATAACAGGCCGAACACTTAGCAGGCAAGCATATTGCGTTGGACACACCAGTTCTCGTCTGATATATTATGGAAATACGCTAATTTGTCAAAAACAAGAAATATTAAGATAGAAGAAATATATTCGACCTAGTGGATTGAACTGAAAGTCACATCAACATAGTTGACAGTTTGATTTCCACATGTACATCGCCTGATTATCAGTTGAAATTCCAAACACACACAATAACCTTTTTAAGATGCCTCTTAACGAAATGGAAGGGAAGTGCGACATTTAATCCTAAAATCCACACGGGACAATAGGAACTCAACAGGATCACAAGCATCCAATAATAATATTTCACAAACCTCGTTTCCTTTGGATTTAATGAATTCTATTTCATCAGGTGTAAAACTTGCCATTGAGATTGATTTGACGCGATGAGGTGGATTAAGGCCTCTCCTGAAAAAAAAGCAAAGAAAAAAAAACCCGATATATATCACAGTAAATGGATCATAACTAGGAATGGAACCAAAACTCGAAATACCAAATAAAGTTGAGAATAAATAATCTGCGAGTCATTTTCATATTAAACATAGGGAGCGACTTATTGCGTTGGACACACCAGTTCTCGTCCGATCACTAAAGTTAAGCAGCGCAATCCCAGCTAGTACTGACATGGGTGGCCGCTTGAGAAAACTGGGTACCGCTAATACCGAAAAATCGTGTAGTGTCTGTGCAGTCTCTGCTTTAGAACTACGCAGTGGACGGTGCTCTAATAACTTTGTAATTGAAGGGCCCTAAAGCACCAACAACACAAAACATGAATTATATTAAACTGAGGCTGTGAGACGAAATTCAGTAATCTGGCAGAATTGTGACTCACTACAGACAACCTTCAATAGTGTTGGGCCAAACACATGATCTCAACGCTGTTAGAGACAAGAGGTCAGTAATTTATCACCCCTGAGTCGGGTCCAAATCGCAGTCCCAAATCGAAATACGGTAATTCAATATCTGAATACGGTTTGCCATCACCTCAACAGGTTTTGGGGGGGGGGTGAAAAAGTTGACGGTTCAAGTTCTGTTAATTTTTATCTTATCAGAAACAGAAGATAGACACACCAAACATGGGCAACACCTCTAGAAAAATACATTTACAATTCGGCGAAAATTATTGGATGGCTTCATCCATCAAACAAAAAGAAAAATAAGAAGTGAATAAAACATTAAGTATAACTCTTTTGAAATTTACACCAAATGCCTCCAATCAAACTACCTCATCCGGAGGCACAAAAGGTTATCGCAGAAGGGCACATCCTGGTTAACGGTCTCAAATACGTCAATCACGGATTTAAATGAAAAAATTAAAAAAAAAACATATCCTCTGCCTAGCTCAGGGGGGAGGATTTTAGGAAAATGCGCCTTCAAAACCAACGACGTCAATGGCGCCAGCGCAATATGAATAATCCAAGCAGAGGTCTTACAACGGCATGAAATTCAAAAGACAGCTACTGCAGCATAATTATGATCGGAATGAACGTCGCAACAGCATAAATTATGAATGGCGGAAGTCGGTTGGTTCCCTGACTTTGTCGCTATGCTTATGAAGTTGTAAGGGAGCGCCGAGTTGCGTTTGACACACCAGTTCTCGTCTGATCACTCAAGTTAAGCAGCGCAACCCCCAGCTAGTACTGACATGGGTGGCCGTTTGGGAAAACTGGGTACTGCTAATACCCAAAAATCGTCGCAATAGTGTAGTGTCTGCGCAGTCTCTGCATAAGAACTATGTAGTGGACGGGTCTCTAATGACCTTGCAGTTGATGGGACCTAAAACACCAACAAACAACAACAAAATGAAGTTGCAAAACAAAGTACAGCACAATGGCATGAAGCTGATGCTTCCAGAAGCTTGTAATGCAAAGGGTCTGAAGCTGTTCAGAGAAACAATAGAGAATTACACAATATTTTTAATGTCACAAAAATATTTAACTCAACAACAGTACTTACGTAAAAATGTCAATAATGCAATGAAGCAAAACTGGAAATATACCGCAATTGTGTTTAGAGACCAACCAAGATACACCCACTGTTTGCTCGCAATGCAACTACCACACTACTGACGAGACCAGCATTAAATGTTGAAGAAGGGCATTTTATGAAAGTCTGGCACATGTTCACATACGATGACAATTTGACTTACTTGTTAACATGTACCAAATTCTATTCCGTTACACCCATCATATTATGACAAGTTTCTCTATGAATGGTAACAGTTGGTAAATCATATGACAATGTTTAGTCCCGGGCATTTCCTAAAATGAGCTAACATTCCTAGGGTATCGCTTCAATGGCAGCGAAAATTGGATCGCGTTTTTTTTATTTCTTACAAAACACGTCTCGCTATAACAGTCTATTTTAATTTAAATAAAATAGGCATAATACAATTTCCTGTTTAGCAAAGAATAACGTGATTAACCTAGTTTTTAGGGCATTGATATTTTCACGACAAACTGTCTTTTACTTTCAAGTTCAATGCAGATTTCAAGATAAAGTAGTCAAAGGAACCATCAAGACTGGTTCGTAAAATGGGGAGCAACATTTGCTCCAATTACCAGGGAAATCCTATTCAGTTCTCTATACGAACACCAACTGAAATGTCGAAATTCTTAAAATATATCTCAGTAACTACTGTTTGAAATACAATTTGGGAAGACGCATGCCAAAGGCAAACTATTCAGGTAAGGTTTGCGTTTAAAAAAACAAACATCCTCTTCTGTTACAGGATAAAAAAAACCAATGAGTATTTAAAAACCATTCCACAGGACAGGATAGGTAACATCATCATCATAAACTTATCCTGTGGCAGGGATGGGTCCACGGGCTCTGATCCTCCACTGACGCCTATCACCCACCAGGTACCCATCCACCTTACAAACCTGCTTTGTACAACCTGCTCCCGTTTCTGCTTAGGTCTTCCTCTGCCCTGGGGGCCTCCAATAGCCTGAATCCCTGTGATGGACCTAACCAGCTCTTCCACCATGATGACTCCCCTCCCAAACTACCTCTAATATTCCCATTCCTAATTTTGTCTGCTCTCGACGCCCCGCCCATGTACAGCAGGGGAGCGGCTTATTGCGTTGGACACACCAGTTCTCGTCTGATTACTGAACTTAAGCAACGCAACCCCAGCTAGCACTAACATGGATCCCTACCCTACATTGATCCTATGGATCACTTCCGAATCAATTTTTCCATTGCTCTGGAACACTGATTCTAGGTACGTGAACTCCCGGACGAGCTATACTCCGCAGAGTACATCACCATTATTTCCCTGTCCTTCCTAGTTGAAAGCTATTCTCTGTCTTCGCTATTTTCACATTCAGCTGCTCTGATATCGTTTAGGCCAGTGTTCCGCAGTAACCTTGTTGTTATCGCGGATCCCCCCCCCCCCTTAGATAAAAATTCAATCATTTCCTCAAATTTTATATAAATATACAGTGAAGTCTGGTTTTAACGAACCAGGAAAATGTACTAAAAACGGTTCGGTATAATGGGTGAAAAATGTTATTGGGAAACTTTCGTTGCTGAAATACAGTACGTTATAACCAAGAGTTCGTTATTAACGAGTTCGCTATAGCCGAACTCTACTGTATAGGGATGTAAAGACCGCATGTGTGTGCATTGGATTGCTTATTGTTATTCTGCAATAGGCCAGACACCATGCAATATTACAACCAACAAAGCATTAATTTACCTACCGAAGTTGCTAATTTGGTGGCATAATGCGATGTTGGAACAAGTGGGGTATGCCGGCATCGCCCATAGACAACCCAGCCAATAATCCTGTGGGTTCCAGACGCCTGGCTGGAGTGGCCCCAGTCAGAGGATATTCAGTGGACCTGCAGACCCGAACCAGCCACAGGCGGGATACGGGTATGATGATGATATAGGAATGTAAACATATTAAAAATATTTACCTCGCGGACCCCCGGTTGTGGAACACTAGTTTAGGCCAGGGATGGGAAACCTTTCCATTTCTGAAGGCCGCATTCAACTTATCTGATTCAACATAAAGCCGCAGTCAAGGAGAAAACGTTATCGCAAATGCTTGCGTATAATATTTTGATCAAATGGAATATATTGAATTATAAATTTGATCATTTATGAAAACTATTCAGATTTACTATTAAAAAAATATTTTGTGCCATCAGTCAAAAGGCTGCACCAAAGAAGCCAAAAGGCCGCATGTTCCCCACCCCCGGTTTTGACCCTTCCTACTTCTCTGTCGTCACTACATTTTCTTACATCATCCGCAAATACCATGCACTGGTGGCACCGAGGTGTCCATTCCCCATACTGTGGTCAGTAGATCGTCTATTATCAGAATGAAAAGGTACGAGACTTGGTGCCGAACCTGGGTGCACCCAAATCTTCACAAGGAAGCCTTCAGTAATTCCCCAAGTAGTTATTACCCTGGTTATGGAACCATAATACATATTCTGCACTATCCTGATATAGCCTTCTCCCACCACCTCGTTTCCTCAAAACATCCCACAATACCAGCCATAGGCCTTCTGCATGGATGATTGCATGGAAATCTTTCCTTGCTGCCCTATGCTTACCCCCATCCGCTTCAGAATGGAAATTGGTTCCATTGTGGACCTACTAGGCATTAACCCGAACTGAATTCCCTGGACACTAGTTCTATCCCTTAGGCGACGTTCTATTACCATCTCCTAAACATTCATGGGGATGACTCGCAAGTTTAATTATATATTTATAGTTACTACAATCCTGAACATCACCTTTAACCTCGATGATATTATCCAACAGCACTTCAATGGGGATTTTGTCTGGGCCTACAGCTTTTGGATCTTTCATCTTCCTCCACCCTGTCCATGTCAACGTCCTCCTCTTCCATGGCAGTATTCATGGGGAATTTTAAAAATGGGCTTACCAATGACCGACTGCAAGGAAGTACGTACGCGTGAAAGATAAAAGGACCGTAGTCTTTCAAATGATGACTGAACCTGTTCCTAATTTTTGTGCCTCCAGCTGCATTACACAGCCATCAGCATAATTTAATCACCCACGTAATATTTAGAATAGCCACCTTCAGTACATGTGGCGTTGGTTAGACAAGGTGGCATGGACACAGAGTGAGCAGATAGCAGCAGCTGGCAAACACACACCAATAACATAGGTGCCTTAATGATACAATTGCTGCTTAGCAATGTTCCTTCTTTTGTCGCCTGGAATCTAACTGCCTAAGTATTGTTCTTTGCCAGTCGACAAAGACGATGCCCCGGGCAACAGTGCTGGAGGCTGCGCAGTTGTTTCCTGGAGCCCCTAAGTGTTCCTCCACAGTTCACTCTCGGTACACTTTGTCTATGGTAGCTCTAGAGTGCCCCACAATCTGATGATTCTGCACTTTGAAGCCAGTGAACATCGACTGTCACTTGCCTTATTAGTAAGACATAACTAGACGTTAGTATATTATCGTAGAAATTATAATAAACTATTGCATGGAGAATTAGACACAACAGTTCATTAAGTTGAGAATGCTGTTTGAGGTCAAGGCCTCAATAGTCAAAGTGACGAAAATATATATCGCATTAAACTAAAATGCACCATAGTTAACCTTGCCTTCGTCCAACCCCCTACCTTAGTACCTCCCACGGCATCTTTCTGTGGAACCCACTATCGCTAGTAAGGAAATACGTCTTTGCTGCTGCATCATACTTCTGTTACTCTGTCCTATAATAAAACTAGGAGCTCCTCTTCCATTAGGACCAACTTAGAACCCAAGGTACCAGTGACTTCTGCAAATGGTGCAAAAATGCTTTTGACGGCGTGGCAAAGTTGCATAAAGTATCACAGAGAAGCACCTGCTAAAAGTAGAATCCACCAGCTGCCTCGCTGAAATTGAATGATGAATGCATTTGTCACTATTTACATACATTTACCGTACAGCTAGTAAATAATGGTACAGTAGAAAAAAGAATGGTTTTGCTATTTACAACTGTTATAAGATTGGCTGTATTATTTATTCTCCTTGGGGGGAAAAAATTAAGTTCTAAGCTTCATTACGAAGAAAAAATTGATCAGTTGCGTTGTCTTTATTAACGAGGTACAAGGGTGAGATTAAAGCTAAACCAGTAGGAAAAAAAACTACATCAATGTCGGCCGGTCAAAATTGACAAGAAATAGGTTGTCTTGAAGATTTATTATAATAATATTTGCTTACAACCTTCGAACGTTGGCAATCATTAAAAGTAACTTTACAGTTGTGCTGTTAAAAGGTTTTCGAGAAATTACTGCGAAAATACAACATTTTGTGATTATGATTGAAATTGAAATTCTTTCGCAAACTTCGTCAAAAATCGATTATTATTACTACCTACAACAATCCTAGACCAAACCTAACAAGCGATAGCATTTGAATTGAACGTTACATGTGTCATTATGTCGACTAACATCCATTTACTTTAAGATGCTTCCTGCTGCCGATGAATCTACCAGGTCAAAATTAACTTAGCTTGAGTTGGAGGGGTCAACATTTTCTGATCTCAAATATAAAGGTTAGCCAGCTGTTGTCAAATCGAATTCATGGGAAGAATAGCAATAAAAAAAGCCTTATTTTCATGCGCAGTTGCTTGCATATCCTGTAAAGACACTACTGTAGAGAATGAGTGTTTCATTAGTACCGGAAAATAAACATGGCTCTATAAAGTACCGGAGAGCTTAAATGGCCCTACCCAAGCATTTCCGCATGCAGTGACTAACAGAATCGTGACCAAGGGCGAAAATTTATCATTTCGCACCTTTCATTTCCTTTTTTTAAACGTCATAAGAAAAAAAAAAAGAGAAAGACAAATAATAACACGCTTACAGAATTCCGCTACATGATGTACAAACGAATGAGCCGATTGTCATATTCACATATGTTGGCCCTCTTTGATGGCAGTCAAAACATTGCTTATTATAGACTAAAGTTCCTAATTCTCGCAGGATTTTGAGATGCTTTTCATCTTGCCTTCTTTTACTCGCTGCCATTTTTACGCACTAATTTGCTCAAAAAACGCATCCAACCTCCGCTGAAGGCTGCTGCTGGCGCTCTACTACAGAGGACGCAACTCAACTCAATACTAACGATCCTAACGGTCTCCACGGAAACAACTGAAACAAAAATGAATTACGGACTCGCTTACGGTTCACTTCTTCCATGGAGTACGTCGAGCTCTTCATGGCTCGGCCTAAACCTAACGAAAGACGTACCAGTATAGTATATAAATATGGCTCTTTTTCTCAGAAAGAATGACACGTTTTTATTTTTTTAAGCAATATGACGTCTACAGTAAACACATTATTTAACATATGTTGGAGGTGACAACTTTTATCTCACAATTGATGATAATAACCCAGCTTGAAGGAGAAACATGTAAAATATTAATCCCACCAATGTTCCTATTTACAATAGAAAGATGATGTCGACAGCCACATTTAATAAATGCATACACCAAAGTAAATTCCGCTAGTATATACTCCAACACTAAAAAAACAACTAAAAATGTTCGGCCTTTACAGCCAATTTTAAGTGTACATACTTCCAAGCAAATGATGTTATTGGATACCACCAATCAATTAAAAAAACAATAAATAGAATAATGGAGGATACGATACTATTAAAAACTCATTTGGAGGTTTACCTGAGAGTAGTACTAAAAGCTGAAAAATTTGTCGTTTTAAATTTACAAAGCTCAGAAACAAGGACAAACCAACACCCTCTTTCCCACCATTCTAGATTAAACATGCAGTGAAAAAAAAACCTGACTGTTGGTGAAATGTCGACAAGCAAAATAACCGTGGAAGAAACGAAGACGAGGAAATTAATGATGAATAAAAAATGACACCAGAGTCACTTTTTCTTCCCAGGTGGTTTTGAAGTAATGAATTTTCCAACAATTTCTATTATCTTAGATTTGTGATCCAAAACTTTAAGCACTTGATGCTTAGCATCATTCATTTGGTCTCTGATTAACTTGCAACGCTGAATGTTACCCTTCAATTAGTCAACAATAACAAAATTAAAAGAAAACTTCTTTCCCAGTAGGAAATTCAAACTCCGTACAGAGAGAGCTTACTCGCATTAATTCACTGGCACGACTCAACTCTACGTCCTCTTTTTCTTTCACAACAGGCTTCTTTTCCAATATTTCCAGAAGTGAGGAAAGGCGTGAGTGAACAGTTGCCTCCAAATCAACCTAAAATTATAAAAACATAATGAAAACCTACCGGCTACTACGGCAAGTCAACCAAGAACTGCACTCACCAAGTCATCTATTTGTGAACAAATGTAATAAACTTTCCAACCATTAGCTTTTTGCACAACACCTTTTTGGTTTGCTATCTCTCCAACTGTGGGTCGTCTTTCGTCTACGAAAACAGATCACTAAACATTTATGGGAACGACAAGCGAATGGAGGACAGATGAATACTCCCTGTCACCTTTGAGCTTAATATCCGAATGTCTCATAAAATGATTATGCCGAGATTTCCATGTATGGCGATAGCTGTTAAGTAGAGTGACAGGATGCCGTTTCTTAGCTGGTATCCATCGCACACTATCGTCATCCAAAGTGACAACAGCTTTAAAGAGGAAAGATTATAAAGTAATTGATACAATCATCATTCAAACTGATGAGAAGTGAAATTCCTTAAATTTAAAACACCTTCTTTGATAGCTTCCTTCTTTACCAACTCTTTATCCTTTTCAAAGTCATCCTCTCCCTCAGTAGAATGCATCTCGACCAGTTCATTTCCAGTTCTAAACCACATAAAGAAAGCATCACTTATTCAAAGTATTTTTTTTTTTATAAAGTACAGAGGTTAAATGAACTTCATAAGAGAATACATATCAGCTTACAGTTGCTGTTTCCTAGGCTTTTTCCTTGGAGATGCCTCTATTGTTATGGGTTGAGCCTTGTTTGAATTTTGAGTCACTGCGTTTCCAGCGATTGCTGTGAATGGTTATATTTAGTACCTTAGATATGCTTAAAATTCCTTTTGACAACAATAATTATAATAACGAAACCAATACTCACGTGAGGTCGAAGTGTCAGGAGGTTCCTGTTTTATTATAACCGTTATAGGATGGGCACCATTACAGTTATCAGTATTTTCAGACACTTGTCCATTTTCGTGACAGTGCTCCCTAGATACAAAGAAAAATCAGAAAAAAACTCACACTAGTACTATAACAACAATTATACATTTAACAATACATTACAAACTAACTTGGAAGGCTTTAACGCTAGAAGACCTTGCACAGGTAAATTTGATCCTGCACTTAAAACTTCTGGACGAGGACTAGGGGGATTAGCAACAGGCATGGGACTCATGAGGTTCTTCTTAACAGTAACACTAGAACTTCCAGACAAATTAACGTCTTCTTAAAGTGCTGTACTCCAATGTATGATCTTGAAATTAGATTTATTACTCACCCATCAACAGCTCGTTTTCTTAAAATGCTGGGTCGGGAAGAAGAACTTGTAGGATTACTGACCGGTTGTCCCGAGTTACCTGCATAAGATACAGCTCCACTGACAGCATAGGATGATGTGGTAGCTGTAGAATTGTCAGTTGTATGTGAAGTACCTTAAACACCAGAAAATACTGTCAAACAAATGTAGACATCATCATACAAAAAAAAAATCTTCATATTCTACTTGGCACACGATACGCTACAGTGCTTATTTTCCATAGTCGTAAATGTACTTGGTGCTAGTAACTGATGGCGAGACGTGCCCATCGTTACCACCATTGAAGCTATAGTTGAAGGAACCCTACTTGACATGGAAGGCCGTACTGGTGTTGTATGCAATGTGACGCTTGAAGACTGATTTGAAGGTACTAAATAAATGAATGATGTGACAATAATGCTTATTTAAACAACCTGTCTAATTACAAACAACTCCTACTTAGTCCAGCGCGAAGCGTGGAAGTCGGCATAGTTGGGAATGAATGGCATACTGACGGACCAGTAATTGTGTGCATGGCAAGGGCGCTCTGAGAACCTTGAAGTGGTTCACAGAAATAAGTCGTTCCAGGCGGAAAAGAAAAAGGTGGGTGAGACGTCACAGATGATCTTAAAAGAATAAAAAAAAAAAAAAAATATTCCAGAAATTTGATATGCAGTGATATCACCTGTACAAATATATGCACTTTCATTACCTTTCCGGCTTCGTTTCTGTTAAAATGACATTAGAAGGTACTGAAGGTGTGGTAATGCTAACATTTCCACTTGCGTTTTGCGACAAAGTGGTGCAAGATGTAGTAACAGTTGAAGGTGCATGCATAGTAGAAGAAACAAACAGTGACGCTGATGGAACAGATCTTGAAACGTCTTGGTGTTGGCTAACATCCAGTGACGGCTTTGAAGTGACAGTGAGAGGTTGAGGATAGACTTTTGCTGAAACGAAACAACATAATGTCGGGATTGTAATTCGCTCCTAAAGAAGCACGTACCTACACTAACGAATGCCAAAACCTACCGACAGGAATAGATGCCGTAGACGAAGTCCCTGTACTAACTATAGGTCTAGCTATACTGTGCGTCATAGCAACAGTTGTTGTCGCTGCAGGGACTAATAATTTGAATTTTTTAAAAGATATTACAAAAATTGACATACCGAATTTGTAACTACATATTACATGTCCAGGTGATCATTTATTTATAATTCATTTCTTACTTGATCTGATTGGAGTAGCGGAGGCAGCAGTGGTGGTCAAATGAAGTTGTGAAACTGGTGCCACAGTATGAACTGGCTGAGTAACCACTTTTGGCAAATGAGAATGTGAATAGGAAAGGTTACTCGCAGTCAAAGGTGATGTTCCAGATTCATGTGAAGTTGCACCCGTTGAAATGGCTTGATGATGTGATACCAGATGCAAAGTGGATGAAAGTGGCTGCATCTGATTTTGATGAGCAACAATAGTGGGTTGTACTGACACTGCAGGTGACGTAGTTGATGACATGGAATTCTGAACCGACAATATCGACGTAGGTGTTATGATCGGCTTATAAAGCCCTTTATCAGATACCTGCTCGTCACACAAATATCTTGTTACTTATACAAAATAACTACAAAAAATATTAACATATTTGAACTTCACACATACTTGTTGAACAAATGGGTGGGGTTTAGCCAATGATGTAGAGCCCTGGATAATAGTGGGACGAACAATTCCATCTGATGGACGAGAACTGGTAAGCAATAACTGAGATGATGGCAAAGCATTGGATGCAATCGATGATGGCCTGTAAAAAGTCGCATCGTATAAAAAATCCCGATTAAGTTGCTGCATTATATTAACGACTAAGTGCATTAACGCCCTCACACCTCTGAACCTCAGGAGCTGATGTTACTGGCAATGAAGTCGACAATGTCTTTGAAGTACTCAATACCGTTCCCCTTATGGAGGATAATGCTGTTGTTCGAGGTTGCAAACATGCATTTAAAGGTAAACCAGTACTGCTGTATTTCTGTTACAATAAATGAAAGATGACATTGTGGTTAAACATTAGATTATTAGGAATATGAAAAATAACGGAATAACGGAAAGAAAATAATTGTATACCTGCACTGTAGAATGGATTGAAGTAGACGATGAAATAATACTAGGGGCGAATATGTGAGGACCTTTAATTGGCGTTGCAACAGGGGGCTTTAAATTTGTAATGCAGGCAGCTACTGCTGCAGCTCCTAAACAAATAATATCAGTAGACATAATTGCTACGTGGTCATGCAGTGCACTGTACATAGAAAGGCTCAATGCATTCTCAATTAACAAATGGCAACTAATTTGTAGGGAACGGTAGTTCGGCAAGGCAAATAATGTTAACTTTAAGAATGCCAAGTATGCACTTAAATATTTAATTTAGTGCTTATTCGGAAGCACTTCATCATACCTCTGGGTACGTGAGTACTATAAGGAGCTTGAACCGTTGTATGAGTTGCAATTTGCGAAGTAGAACTCTGTTGTCCGTGAGGTGGGCCTCGGATAATGGATGCCATGGCAGAATTTACAGTCAACGCCGAACCTTGAATCAAGGATGGATGTTGCACTATGGTGGATGTCGGATGAAGACTTTCAGTAATAACTGCTCTTGTAACTTTCAATAGCAAAATAAGTTCACAGGTGGTAATCAATACGATTCATTACATGTAATCCGTGGATAAAAGAAACTCGTACCAGCTTTGGTAATAACCGGCTGAGGATTGTTGATGGGTACATGAGTTGAGGAGGATATAGGAATAACGCTTCCTGTTGAAACTACTGGTATCACAGTTCTTCCCGATGAAAACGAGGCTCGTAACGGGTTCTAAATGTTTAAATTAGTTTCATCAGGCAAATCACACGTCACCTGATAAAGGTTACTCATCGTTTCAACGAGAAATAGTTACCGAAAACGCTGATTTTATTTCCTGGTTCGAACGATGGGCTGAGGCTGCGTGGCTTACGTCAGGATATATTTGGGACGGTTTTTCTGCACCTCCATCTATCTCATCCGTCTTTCCCTCATTATTTGTCTTTGGATTATTAGTACTCATGTGCACTTTTAAACAGCTACGAAAGCAATAAATTACATCAACATTATGCATCATCTGACTTTCTACTAATTATGTTAATATGTATACAACCAGATCTCGATATACGTGAGGTTCCATCCCAACACCACACGCCAAGAAGGTACTAGCATTCATATGGATTCTCAGTTTTAAATGCTTTCAATATACAGTAGGCTAGTTAAAAATACTGGCCTAAGTGACGGCAAATGTTGCTACTAGTAGAAGTTTTAATACATTTTAAATTCATGGCTCACGTCCCAATAGTTGTCACACGTACTGTATAATGCTTGTATTTATTATTAAGTAATTGAAGCAGTAACAAATAACTTTGGAAATTTAAGGTGTACGCTCTTGGAGGCATATGTGGTTAGAAAAACTGAAAAGCGTACAATGTGTGAACTCCGGCTGTAGGAGGAATACTTCATTTTATCCTTATAGGATAGGAAGCAGTAAAATGAAAATTTCCCCAATGGCACGAGTCAAATTCCGTCGCTAGTTTATAGCAAAGCGACGCAACGATATAAACACGTATTTTAAAATAGACCACTCGAAGGGGAAAGTTCGTAGTTTACCAACTATTCCACTATTCCAAATGAATACCACATTATATAGAAACGGAATGCAAATTTCACACGAAGTTATATGTGAAAAGCTACTGTCAAATACTGTGGTAAATATCGAAAAATCTAAATATCCCTGTTCCGAAGCAAAGTAAAAACTATAGCGAAAAATGGGTCTCGTTACTTTATATATTAATGAGTTATAAAAAAAAGAAATACTTACTAGATATGTTAAAATAGCCAAGAGTATCCCATAAATCAAAATAAAGATGAGTAATTATTGTAAATGGATTCATAAACTTTAAATAACGCCACTTTAGCATAACTGTTATCATCTCATGAAGATCCGTCGCCAACGAAGCTTTGCTCTCGCCGCAAAATGGAACAGCCCAGAAATTAAAAAAAAAAAACCAAAAGACAAGGCGGGAAATTTAGAACAGTTTAGTCAACACACCACAAGGGATGATGTTCAATGACGTGATTAATAGGTAGTTATGAAATTAATATCATACGTGTTGCTGTAATCTTACCAGTTACCTTTAAAAATTTCGACTTCTTTAGAGAACGAGTTACCTGTTAAATAGCAGACGATATGATAACCATTCAGGCTGTGCGAATGGGCGTGAGGTAAGACGATAAATAAAATGTTGAGTAGGACAACATCCTATTTTCTTTTTTATTTCCCCAATGGTTCACTTTGTTATGTACCGTTCTTACCTGTAAACGTTCACAGTCTTTGGGTACTTAAAAAGAGAAGGACGTACTTAAAATAAATGTCACGCCATCCCCTGCAAGACTCGCCACTTCTGCTGCTGACGCGAAAGTAACCAATATCCATTTTCCTGCCAATGGTAGTCGAGCACCCATCTTTGTGCCTGTGAAGAATGGACACATGGCCAATATATTGAACACGGCAAGCTGCCGAGCAAAGCCACAACCTCTATGCTTACTTATCGTCGGTCTACTATTCATAAACCGAAACCTTAGCTATAAGCCGTTTTAGGCGTAGTGCCTACGACAAGATTAACAAAGAAATTTACAGGAATTGCGAGAAAAAGCTTAACGATATATGATCACCCACAGGTGTAAGTATTTAACTTCAGCTGTGCTAAATTGCAGCTCTGCGCAACATTACAGTATTGGCAACTCACAAACGAAATTGGATTGAATTACGTACGAGCACAACATTTTAAGCATCTTTTAATGAGTTGGAGGTGACATTATCCACATGCGGTATAATTAACCATCCAAATATTTCGAGCCACAAAACTTCTCTTATATTTACACATTTTTTTTTTCTCGTATTCACGGCGTTTCTCCACCATCCTCTTGAAAACATTTGTTATAAATCTCCGAAGAAAACTGACAATTCAGCAAACATGACGTAAGGACTAAATCTTCCATATAACCTACAATATTTTAGAGTTATTGGTGCAGGTTTAGGCACTAACACACATACATAAACACTGTTTTGCAACTGGACAAAATCCACATTTTCATTTGACATTTCTCACGCTAAAAGCTGAGTATTTAAGGGTAATCTTTCTAATGAAGCACATATTAATGTTATCACTGCGTAGGTTGTCAAAACACCAAATAAATAACAATTAATGATAGAACGCAAGTGTTGAATGTAATCAGCATATGCATCTTAAGAAATGACATATTTGAAATATCCTAAAAGGAATTCACATTAATTGGACGAATAATAAATGGTGTGACATACAAACTCTTCACATGATGCATTTCAATTGTTTTAGGTTCGCATGAATGAATGGCTATTTAGGCAATCAAAAGTGTTTGTACATTTTTACACCATAATGGTTCATTCTACCTGGAAATTTTGAATACTAAGTACTTTTCTCTTTCTAGCCCCTCATCAAATATTATAATGAAGCATACTATTCACCAGTATGAATAATATTGTTGTAGATTTAAAGTTTACATCTTTCAATTGAAGAAAACTATGCAAATAACACTGCGTGTATCGCACCACAAAGACTGTAATTAGAATTGAGCTCTGATACTGCAGTCTTAACTTTACGTGAAGAAGCGTTCTGAAAACCTACACTGTGAAAAACATTATGCAGTAAAACTGGAAATCATTTACGGCGGAACTGGCATAAGAAAGTTTTATCACATTCCAATTCAAAAATTAAAATTACAACAATGGTTATCATCATTATGGTGAGTTAATCGATGGAAGACTGAATATAAGAGTACGAAGGGAAGATGCAAAACATCAACGTGAACCACAATATAACGTATTGCTACTTGAAGCACACACACACACACACACATACTCACCACAATCATTTATGCAAAACTTCTCTGAAGAATTCAAATTAAAAAAAAACTGCATCCTTTCTTTTATACAAGATGTATTCACATAAAAACTGTAATGCATAACTTCATCAAGAAATAAATTTGCTTCTTTTCAAATCATGCATGTCATCAACAATAAAACACCAACATTGAAAAACGAGAGTTTCAAAAAATACTCATGTTGATGAAAATTGATGCACTTATTACCACCTTGTACTTTGCCAAGTAGTCTAAAATTCAGATCGTCCATTCCATCCAACGAGCCAGTATACCCTTTTCACGCCATTTAAATAATCTCATTCAATAATATCTACATATCAAAAACAGAGTAATTTTTTTAAACTACTGCTACAACTACTACTAATGTTGCAAATGAACAAAGCTACATAGATATACTTTAAGACTGACAAAATCAGACCAGTTTCATTGCCTGTTAGTTCGCCACCCTGTTACATAAGTTCCATTGAGAAATTCAGTCTCCTTCTGAATCTTAATCAATTTTATAAGATTCACGCTGCAATCTATAAAACTGAAAATTAATACTATACAACCAGTATAGTGTGGCAATGCCTTCGTCAGTCTCTTTACTGCAATCACAATCCCCTTTCACATGATATGTATTTAAAGTAACACAAGTATACTATATGAAAACTTTACAACGATGAGAAGAAATGAGAGGAAAACTGCATACGTACGCCACCAGCAGTTATAAGATGTAATATCAA
The DNA here is from genome assembly GCA_013389805.1 of Trigoniulus corallinus. Classification (NCBI taxonomy): domain Eukaryota; kingdom Metazoa; phylum Arthropoda; class Diplopoda; order Spirobolida; family Trigoniulidae; genus Trigoniulus; species Trigoniulus corallinus. The sequence continues at coordinate 3,825,496 of JAAFCE010004287.1, forward strand.
ACATGTATGGCATTAGATAACTCACATTCCACTATCTTGAGAAATTGTTTCAGTAGGTGTCGGTGGCTCACTGTCTTGCATCGACATATCAGGATCAACTGGTTTAAAGACACTACAAGGTGAGCCACTACTTGACATAGATTCAGGAGTATCAGCGGCACTCATTGAGGCAACAGGATCGGGACTGGAAGAGTCGTCTAAACTGCTTGACGACAAACTGAAATAACATTGAATCGTTACTTTGACGACAGATCTTTACCTCCAACCAGTCATCAATGGTCAATAGACGAAATGTCAGCACACCTATGAGTTACTCGATCAGGTGCAAATGAATTGCCGGCATGAAAACGCTTCTGTGGACTAGGATAACAATCCATTTTTTCGCCACATTCGTCTATAAAAAACATTAACATCACGTCAGCTTAACATCGGCAGACGGTGAGTTTCCACTCCCCGAATATTACTCTACTAGGTCACAACGTACATTTTCTTTTCATTGGTAACTGACTTGGTCTAAGGGCAATAGGACTGTGACTCTGTCTGAAATATACAAAATTTAGGTCGTAATGCTACCTTTTGGCATTTAGGAAGCAAATATAAATACCTTGTTACAGATTTACGAGTAGGACTTGGCACAGGGCTCGTGCAAAAGGATGTATTGCGCACAGGTTGTTGCATGGATGGCGAAAAACATTGCTAACATTGTAACTATATAAGAACTTGCGAGGATCGAAATAAATTTCATACACTGTCACATGACTAATTACCTTTCCTAATCGAGTAGGCGAAGGTGAATTAGATAACGGATAAGATGACGGAAATATATGCAAAGGTTCTGTGAAGCAACGAGGCCTCTTAACACCTTCATTATCTTGCGACTCAGTCTACAAATGATGTATGTTAATCACCTAATGTTGTAAATCATTTAAATGTGTCAGCACTCATTCATAATGTAGCCCACTTACAAGTCTCAGGTCTTCCCATGACTGTGAAATTTCAATTGCTGATCGTACGATTCTAAATACATTAAAAGTACATTCTTAATTAGATACACATAAGGCCTCTACCCACAATAGTACTGCTTTTACCTTTCATGAGCCGCTTCCCTATTAACTATGTCCATTCCTTCTTCATGCTTTATTTGACTAATCCTTGATTGAGGCCGCGCTTGACTTGGAGACTGTAAATAATTTATTATAATTATATACCAGCTCACTGTAGCAGAACGCTTTATTAGAGACTCCTTTGAAGAAAAATACGCCACTGAAACTTACAGACGGTGAGCTGCATGGCGACAGTCCACCAATGCTGAAACTAGCACTGAATCTTCTAGTTCGCGGCTGATTTTCAAAAACGTTTGGTTGAGTTACAGGAGCCTCTCTAAACAAAACGAATACCAAAAAAAGCAAATGACAACAGCTGGGTGCTGGAGCATACATGATGCATATATGTCGTTTAACATATCACGCTTTTCTCTTTTGATCATTCAAGAGGAAATGATTGTAAAAATGTAGTGACATAACTAAATGGTTGAGGGATGAAATAGGATAAAGAACTTGAAATGATAACTAGAAGGGAATTTGTTGGACGGTTGTGCACTACGATTACAAACATTTACATACATCAATGATAGAGTCATTCAATAATGACATTACCTACAATATGCATCATATCTAGTAAATTAGAATATCTGAATGCTGTGGACGTGTTTGCTAATATTACAGAAAAATTACCTTGTAACTGTGTTTAAGACATTTATCATAGGTGCACTATTAGACCTTTTCAAACTGCAGGTTTTGTTGCTGAAAGGAAGGTCGACATCCATGCCGTATCCTTCCATTACAAGACAATTGTATATTTCTAGTTTAATCCTTGCAAATGCTTCTTATGCGTCAAAATTAATAAATAAGAGTTAGCTAATGAATAACTTGTCGTTTAGATCCTGTGACCCTTTTGGGAAATGACGGAGAATCCATTCATGATATTTAGCCGAAAAACAATTGCAACTCGCATGGCACGAATGAATGAATGATGTTCACAAATACAACGGACGACGACGATTTGTTTTCATTCTCCCGGACTCCTTATTACGTAATGCTCGTATCGTGATACAAGGTTACCACTGTGTTTACCATTCTATATACCTTTATGTACGATTCCAGCGACTGTGAGTATAAAATAAACCGTTAAGTATTTAATTAAAAAATCGGTTTAGCAACTAGCGGCAAACACTAGACCAACGCCATCATTGCCACCACCGATGCCTTCTCTTATGACGACCACAGGCGGGTATGAGAGGTCGGTGGTGGAACATTTGACAACTGATTAACACTGTTGGAGTTGGCTACCACATAGCAATTGTTGACCGGCGTAGAATGCCATAGCAGAGAATGAAATGTGGGCAAATTGCCAACCAGTAGAGAAGCGAATTGTCGTTGGGCTTCAAGCCGGGCAGTTTGAGGATGTGACTTGCATTTTTATTGACTTGTAATTAATTTTGATGGTTAAAAGACCTGTAGCATTGTTCCAGGTATTGTCGAAATTGAGGAGAAGTATGGGTGCACCGGTGCAGCATTTTAATTATTTAGTAATAGGAGGTGGTTCGGGGGGCATTGCAAGTGCGAGGAGAGCCGCAGAATTTGGAGTTAAAGTTGGATTAGTGGAATATAATCGATTAGGAGGAACATGCGTAAGTTTTTACCTATTATTTTTGATAATTAAACAATCATTTCTAATCAATCAGGATGTCTTTGCTACTGCTTCCACAATGACGACGTAGGTATAGGAGGTGAGACTCGTTCCATACTCTACATGTAATGTCAGGTGTTGTTGTTGCCGTCATCGCAGTATCGATCCTCACTGCAGCTCCAGTGCTATAATAATCACTTGTTCAAAAGAGCAATAGGCCATAAAAATAATAGGCCCAATTACATCATTGTCACGATACGATGGGTCTGTTTATCTGGGGGCGAAGGCTGGTATTTTAATGAAAAAAAAAACGCTGTCAACCTGCAACTGTGTGTCTAAAGTTTGACCTTGAAGTTTTAATTGCTAGATCCTGTAATCGCTGCATCGATTTCATCACAAACTTTTCCGTTTAGGTAAACGTCGGCTGTGTTCCGAAGAAGATTATGTATAGCTGCGCTGTACACGCAGAACACATCGATGAACATTCACAGTACGGTTTTAACGTAGAGTTGAAGTCTTTTGAATGGAAGTAGGTATCATTCAGGCTGTATTATAACACTATAAATAACAACAGCCCATTTTTCACATATTATCGTTTGTGTTTCTAGAAAAATTAAAGCTGCAAGAGACGAGCATGTGAAAAAATTAAATGGCATCTACGAAAGCAATTTACATAAGGTTTTCTGCAACGAAAAAGACAATTTTTTTAATATCCCAACTCGCGTAAAAACATGAGTTAGTAATGATAACCTTTTTTATTGTCATATTAATATGGATCAGAGTAAAATACAGTTTATCGAAGGACTAGCAAAATTTACGTCTCCGACGTCAATCGAAGTAAATGGACGGCAGTATACAGCAGACCATATTTTGATTGCCACCGGAGGAAAGCCACTCGTTCCAAAAATTCCTGGTGCAGAATATGGTATAACAAGCGACGGGTTTTTTGAACTTGAAAACGTCCCCAAGTATGTATTACTTCTCCATAATGCCCCTCAGCCAACCAATCATTGGTGAAATATCTGAAATTTTAATATTTTTGAGTGTAGGAGGACGATGGTCGTAGGAGCAGGTTACATTGGAGTTGAGTTATCAGGCATATTAAATGCTCTAGGATCGAGGGTTACATTTGTTATCCGTGGAGACAAGGTTGGAGATTGATCTATTTCATGAAACTTTCTTGTATAAACGATTAATTGGTTGCCCACGATAGGTGCTGAGAACATTTGATTCACTCATCAGTACAGTAGTAACCGAAAATCTAGAGACGCATGGTATAACGTTGTTGAGAAACACACTGGTAATTTATAAGCTAATTAATCGGTATCGTGTAATTCGCAGTATCAATTTTATTGACGGGGATGTTATTACTATTAGGTGGCGAATGTGAACCAGAACGAGGATTGCACACTCAACGTGACTACCAACAGCGGACAGCTTCTGACGAACTTTGATACCATCATTTGGGCTGTTGGACGGGTTCCAAATTCTGACATGGGTTTGGATACAGCGGTGAGACGATTACTGTATTAACCGTTCCTCTCATAAGCATTTACTATGCTTATTGGTGATTATTTGTTGCCTTATTTTGTCCCTCAATAGGGAGTAAAAGTAGATACGCAAAAACATATTGTGGTTGATGAGTTCCAAAATACAACTGCAAAAAACATTTATGCTTTAGGGGATGTTTGTGGAAAAGTACTATTAACTCCAGGTCAGAGTCAAAAATACCATATATCCTGCAATTTCATTAGCTTAACAGGTAGTTAGCCAGCTCTCATTTTATTTTTGTAGTGGCCATAGCTGCCGGACGGAAGTTAGCTCACAGATTATTTAACGGAGAGGTGAATTTAAAGCAAGACTACAACACAGTCCCAAGTGTTGTATTTAGCCACCCACCAGTCGGATCTGTTGGTTTGACAGAAAGTAAGTAATTTAATTTTAAAGTGGCTTTTTGAAGTTGCATTGTTTCACATCGATCAATCATTGCAGATCAAGCCAGAGCCCAATATGGACCAGACAACGTAAAGGTTTATACTTCGACATTTGTGCCTTTATATTATGCAGTTACAAACACCAAACCTCATTGCTACATGAAGCTTGTGTGCCAAGGACCGCAAGAAAAAGTAAGCGTTTTCTTACATCTGATCGTTTTAATCCTAAGACAAAACTGTGATCGTGAGATCGATTTATTTGAAGGTCGTAGGTCTGCACATGGTTGGACTTGCAGCTGATGAAATTCTTCAAGGCTTTGCTGTCGCCATAAAGATGGGAGCAACAAAAGCCCAATTCGACGATTGTGTTGCAATTCATCCAACTGTAGGCGAAGAATTCGTGACGATGCGCTAAACAGTCATTACGAATTCCCACATGCAATAAAGGTTCGAAATGGGTTATCCATACAGGAAGACGAAATGGTTTTCAGAATACGGATTATTTGACATCAATCATGATAACAATTGTTCATATTAGGTGTGGTTAAATTAGGTGGTTTTTCTCCCTTTTGCCTTCATTTAAACGTCTTAATGTGCTCGGTGTTCACATAATGACTAAAATGCTTATTGATGCTTCATTGCTATTGATGTCCTGCTTCTTGCAAATAAGTTGGCAAAAGTAACGCTTATTTAATCACTTTTATTGAATTTCTAATAAATGTGCATACTAATTACGACTTAATTATTTTCCATTATTCATACATGTAAGCCTGTGGGGAAACCTGAAGCCAACATAAATAACATAGCTGCCTTCGGTATCACCACCTATCATGAGACTATCTGAAAAGGGGGAGGGCATAATCTAGATCAATCACAACTCCCGCATCAACACAGTCCAATTAGTGATAAAGTAGCTTCAGACGAAGAAGTTACACTCTGGGCGCTGTCAGTCATTTCTTTGACAGAACAGTAGTCAGACGTTTACGTAATGTGGGATCACTCACACAAACAAATTATCGCAACAAAAGTTTAAATGTAAAGGAAACTAGTTGATACGCTGTCTTAACAGGTAACAGGAATGATATCAGTTACAAATTGCAACACATCACTAGCCTCCAGTCAGTTAAGTGGAACAAACAAATTTCCTGCCGTGTAGTGCCAGCGCACACAGATAGTCTTTATAATCTACAGGAAAGTCAATTTCGGTTTCTTGAAGTCTTCTTGCCAGCTGACCGGATGCTAGTCTTCAGTTGCGATTTGTAACGGATATCATTGCCTATAACTCTCGACAACCTACGAATTAGTTTTTATAAGGAAATGGAGCTAGATGGCTAACTGTTAAGCAACCATTTTATACATCACGATACTTTTGATAAGAGAGTAGTGCGGTTCGTGTGTGAGCAATCCTACCCCAATTAACTTCATATTAAATAACGGCAACTTCAGTTCATGGGGAAGAAATAATTCTTCACCCTACAGAGATAAAAATTACATGATTAAGTCAAATGCTAATGTGTTCCAAAGATATAAAGTCCACTTAAGTGATTTTAAGGGTTGAGACAAAAAGTTGCCAACCGTATAAATGCTTACGACAAAGTCGTTAAAGAACGAATAGTAGGCTTACTTATTGTCACTTGTCTTTGGATTCTCCCTCCGCCAAGAGCGCCTGACAATGATGAAAGCAGGAACGAAATTCTTCAGCTATGTCTGCATTCTGTCAATGTAAACAACACAATATAAAGTTTCATTGCGATTAACGGAATGCCAACTATGAAACACATCCGCAAATACTTTACAGATTATTTTGATTTTCTAGTGCGGAGTTGAAAAGCAACCCCCTACCTTGAAACGCACGGCGAATCTTTCCAGTACTTCCTTTTCTTCGGAAAAATCATAAGCATACCAACACCACGAATTTGAACTCGTTTGCAACGGCATTAGTACCATCTCCACAGTCAGCGCGTGATTGCAACATATTTTATGAATCTGATCCCATCTCATCAGAATGCGAAATTTTCCAGTAATTCTATGCTTTAAGATTTTCATGCCTCCTATTCCACGTTCTTTCCATTGTTTCGTGTTTGCATCGAAACGATAGAGCTTACAACGACTACAGAATACTGCAACAAGTGAAAAAAAAAGTAGTTTGTAAGAAAACCTTCCATTTGACATTAAGGCTCGATAACAAGAGGCATACGTTTATCTTCATCTTCCTCCCCCGTCGTTACAGTAATCAGCTTCGGTAAAGGCATAACTGGATCAAAATGTATGTCCGCCTGGCGAACCTGTTCATCATCATGATCATTACTACTGGAAGTCTGACGTTGACTACCAAACACAACTGCACCAGCTCCTTCAAAAGTAACGCCTTTCTTCCCTTCTAAGAATTTAAGTTACAAACAGTTATTCTCCTCAACTACGAAGTCCAATTCGCTCCACACAGTGGCTACATTTACCGTTGAAGGTAAATCCAGACTGTACTTTGCTTGACAAGTCAGCAAATGATATTGCTTGAGCAGCACCACTCAGAAAAGGTGAAAATGGTGGCTCTTCCTTCGACGGTTCACCTAATAAACATGTATACCACCTATTAAGACTCGCCAATTATAACAAAACCAAATATATGTTAAGAAATGTCCTTACCTCGAGATGGCAGGATTGTTCCCACCCTACCGCTACCATCTTGCGAATCACGCATGGTGAGAGAGGGCACTATGACGACAAAAAAGTCTTATTTTTAACATTTCACTTTTTCCTTTTTTGAATTTATTGACTAACAATATGCAAACCAGCTATATGGTTGAATTAGAACAAGCTTACCAGTAGCTGTTGGTATGTCATCAGTGCAACCTCTGCAACCACGACACGGTGGCCTATTTTCATATAAGTAAAACGTAGGCGGTAGCATCAACAGCAATGCCTTGTCACGTTGTTCTTTTGTAGGTGTCGATTCCCAGACAACATCGACCTCTAAAGAAATGGCGCCAAAGCCTTATAAGCAATGTCAAGCACTCTAAATGAATCCTTCACTTTCCAACAAAATCAAGAACCTGAATCGTCGACCGGTGTAGTTTCTTCATCGAAAAGATTACTACATCCTCGACAGCCTTGGCATGGCGGTGCATTTTTATACTCATAGAAATTTGGAGGCAGCATCAAACTTCTTGCTTTAGCCTCTTGATCAGCAGAAGACTTTTTCTCGAAGACGATAGAAAGCTCTGCAGAAAATATAATGCCGACTCAACGTTTTGAGATTGTTTGCAAGAATGGCCATTGAAAGTTACCATCATTATCCGGAACAGCCTTGCTTTCACTAACTTCAGAGATGGGATCTTTCGATTGACAGGTGAAATCGAAAGAAACGGGCTTTTGGGAAGATCCTCCAAATCTAAAATCTAAAGATATACGTACATTAAGAATTTTCGTTTCGATATAATAACACGATACTTAACTCCAGAACAAAGACTAGAATTTTCACTACTACCATGTGATCTATCCTTGGAAAATCTGTCTCCAAATGAGAATGTACCCTTTGAAGATGTAGATGTTACAGCATCGTCTACTTTAAACGAAAATGATGCAAACGCCGATTTCGTTTGGACTGACGAGGTGGACTCGTCGTTGTCAAGTAATGGCAATAAACCTCCATCTGTCAGCCGTTGTTTTGCCTCGTCAACAGCTTGCTTGAATGCCTTGGCAAGTTCAGGGGTCTTGAATCTCAGTGCAAGAGTTTCCTGTTTCGCTTCATTATCAGAAAAATCAATTGCACACCACAGCCACGAACGGTCATCTTTGGTTCTGAATGCAATGTCTGGAGCCAAGTAATGATTACAGCAGATCTTAAGGACTTGCTCTCGCCTCATCACAAATCTCACTTTTCCCGAGGTCCGGTGGTGCAAAATTTTGAAATCTCCTAATCCCCGTTCTTTCCATTCTCCATCAGCTAATCTATAGAGTTTGGCACGTTGGCAGTATAAGACTTCCTCCTCTTCTTCACCAGTCCGGACTTCGACTTTGTCAGGAAGCGGAATTTGAGGATGAAAGTAGATACTATCTCCTTCACTCTCTCCGCCTACAACATCATCATCAACCTCTCCCTCAGTGCTTTCGTCGAGAGGCGATTTGGGGGTCTTTGTAGGGCTTATTGGACGTATACCTCCGAAACTAAAAGAGAACTTCTGGGGAGTTCCAAAACGAAATTCTACTGAAGACGAAATGTCGGAAGTCGCATCCTGTTGTGCAGTCCCAAAGGAGACGTTTGGAGTAGGCATCATAAAAGAAAACCCTGTACTTGCAGTACTCTGAATGTCAATCGGAGATTTAAAACCAAATTTGAAGGTTGGTGTTGATGATGAAAATAACGTAGTTGTAGATCGAGTATCAATGGAAGTTCCCAATCCATGTTCGGGTGTCTGGCAAGATACGCACGTGACTCGTCCTCTGTCATTCCGAACTAAACACGTCGAGCATTCCCACGAACCTTTGCTTGGTCTGAATAGCTCACTGAGAGGTGCACTGCTAGTGAAGTTAGGAAATGGAATCTTCGAAGAAGCACTGTCAATCAAAGAACCTGATCCAACTTTAGGCGATTCGCAAGATGCACATTTCACCCGGTCTTTGTCATTCCGAACTAAGCATGTCGAACATTCCCACGAGCC
>JAAFCE010004287.1:3834785-3855046 GCA_013389805.1 Trigoniulus corallinus
ATACCTCACTGAGAGGTGCAGCATTGCTAGTGAAGTTCGGAAATGAAGTCTTCGAAGTACTATCAGTTAAAGCGCCTGATCCAACAGTGGGAGATTCGTAAGATGCGCTATTCACTCGTTCTTTGTCACTGCGCACCAAACGGGTAGAACATTCCGAAGTGCCTTCAATTGGCGCGCTAAGTGCACTTAGTAGTGCCTGACTATTGCAAACAGTTGTCACTGGCTTCGCGGACAAGCACGAAAAACATCTCTTCAACTCGCTACCATTTTCCGTATCACAAGACGTACAAACCCACGAGCCCTCTACTAGTTTCAACTTTATTGACGGACTGGTTCCTTGCTCTCCTAATTCACTGCCATTTTCCTGGATAAATGCGTGTTGAGCTTTTTCAAACGCCTCCTTGAAACTGTTTGCCAATTCCACATTCTTGAACTTGACGGCAAGCTTTTCCGGTTGAAGTTCACCATCCGAAAAGTCGTTGGCACACCATATCCAGGCTGTATGCGTAGTGGACATTGGTTGCAACTTCATATCTGCAGTGATGTTGTGATTGGCGCAGATTTTCAAAACTTGTTCGCGTCTCATTAGGATACGCAACCTCTTTGTCAATCTATTCTTCAAAATCTTAATCTCTCCAACTCCTCGTTCCTTCCACTCTTTAGTATCGACATTGTATCTATACAGCCTTGCGCGCTCACCAAACAACTTCTCTTCGTCTTCTTCTCCAGTTTTTAAGTCGACCACCTGCGGGAGATGAACAACAGGATTGAAATGCACATCTGGTTCAAAGTCCTCCTCCAGAGTGCGGCTCAATTTGCCATCAGAGGTATTAGCAAAAACTTTCTCTCCCTGTCTAGAGAAGCCTTCAAACGAAGCATCCTTTTTAAAAGCATCTGAATTTACAGCGCCTTTGGATAGACTAGTAAAAGATATGTTCGATACGTTAGATCCACTTCCAATAATGAAAGACGACTCCCCAGATTCCAATTCTTTGCCGATATTCACTTGCTTGCTGTCTTTTAAAATTGATAACGAAGGTGCTAAGCCAGCGTTTTTCTCTTGAACTGGCACAGGCGTGAACGCTGTCGGATTAAAAGTAAATCCGGCAAAAGGGCTTGCTTTAGTTGCTTCGGAAAGACTGGAAGTCTTATCCACATGGGCATCCTTAGTTTTCACATCCTTGTCATTTTTGCTATCATCTTCCTTCGTCACCTTAAATACAGGAGGAACTTTGAAGGAAAATCCCCCAACTATTATATTCTTTTCACTCTGAGTTTGCAAGTCGGGAGAAAGTGAAGGCTTGGCTGGAGATGCACCAAACTCAAATCCGGACGACTTCGGTGGAGGACTAGCACAAGCACCGCCAAACACAAAACTGGTTCCGTCACTCGTACTACCAAGACTTTCTTCAATTAAAATGGGCGATGTCATTTTTCCAGTAACATGGGCAGCAGTTGAATCCTGGAAATATGCACAGCGATTCCCGTTGGATGTAGCAGATTGGGGTGGTTGACCAATCAAGTTGACCCCCATCCACTTTGTGGAAGGAGCGTTTTCAACATCATGTAATGCAGGCCCCGCATCCCTATCTATAATGTGATCCTTACCGTTGGAATCACGCTCCATTGACAAGGTAACGCCATCGCTTCGGTGGTCAGTAACAGAGTCTGATAGTTTCCCTTTGGAAGGTAGTGACTTTGCCCAGTCAAATTTCTCCCGAAATAAAAGGGCTATGTCTCTACATTTGAATCTGATATAGAACTGCTCTGTCTTCAACACCCCATCAGCATAATCTTGAGCAGCCCAAACCCATGCCTTATCAGAATTTTTCGCAGAGGTTAATGTCATATCAGGATAAATTCCGTGGTTGGCGCACGTCTTCAACACATGGTCACGTCGCATTACGATTCTACTTCTTCCAGTCTGCTCATTGTGCAAGATCTTCACATTTCCGATACCACGTTCTTTCCATTCTTTATTTGTATATCTGAACAACTTGGCTCTATCTTCAAATAGTACTACTTCATCTTCTTCACCAGTCTTCATAACGACTTCTGCAGGAAGTGGAATAACTGGTTTGTATTCTTGACCAACTGCATCCTCTTCCTGAAAACTCTCTTCTGCTTCTGAATTACTACGTAAGGGGGTCCTAGTATCAGAAGCTCCATCAGCATTAAAATTAACGCCTCCAGAAATTGCAATAGTGGAATTGTTGGACTCGCCTACAGCAAGGTTGAGAAAACATACTAATAAACAATCAATACACACACACTGGCAAAGCACGTGGTTACTTACTAATAGTGCTGGGTTGAATAATCGTCGGGCTTGAAATTACAACAGCCTGGGGAGGTAGAGTGATTTGGAACGCATGGGCTGCGCTAGTAGCACCAATGTCAGCAGTCGACTTCGTTGGTGTGAATGCATGCTGCTGTTCTACTGACAACAGAGAGAGAGGGAACAATTACTTGAGAGAGACAGACCACTTTGTAGCACTGGTGACGCATCGTACTTACCGTTAGTTACAATCGGTGTAGACATGTTTACTGAAAAAGCAATAGTTTTCAAGCGTTCTAATTAGTAAAATGTAATTGTGCACCTAAAATGAATGAAGACATCAACTCACTTCCAGTGATAGGGAGACCTTCACCTGAAGGCACTGCTGCTGTATTAAGAACTGCAGTAGGTGGAAATTGTTGTAAGGTAAATTTACTTCCATTATCTGCAGGCGCTCCATTTATGGTTGGAGCAGCCACATTGAAATTGAATTCTGGCAGTTTCTGACCTTCACTAAAAATGGTATAAATGTCTTTGTACCTACGCAAATCATAGCTAAAGTAGTAAAAGGAACTTAAATAGGATGTAGATGAACAGACCTGAATGGCAATCCAGTAAACATGGCTGGTGGACCTTGAGAAAAATACGGTGATGAAACTGATGGTACTGAATGAGGCTGGCCTTGCATGATACCACCACCAGGATGAGTCAGAGAAGGACCAGATATATTGGCAGCTTGTGAATAATACGAGTGATATCCACTACCATGAGGCATCACACGACTGCCACCAGTAGGAGGAGCATATGTAATGGTGGATGTGCCATGCATACCTAATTCATAGTTAGGAAAGTCATTAAATGATCCTTAATAAAATAAAGCAAAAAGCTAATTTTCTACTCATACCAGTAGTGTTTCCATACGGATATTCACTGTGCAAAGGCGGATCAGGGTAGGAATATGCAGGATTACGACGAATTTCTTGATTTTCACGATCACCACCTTCAGCCTCATCATAATCTCTATCGTCCTCATAATAATAGCCATCATAATAGTCGTCATCGTGATCACCATCCTCCTCAACCTCTTCTCGTGCTGGTTTAAAATTATGCTGCAAAGACCGCAATTCACTCGGTGGGGCTCTTAGCCGTCGTCTGAAGTCCTTAGTTATTAATGGTATATGCTTTGTGAATTCTTGTAACTGTCCCGTTAACTGCTCAATTGCCGCCTTATTTTGCTTCAGTCCTTCCACAATTGCATTGTTTGTGTCCAATAAGGTCTTATTTTGTTCCACAATAGTTTTAACAAGTGTGTCTTGCCAAGATGCTATTGATCTGATTTGTGCATCTAGTCGCTCAGGACTTGGTACTAAGTGTGCTCCTTGTTGGCGTGATGAAAAATTAAACTTCTTACCATGGCCATCAATGGAAGAAGATACATTCAGCATTCGACTTAGTGCTATATGACGAGATGATTCCAACTTAGAAACATGCGTCGAATCAAGCTGAGTACATGAGTCAGGATCCTGCTCTTCAGAATCTCGCGAAAACGAGTCCTCACTACCCCCAAACTCCAGTCGTTGAGCTGGAAAGCAAAACAATTATCATCACTACCTACCAACAGAGTTATTACTGCACAACATAAAAGGCAACCTCGATAAATGCTATCTAACACAAAACGAACCTGTATCAGGGTCGATTCGCGCAAGTCGAGTTTCAATATCTTCAATGATGCCTGGTAACTCATGATTTAGAGGATGCTTTTTATCACCACGAATACGATCAAGTGTGACATATAAAGCATCTCGAGCATGTGTTAACAAAATTATATGTCTGCTTCTCATCTCTGAAGTAATAGATTCTCTAGGTTTGCTTCCAAATTCCTCAACAGCCAATTTTTTATACGCCTGGAAAGTTAAAGTGATTAACAGTAGCAAGTAACCAATCTACTGGGAAGACAAGGATAAAAGGAAGGGAAACAAGATAATCAAAATAACTCACCAAGGCTTGATAAAATGATGCATGAGGCGACATAAGGCTCTCAAATTCAGAAATTGCCATTTCATATTTACCAGCATTCATAATCTGACAAGCCAGAAAAAACTTCCCTTCTTCCAACAGTTTCTTCAATTCTTCCCCTGAAAGTTGACGACCATATGTGGGAAACATGCGCTCCTTTGGCAGTCTAACACAAATAACAATATCATGGAACCGACTTATCAGTTCAACTAACACCTTTAAAGACGAAATAAACTAAACCTAATGGCTATATTCTTCAGTTGTTGTTCCATCATTTGTACTGCAGCTTTCCAATATAAAGTTGCTCGCGTTTCCAAACCACTAGTTGTCACAGACTGCAAACCACTGCCATCTAACTGTGCACTCAAATCTGCAGCCTACAAATGAAAGAACCCTTAAAAACATGGCCAATTGAAAAACATTTTAAAGTGATTAGTGTTATTATTACCTTGTTCATATATATCTGCGCCAAATGAACTACTAACGTAACGTCCATTCCATGGTTGCCCAGGACACGAATAACCTCTATTCCACGCTGTACCTTACGTCTTAATTCACCAAAATTTTTCCTATAACGTGATTCAAAAATCAATCTATAACTCTTAAATCATTGATATGAAGCTTGATCGCCAATCACAAACTTACGACGACTCATTGGTAAACAGCGAATACGCGGCCATCCACCACTCTGCTTGTTCAGGTGTGCAAAGTGGATCACAGATAGCGGCGGGCAAATACGGAGGCATATCAGGGCTTACGTAAGATAAAGAATGATGGTCTTCTAGTGCCAGTGCCGAGCAGCGAACTTTGCAAGTAAAATAAAAAAACAACATGTCAAAAATCATTAAATTAACTAAGAATGCCTATATGTCAATAATATACTACCTGTAGCATATAGAAAAGCTTCAACATCCAAAAAGCAGAGAGATTCAGGGGATGAATCATCCAATTTAGCTACATTATACTGAAGGCCATCAAATACTTTGAAGCCATAGTCTGGATGAACGTTGCGTTTTCCATTATAATACTGAAGAGCTATCCAAACTAAGTGATGCAGACTATTGGAATGCAAAGTGTGGCCAACTATAAACAATAAATATTCCGTAAGCCATTCACACATCACCTCCTGCAGCGATTTCAATGGGGAGAAAAAGTAATTATGAATTCTACTTAGGTTGTAATCCTTTAAAGTGTGGATATCTGGAAATTCCTGACTCACAACTGACATAATATCAGCCTCCAAAAAGTATGAAGCTGGATACCCTAGTGAACGATGTCCTTTATTGTTGAAAACGCGTTGATATATTTTTTCCTTGCTCTGCATTGTTGCAACATAATCTCTGCTTCGACCAAGCCATTTTGCACGATCCTCTCGACATAACCCCAAAATGACGTGACCTAATGGATTGATATAAGAAATAATTAAAAGTACAGTATAACATAAAGAAGTTTTTATTTTTGTAGTTAACTCACCACATTGGGTTAAGCGGTAACAAGCTTGCTGATGTAACGCTTTATACACACTTTTCTCAGTTGGTTCAAGAGCTAAATACCATGAAGACTGGAGATTATGAGGTTTAAAAGAGTAAGCTGCTAGCAACAAAGATGCACCCATACGAGAAGCTTCTTTCTGGTTTCCATGTTCCTGTAATTGCCAAATGCATTGCCATTTACAATTGCATTCATATTATAATTTCAGTTGCAACTAAGCAATACACTTAGCAGTTTACATATAATAAGCTTACACTCACTTGCTTTGCTCGTTTAAAAATAACTGTAGCCATGTGAAAATAAAGCTGACCTTTCATGTAAGACAAAAAACATTTCCACATTTCAACGTTATGTTTAAGCTGCCATGATTTGAGTAAGTGCATGTCAAATCTGTAAGACAACATATCCGGATTACGCATATAAAAATCACTATAGGTTCCATCTGTAAAGTCAAACAGTAAAACATACCGCTGTAAAGCAGTTGCGCATGCCATGGATGTGGCCACATTTCTGCAAGGAACATTGAGGTTAATATCAAAAATTCTCACTAAATATTATTGAAACACTGTCTCATAATGAGTAACCTTTCATTACGATTCTCCCTCTCAATTTTATGTACGTGATCCAAATTTAAAGTGACGAGCCTATCCAAAGCTTTCAACAAATGGACACAAACGTCCGGAGTGTATTCATTACTCAAATCTTCTAAATAAGCCTTCGTAATAACAAAATGGTATAGACGTTAATTTCTCTCGGCAGATAAAACGTAAATTCAGCTTACTAAGCAACGCATACCTCAAATATATCAACCAGGCAGTAATACCAATCAACGCTGTTGTGATACGGAGCTTTCTTCTCTACGTCGACAGCGTGCTTGTACGCTATTTCTGTCCGTTCCGTGTCCAGATACAATTTCAAAAGCTTCGTTCGAAGACTTACGTCATGTGGTCTAACAAGCTTTAGAAAAGGGTTTATAGAATGAGGATTTGTCCGAACAACTGACAACGACCTAAATAATTCATTTACATTCATGTACTAACCAATTCATTTACAATTAAATCTTCGTATTCTTGAACATTGTGATCTCCATCACCGTTCACAAGACATTCCTACGTACAATTTATTGTGATAAAAAAAAAAGACAAAAACCGAAAATTTCAATAAAATATGCTACTGCGCGTGAATACATACCCGTAATTTAAAAACAATATTGTTGTGAGGAAATAGTATCTCTGCTCGGTCAGCCCAATACTAAAACAATAACACAAAATGAAAACCAGAAGCACAATTATAAGGTTTCTTGCTACACTACACCAGAATGAATATGAATATATAATCCTTTGTGACGGAAACCTTGCTAGGGAGGTTTTTCATGCTAGACCAATTTGCCTATATCTCCACCAGCACCCTAGCAACACCTTAGCCTTCCGCACCCATTCCAGCCGTTCCACCCCAGAATCCATCATCCCCAGAACCTCTTCCAAGGTGGGGGTTCCCCAACCCCTCCTACAGTGATCCAGCACTGGACAAGCCAGTATCACATGCCTAACATCCTCCACTTCGTCCCCACATTCCAATTCAAAATGACGTTGACGATTTTGCATAAATCCTACTTTAACTTCGAATTCATAAAGAAAGCAGATGGTTACAACATATAAAGAATGGTTGGAGTTGCTGTTGTTTGCTGGTGTTGTAGGGTCCTTCAACTACAAGGTCATACGAGCTCCTTCCACAGCCTAGTTATAATGTAGAGACTGCGCAGACACTACACTAATGCGACGATTTTTGGGTATTAACAGTACGAAGTTTTCCCAAGCGGCAACTCATGTCAGTACTAGCTAGGGTTGCGTTGCTTAACTTCAGTGATCAGACGAGAACTGGTGTGTCGCCGTTCCCAAGAATGGTTGGAAGGAGGGAGCGCATCCCTATTAACAAGGCGATCGTTTGTTTGATTTCCAAAAGGCCAACAAAATGAAATAACTGCAGTGACCCCTACCAAGTCTATTCGGTATTTAATTTAACACTTTCATTAACAGGCAAATAAGACAAATGTGACGCACTGTAAATTATAAAACGCTTACCTTCCCCCTATCAGGATCCACTGGTATATGGCAATACAACTCGCAAACTTAAAGAGAAAACAAATCCATTAGACTACATAGTAGGAATCAACCCCATAATCAAATATCACAATTTAGTGCGAACTTTTTAAGATAATGTCATTCTGACGTTCATCTAGTTCTAACGAGCGTTTAAATGATTGCAAAGCTTTATCCAGTTGACCAGTTTTTTCATAAATTTCACCCATCAGTTTATGCGCTGGAGCACTGGTTTCTTTTATCATGAGGAAACCAGCAAGGTACCTAAAAGCACAATTCAGTATCAACTACATAGAAATCGCTACTTAAAATTACCATCGAATGTCGAATTCTTGTTAACTGAAATCATGTTATTGTTACAGTGCAAAACCTTACCTTATAGCAGTTTCGAAGTCTTTGACGAAGTAATATTGCTTTGCAATATTATAACCCCGCAGATGTCTCTGAAAATGTATAATGCATAAACTATGCTTTCAAATAATTCGATGCCATAAACGCAATGAAGGGAAAAATAAGGATTAAACGCGAGTTATATGAAATAAACATTAACGATAAATTGTTTAAAAATGTGTGAAATTAGCCGGGAAAGTATTTTGCGCGACATCGCCATGGTGCCAAACCACCGGCAAACACAGAAACTTTGAATATTACCTCGTTTTCATTTTTGATTTTTGAAAATATCTCTGTCACGTGCTTATCAACGTCTTTCTTCGTTTTAAACATTATACGATTACAGAAATTCTTAGCAAATGAAGTGGTAATATGAAATTACTCCACAAAGCAAAGCACCATCACCAATGTCAAATTCACATTTACAGAACACAGTAAAAAAAAGAGAGTTTGAGAGTCCTCTACCGACAGATTTTATAGATTATTAAGGTGCTTCAGCCAACGACAACTTCAGGAACACCGCAGACGGCGCTACTTGCTACTCACAAGTTCAGGAGGAGGGACGAGAGGGGCGCGCGCCCCTCGTGAAAGAAATAACAAAACTAAGCTAAAAAAATTTACACCTGTGGGTTACAGCTTTTTTTTTAGTAAAAAGATTGGGATGAAATATGATGCAATTATTTTTAAAGCTAAGCCAAGACGCGTTGGACACACCACTTCCCGTGAGATCACTGAAGTTAAGCATCGCAAGCCCACGTCAATACCAACTTGGGTGGTTGGTAAAGAACGATGGGTGCTGCAAATTAACCCTCTCCTTCGCCCTTTCACCTACCTCCTCATCTCCCACGGGCAGCCTCCTAAGGGCTCTTCTTGCAGTGGCATATTTTCACCAGGACGATGAAGATAACGCGTCCCCTTTGAGGGTTTTTTAAATCCGCCGCTGGGGAGGGGCGAGACTACGGGCGGATCTACATAGGGATTAATAGGGCTTAAACCCTTGGTCCCCAAGTGTCAGGGGCCCAAAAAAATTGAATTGTTATCATAAATTGATAACACCTTTTCATTAACAATGAACACTTATTGTATAAGCTCTAGGCCCTGAAAACCATATATCCGCCCCTGAGTGACACTCGAATAGGACGAGAAAGGAAACTAATTAACTACAAGAAGGGAAACTAAATGCTAAAAATTTGGACCTGAATGAGCGACCCCCTACGTGTGCTTCAATTTAACGCAACCGGGCTGATATTGCTAGTAAGGTTGTTTGAAGAATCGATGACACCGTATTTCACATTCCAATTTTTTTTTACTTTTATAATTTTATTTTGCATACATAATAAAACATTTTTATACATGACCTTGGATGGAGTTCAGCAGCTGGATTTGATTGATGCAACCATGACAGCTCTGAGTTTCTGGGAGTTCTACATTTGTTTACAAAGGAGTGTGATGGTTTATGGCATGGTGGGATACTTTTACAGTCATTTAACTCCTCTGCCCATTCTTAGCTTTTTCGAAAAGTAATTATTGTTAGCAAAAGGTTCGCACATAGTGAGGTGGCATGGACCCATCATGAGAAGAGGGGAAGAGGAGCTTGTTAGGTCCATTGGAGGAAGGCAGGTGGATGGTAGCACCCGGGGTAGAGAGAAACCGAAGCTGACGAGGGAACAGGTGGTCCGTAAGGACATGGCAATGTGTGGGGTGGACAGGTTTGTTTGTTGGTGTTTTAGGGCCCTTGAACTACAAGGTCATTAGAGCCCCATTCACAGCATAGTTCTTATGCAGAAACTCCACAGACACTACACTAATGTGACGATTTTTGGGTATTAGCAGTATCCAGTCTTCCAAAGCGGCCACCCATGTCAGTACCAGCTGGGGTTGTGCTGTTTAACTCCTAACCCTTTCCTCGTTAATGTAGGATCAGGTACCAATATTGTCCTCATGAATGCACACAATGGTGCTATATTGGAAATGGTTTTCCACAAAGTTTTGTTTATCATTGGCATACTGTTCATTGGGGCACACCACCGATGCTAGGAGCGGATGAAGAGGGGGAGCAATGCCCAATTGTCTAAGGGGCAGTGTCTATGGGGCTATATTTATATTAAGAGTCTGGATATTAAAAGTATTTTGGGTGCGCTTTGTTTGAAGGGCTCCCCCTGATCTGCCTCTGGATCTGTCCCTGGGGTGAGCTCCTACAGCTGGAAATTTTTTTAATGCCACAACAGAAAAAATTTAGTACATTAAAGAAACTTCATGCCCTGAAAATTTACAGCTTCATAAATTACTCATATAAATCATCACTAAAAACTTTATCTACTACTAGTGTAAAACATCTAAATGTGAAATTAGTTTTAAACATTTTTAATAAATATGCTAATTGAGCACTACAATCCACTAGGGGAGTTAAATTTTTCCTATAGTTTAGACCAGGGTTTAGACACTACTATGGCTATTGAAGAAAAACATCTGTAGTGTGTATTTAGGTATGTAGCATAGGTATTGTGTATTTTTAATTTGCATGTGTATCTTACAAAATTTGGAAATTAATTAGCTATTTTCATACCAATGTTTACCAATATTTAAATGTACATTTAAAATCTTTTATATTTTATTAATAAATAACTCATTATTTTGCTGTGAAAGGGCAAACATCAGCATTCATTTGCAGTAGGTTTTAGCACTACTGAGGATGACGTCACGTAGGAGTGAAAAGGCCTTCTGTTTAGGAGGTCTTGGTTGGACACACCAGTTCCCATGAGGTCACGGAAGTTAAGCAGCGCAAGCCCACGTCAATACTAACAAGGGTGGTTGGTAAAGAACGTTGGGTGCAGCAAATTTCCCCTCTCCTTCATCATTTTCACCTACCTCCTCATCTCCCGCCAGTAATCTAGATTATTTGTATGCAATGCCAAAATGAATTTCAGTTAAGGTAATTAGACATCGTGATTAGTACCAGGTGAAACAGCATGGAGAAGTAAGTTTATAGTGTTATCCTAAATTTGATCATAATTTTCAAAATCCGTTTGAAGTTTTCAAACAACAGTAACCTGTGGCAGCACATACATAAAATGTGGTGTCAAGTAATTGTGTCACAACATTTACAGGAGGTTGGTGTCTTTATTTTTCTTACCTCTGTGTTTATTATAATCCAACCTCACGAATTTATGGGACCCTAGCCTGGCACTGGGCGGGATATGGAAATGTTAAAAAACCAACGATATTGTAATTTTGAACTTTTTACTTACAGCAATGTCAGATATTGCCTATCTCTCCCAATCTGAACACAGAAGCATGAAAAATTAATGATCTTCTCAATCAATCAAGAAGACTCTTCAATTGTTCCCAGTTGAGTACGTCGAAATGTAGTTTTTGCTGCTGAAACATAATAAAAGATGTCGCACTTGAAGAGGGGAGAATTTGTTGGAAATGAGAGAGGAACTCCCATATATGTTATGCAAGAATACCCCAAACATATTGTTTGCGTCAGATCACTGAAGTTAAACAACGCAATTCAGTTTAGTTCCGACATGGGTGGTTGGTTGGGAACACTGGGTGCTGCTAATTTTCCCACTCCTAATCCCCCTCAGTCACAAGCAGCCTCCACAAGGTCCGGCCCGTTATGATTGCTTGGCGGACTCCCTACCCATTGGTGTAACTAACTAACAATGATTAAATTAGGACAAGGAATCGGGCATTAGATACCAAGAATTGAGGATTATGGGGCTTGGAGGATTCAAAAGGCAAACAATAAGGTGTATTTTTTGTGTCATTAGCCAAATTTACGGTTATTAAACTGCTATTTATAAAGTGAGAAGAATTGAAAACTTGCAAAATTTAAAACATATAATGTGTAATATGCGTGGCAGGATACGGGCATGATGATGATCTCAGTGCTCATATTTCACCCTAATATTTTCGCATCCATATGGACGTCAAAGCAAGCAACAACAGCTTGTGCTCTACAACATTCAACCTTTCAACATCAGGGAAAGGGCCATTGCGGTGGTGAAGATGTCATGCCATGAGCAGGCATCATTTTGGATGGCTGCAAAGCACTACACGTGCACAACGCAGGTTCCCTGACTGCTTAGAGATATAAGGAGGACGTTTATTACGTGCTACTTTTTCAAGGGTGCATTTGGCATTGAGCTGCATTTTATGGATGACAATGCTCGTTCACATTAGGCCGAAAGTGTGGATGAATATTTTCAAGGTTAAGATCTCCGGCTTCAGAAACTTAGACAACACCTTTCTCTAATGTAATACAGTGACCAGTAGACATAATAAATGCCTGGCTACTGAATCCCTAGCATTACGTCAAGCCCAAAAGTGCTCATTTATCACAAGACTAAATATTTTAATAGTTATCTTTTCTGTCACTGTGTAATTTTCCAAGAAAAGAAAGCTTTATTTATCAATGATTACAAAGCCATGCTAAGGATCAGAAGAAGAAGTAACAGGCCTTTTGACAGTGCAATTTGGGATGAAGCTTGCTTTGCTAAGGTCAGCGGCATTTGAGTTGTAATAGACCTTCTTTTGGAATTGCAATGTTCCACATTACTTCCGATGCAAGCTGCATATGCAAGGGCACGAGGAATGTAACTCTGTTCCTATACACCATGAAACAAATGCGCCATTGGCCCTCGTGCATATAATGTGACGTCTTCTCCGCCATGGGTTTCTTCAATCATTGGTACCGCTACTTGTCGAGTGAAATTCTTTGAACCTATTAATAAAAAAGCTCTCAAATCATTCATTAGTTCATTTGCATGTGAATAACATTAAATAATTGAATTACTTGTGTCTACATTTGACAAATTTGCTCGCCCTTCGACGCCTGGGGGCATTCCGGGACCATTTGTGTACATCAGCCATCGCTGTCAGAAGTGCCTCCAAATCCTGAAAAATTGTTGCAAAATAATTTGAAAAGTTAAGCATATACCCAATTCGTTTCATCAGTAAAGCCATTCAGAATTTTCGAGGGAGCAGCTGTATTGCATTGGACATACCAGTTCTCGTCTGATCCGTGAAGTTAACCAACGCAACCCCAGCTAGTACTAACGTGGGTGGCCGCTTGGGACTGCTAATACCCAAAAATCGTCGCATTAGTATAGTGTCTGTGAAGCTTCTGTGCATTTAGAACTATGCAGTTGATGGGGCTTTAGTGACCTATTAGGCGAAGGGCCCTTAAACACCAACAAAAACAGAATTTTTGAAATATTATGTAATTACCTAATATGGGGTTTCCTCTCTTTGGATATCCGTTTATTGTTAAAACGTGAGAATGGTCGGCTGTTACAACAATTAATGCATCAAGTTCGTTAGCCATTTCAATGGCGGTTTTAACTGCTTCATCAAAAGCAATGGTTTCTTCCAGGGAATGGCGAACCAAACCAGCATGATGACCATGATCAATTCGTCCTCCTAGATTTGTCGTTAATCCAAACAAAATTTATTAATGATTATAGAGAGATGTTGACAAACACATGTCTTAGTAGAAAAGTATCTGACCTTCTACAAATAAAAAGTATCCATTTGCACTTCTTTGCAATCTCATAATCGCTTTCTTTGTCATTCCGTTTAAACTTGGTTGATTTGGTGATCTGTCACTCTCATATGACACGTGGTTGAAATCGAAAAGACCTTAAAGGAGAAGAAATAATTTCCAAGACATGCTGATGTACCAAATACATAGGCTTGTTGGTATATTTTATCCTTCTGCCCGTCTTGGCCTTTATCGTTTTATTTCTGGCCTTTTTTCCCTATGACTTATTGTCCTCAAGCTGTCTGGAATATCCCCATTGCTTACTGTTATTGTGCAATACGTCAGACACCATGCAATATTATAGCCAACAAAGCATTAATTTACCTGCCAAAATTTCTATTTTGGTTGTATAATGCGGTGTTGGAACGGGTGGGTAGGCCGGCATCCCCCCCACAGACAATAAAGACAATATTGCTGCGGGTTCCAGACGCCTGGATGGGGTCCCCCAGTCAGAGCATGTTCAGTCGACCCGCAGACCCGACCCTGTCACTGATGATATCTCTATTGATCTCTTGTCTGGTCATTCGTACACATCGGGCATTTGCTTTTCTCTTCTGTAACCCTGATGTGACAGCATTTTGCACTCCCACCAGGGTAATGGGTGGCCGCTTGGAAAAACTGGGTACTGCTAATACCCAAAAAATCGTCGCATTAGTGTAGTGTCTTTGCAGTCTCAGCATAAGAACTATGCTGTGGACGGGGCTCTAATGTCCTTTCTAGTTGAAGGGCCCTAAAACACCAACAAGCAACCCACCATGGAATGAATGGCTTTCTGGGCCCTAATAACTGAAGTAGTTGTGGGCCCAAAAACACGAAATATATAGATAATCATATGCCAAACCTAGAATGTAATCTGATGAAAGGTCCAAATTTTCGAGTCCATTACTATCTGTAACACAGGTATTATTTAATCCACATGAGTTCTTATCAGCTTTCCAGTCCTCAATCAAATTCCGTTTATCCTTTCGAAGTCCACTTTTTTTTTCACCAATGGGTCACGTTCTCTGTAAGGTGTGAAATAGCCACGGCCGCCCCCAAAAATTACCTGTAAGTCGTTAAGAACCTACTCTCAAATCATTTCAATAATGGAATATTAAAGGCCTATTATTATTTCAGGAATACCTTGATCTGTTTCCCAGGTAGGTCCTCAATCAGCTGTCTGGCGATATCTTTGCACTGTGATGCATTGCTTGGAACTTCCGTCTCCCAATAGCGATTAGCACTATGAGCGAATAGTCCAGCTGGAGTTGCGTGTGTCACTCTTGCTGTTGTAATGAAACAAGTTAAGGTTAGGGACTTCCAAACAACACTGTTTCCGGTATAATTAAGTCAGTCAACATTTCCTATCATTACCTGTACTCACCAGCATCTTGAGCCCAGGATAAAATAGATGTCACTTTAGCGTCCAATGTTGAGTTGCAGTCATTGTGTCTAGCACTGCCATCCAAACCCACAGTTTCATAATTGCCTTTTACACCACACAAGAAGGCAGTCGCTGTCCCAGCAGAATCTGGCACTTGGCGATCCACGTTGTAGGTCTGAACATGGTAAATAAATAAATGCTCGAAAACAACTCGATGATGAAATTAAATTATAGTTACCTGTATTTGTGATACATAGGGGAACTTTTCAAATTCCAGCACTGTTTCTTCTCCATTATGTCCTTGAAGTTGTCCCTTATATATCCTCGCTGCGGTCAGTGTTGATATTCCCATCCCATCTCTGAGGAAAAAAATTATATTTTTTGCAGTATTTCTATTGAGTTTAAGGTTAAGATTATTTTGGACGGCTTCCTGCGCAGCATCAACCCAATGCAAGACTTCCACTGAAAACCAGGAAAATGAATTACATTAAATTTCAGAAAACCACATTATATCTTAAATACTGTTGTGTGTTATATCCAAATAAATGAACTAGGAGGCTGTAGAGGATGAATGAAGGATGATGTTCAAGTTGTATAGAAAAAATATTCCAGAGGATCAACCTGTTGTAATAGTAATGTGTAAATTATTCCGTTTCTATCTTTAAATAACATGCGACTGAAGATGATGAAAAACGATTAACAACATTTATTAAATGGTCGTTTAACATTTGATTAATATAAATCCACTGTAATTAGTATGTATTCGAGAGCTAAGTTTGATGCATCAGTCTTGGCAAAGTAAAAATGAGAACTAACTTTTAAATCTACTGTTTTGTGGTTTTTAACATTTTTCTCTAGATTCTAAAACATTCAAAAATATGAAATAAATTCTAATTTGTTTAAATGTGAAAGAACTTATAATCAAACATTTAAAATATGAAAAGTAGAAACTTGTGATGCTGTGCCATGATACACGTAATGATTCATGCCATGATTCATGTAATGATGCAACGCCATGTGCCATATTTATAGAATGAACATCATGGATCTGCAATGCAGTACAATAGAAAGCATTGTGTAGTAGATCTCCACAGTGTAATAAAATGTTCAGAAAATGAAGAGCAGTTATCATTGAGAACCCTGGGTTTTTTTTTATAGTCTGCACCCATATATAGTCCATCTTCACATATACTGTAGTCCTCACTAAAGGACCCTATGTTTCACACATAATCAGTGTGCACTATGTGAGATTTTATGGCATTGTCTTTAATTGAAGAATAAATAAACAAGTACATACTATATGTCTAAAAACCAACAGCTGGAATGCAAATGTGTGATGCTGTGCTACCAGATGCCAAGACTTTTTTCCCCAAATCTTCACTGTATTATTTGTCTGCATGTACTGTATATATCTCAAAGAATTATATTTGTGGCTATAGTGGCTGTACAAAAGTAAGAGTAACTTAAAACATAAGTATAATAATACAATATTCTTTTCATGCACACACATGTATGAGAAATATCAAACTCTGAAAGCCAATCATTGGCAACATTAGTATATTTAGCTTGAAGCCTGGTTCACACTAGGCTAGAGTTGTCATACATCCCCCTCCTTGATACAGCACAAGCACATGGCCTTGCATTGGCTAATATGTGGTTTCAGAAGAGGGAAAAGCACCTCATCACCTTTTAGTCACCCCAGGAAAGCTCTCAGATTGATTTCTTTATGGTCAAGATGCAGCATAGGCTCAAGATTTGTGATTGCTGGGCACTTCCCAGTGAGGAATTCCAGAAGGAAAGTGGGCATAGGTTACTCATCATGGAGGCACTTGTGACGGGTGCAGCTAGGAATCACCCATGGAAAGGTGAACCAGTCATTAGGTGGTGGAAGTTACCACCAAATGCACATGAATTCCAGCAGATTATTAGAAAAGTTGACTGGGATTGGGAGGGGTCAGCTGATGCCATGTGGGACAGGGTGGCCATGAAGATTACACAATGTGGAAAGGCTTTGTTTGGCACAGCTAGAGTAGGAGGATCATACCAGGGTAAACAGACTTGGTGGTGGAATGAGTAGGTGGAAGCAGCCATTTATCAGGATGCAGCAATCCATAAGTGGCAAGAGATGGGGGACCAGGGTTCAAAGACAGAGTATATACAGGCAAAGAAGTATGCTAAGAGGACCATTACTCAGGTCAAACACCAAAAGTATGAGGTATTATATGAAAGCTTAGAGGTGGGCAGGAAGTTTTTCACCTAGCCAAGACCCAAGATAAAAGTAGTAAGGATGTCACAAGGACCATAATGATCAAGGATAGGGATGGTGGGGTCCTATTCCAGCCAGAAGAGGTAAGGTCGTGATAAAATCCCCACTGATGTTTGGCATAGCTTGGGGACCACAGGAATTACATGGCTGGGGAAGCTTTTCAATAACATCGCCAATGTTGACTGAATGCCATCTGCATGGTGGGAGAGTTGGATTGTCCGACTGTTCAACGGCAAAGGTGATGCCCAGGACTGTGGGAACTATAGAGGCATTAAGCTAATGAGCCATTCTATGAAGCTGTGGGAGAGGGTCATAGAATGTAACCTCAGAAATCGTACTAGTGTCCAAGGAAACCAGTTTGGGTTTATGGCTGGTAGATCAACAATGGAATCCATCTTTATTCTATGACAGATGGTTGAGAAGCAAAGAGCATCAAAAAAAGGAACTCCATGCAGTATTTGTTGACTTGGAGAAGGCCTATAAAAGGGTCCCTAGACAGGTAGTATGGAATGTTCTAAGAAGAAAGGGAGTGGATGAAGAGCATATCAGAATAATATAGGATATGTATGATGGTTCCACCACTAGGGTGTGGATGGCATGGGGAATACTGGTGGCTTTAAGGTGAAGGTAGAGCTTTATCAAGGATCAGCCCTCAGACCTTATCTCTGCTTTGGCACTGGATGACCTGCTGACAGGAATAGGGGAATGGGCCCCCAGTGCTTGGTATTTCCTGATGATGTTAGAAGGTTAGTGGAGTCCCAAGAGGAGGTTCAACAGGGCTTGTAGGACATTACAACAGCAATGGCAAAGGGGGACCTGAGGGTTAAGATGAAGAAAACAGAGTGCTTAGCTTTCAATTGGAGTGCCCAGGACCAAGGGGGTGTAGTTCATTGTGGAAATGAGGTGCTACCATCAGTGAAAGAGTTTAGATATCTAGGATTAGTGATTCAGAGCAATGGGGAAATTGACTCTGACGTTACCCACAGAATCAATGCTGGATGGCCAAAGTGGAGACAGGCAAGCAGGGTGCTGTGTGACTGCAGACTTCATAAAGGTGAAGGGTAAGGTTTACAAAGCCGTAGTTAGGCCTGCCATGCTGTATGGATCATTGTGCTGGCAGTAAGGAAGAAGCATGAGAAAATGCAAGTGGCCAAGATGAGAATGCTGCATTTCATGAGTGGTTTGTCACATGCTGACAGAGTACATAATGAGTATGTTAGAGGCAGCTTGGAGTGGGAGACATTGCAGAGAAGATGAGAGAATACAGGTTGAGGTGGTATGGGCATGTGATGCAAAGGGGAGGAGGAGCTTATGCAGTATATTAAGGGGAAACAGGTGGTGGGTGGCATCAAGAGTAGGGGGAGACCCAAGTGGCCCTGGAAGCAGGTGGTATAGAGGGACATGGTGGCATGCAAGGTGTATGAGAGCCTGGTTGGGGATAGATGGGAGTGGAGGATCAGAAGCCACTGACCTGACCCTTCCATAGGCAGGACAATGGTGTGATGATGATAGTGGCATTAAGCCATATACCAAGTCATGGATTTGTCCCTCCCCTACTGGGGTGGGGGGGCAAAGACCTAGACTTGTCCAGGGCACCCATCCCACACACTGATTTACTCCCCCACTGGGGTGTGGAGTCTGGGACGTATCAGGGGAACCTGCCCCACACACTGATTCCCTTCTCTGTCAGGGTGCAGAGTCCAGGATGTGTTATCCCATTATATCATCCTATTATGGCAGCCAGGTATTTTCCCATACCCTTCACCATTCCCATCCATATTCATATTCATTCATTCTTCTATATAATGTAATACCATACCCATATCATGCCTATGAAAGGGTCAGGTTGGCAGGTTCTAGTCTTTTACTCCTGCCTATCTCCCAAAAGGTCCCTGTCAACCCCAGACACTACCATATCCTCATGTACATCCTATCCTGCTCCCATGTCTACTTAAGTACCAAGTGTTTCTGTCCAGCCATCCCTGTTGGTACTAACTTGGGTTGCATTGCTTAACCAAAAATAAAATATGTTAATTAGGAAACCCACCAACTTCCCTAGATAGGTAAAGCGAATGTGTAGACGCAATGTCGTAGGTCTGGGGTCTGCTAAGACCCCACCTTTGGACGGAAGGATATTACATGTATTGCTGGGGAAAATGAAAACGCCAGCTTTCCAAGTGAATTTTGTGGGAGTGCTTTAGCAAACACTGAAATTGCTTTGACATTATTGGTGGGCAAAAAATCCCAAACGTGGGAAATGGCCAGGGCACATTGAAGTATGTGTTGAATTACCTCAAAGTGTCCCCCAGAAAAATTGAGGTATCACAAAGTGTCTGGACACACTTTGACACCAGGAAACTTTCAAGTGTGACACTGGCTGCTGACCTGAGGTGCAATCCCTATTCTGATTCATCAGCTCAGTGGCGATACTAGGAGGGTGTGGGCTGCAATGGGTGACAACTGTTGAACTGTGACAAAAGTTGTGACCAAAACAAGAAGGAACAGAGCAGGTAGAGTGACATTTTTGGATTTGACGCCAACCCTAGCAATGCCCATGCATTAGCTAATTGCTCATTGAGGCATTCCACTGATGCCAGGAGATGAGATTCTACAGCAGGGAATTTTGCCTGAACTACTAGTTGATTGCAAAGTAGAAAGGGTTCTTTTAGTTGCAAGGGGCATCATAAACCACATGGTCACAGCTTTATTAATATCCAAAGAAAGGCGCAGTCTGGATCGATCTAACTCACAGAAAACAAATGTTAGAAAGCAGTCTCAAATACCCTCAAATCAATCTACAGTATAAAAGACTG